>CM038795.1:83666650-84056454 GCA_021764765.1 Vicia sativa
TTTTTTGAGTTGCACATCTTATGTCTGATTTATGAAGCAAAATCTTATATTAATACATCTAATTTTAACGTTAAATTATTTATTTTTGATCTCTTGAATTCTATTCTTAGGATTGAGCTGAAAGCAACAGCTTATGCCAATACATCTTGGCTTCTGATCTTGAATTATTTCTTTATGATATCTCATATTTTTATTTTTGAGCATCTTTGTTTCTGACATTAGAGTGAGGCTTTTCTGATAGCACTTTTGATTCACTTTTCTGATGAACATCCAACATCCCTTAGAATTGTCGATGTTTCTTTAAAAATGGTCACAATAGTTGTTCTGATTAGTGTAATGGTGTTTCTGGTGATATATTCTATCAAGACTATAATTTGATAGTGATCTTGATTTTGAAACTGAGCTGATATTTGAATTCTGATTTCTTAGCTCTTTGATTTATGATCTAGAAGCACAAGTTCTTTTTAGAATCATATTGATATTTTTTTTCTTGTCGAATGTAACACCCTTCTAAAACCCTTATGAATATCTTCCGCTTTCACAAGAATCTGATGATATCCAAACCTTAGATCGATCTTACTGAACACACAAGCTCCAATGAGTTGATCCATCAAATCATCAATCCTCGACAAAGGATACTGATTTTTTATTGTAAATTTGTTCAATTGCCTGTAATTTACACACAGTCTCATAGAACCTTCCTTTTTCTTAACCAATAACACAGAAGCACCCCACGGCGAAACACTCGGACGAATAAATTTCTTTTTAACCAGCTCCTCTAATTGACTTTTCAATTCTGCCAATTTAGATGCCGATATGTGATACAGTGCCATCGATATAGGACTAGTTCCAAGAATTAAATCTATAGGAAATTTCACTTATCTCTCAAGTGGCAACTCGCAATATCTTCTGGAAAAACATTCAAAAATTCACACACAACGGATAACTCATTACTCTTAGACTTTCCCTTCACTTCCATTGAATAACACAATATAAATACTATTGCACCATCATTAACAACTTCATTCACTTGCCTGACAGACATAGTCAAGTTTTTCTAACGGTAGGCATACTAAATCCATACCGAAACCCCTACCAAAAATTATAATAGGACAATTCCTACACACAAACAAAGTAGTCAATGAACCTGACACAGGAGTGTCAATAACCATACTTCCTTTCATATCAGATATATCCAAATTCAATCTTTTAGCACACTCCAAAGAAATGAACGAATGAGTCGCTCCGGTATCAATAATCGCAATCAAAGGTGTGCCATGAATAAAACATGTACCTTTAATCAAGCGATCATCATATTGGTCTCTGACCCAGATGGAGCAAACACCTTTCCACCAGAATGCTCCTTCTTCAGTTTTGTACACTGTGGACGAGTATGACCTTCTTCTCTATAATTGTAGCAAGTCACTGTCCTTGCTCTACAATCATTAGCTAGATTTCCAGGTTTACCATACATAAAACACTTCTTATCGTTATTCTTGCATTCATGAACACGATGCTCAAACTCACCATATTTATAGCACCTAATAGGAGCACTAGAGTCTCCCCCACTAGGCCTTTTCCATCCCCCAGACTTCTGGCTACCTTTGTCATACGGTTTGCCATAATCCATATGTTGCTTCCCTTTCTTATCAACAAATCCTCGAGAACGTGACCTAGTATTATTAATATCCTCTTCCAAAATCCTGCTACAATCTACCAAATCAAAAAACCTCTGAATTCGTTGATACCTGATACCTTGCTTGATTTCATCACGGAGGCCATTTTCAAAATTGATACACTTAGAAAATTCTCCATCCTCATCATTGTTATAGTGAGTATAATACTTAGCCAATTCGGTAAACTTGGAAGCACACTCATTGACAGTCATATTACCTTGCTTGAGCTCCAAAAATTCAATCTCTTTCTTTCCTCAAATATCTTCAGGAAAATACCTTCTCAGAACAACCCTTCTGAACACAACCCAAGTCAGCATAATACCATCATGCTCCATTTCAGTTCTAGTAGAAACCCATCAGTCATCAGCCTCTTCTGCCAGCATATGAGTATCATACCTCACCTTCAGATCCTCAACACAAATAATCACTCATAAGACCCTTTCAATTTCCTTCAGCCACTTCTGAGTGCCTTCAAGGTCACGTGTGCCCTTGAACAACGGAGGATTATTCCTTTGAAAGTTTCCCAGTTGCCTATCTGCACCAATACCAGCTCCATTTGGGTTTCCTCCAAGTACACCAGCAAGCATTCCCAAAGCCTCAGCAATTGCAGCGTCATCTCTTCTGTTACCTCTTCCATCCATTGTTCTGAGAATTTCACAAAACAATTCTCATTAGTACACAAGTATCGACAGTGTTACCTTGCACTAGTCGCATACAAAAGGAAAATGACACTAAGACAACGACCAACTATTGATACAACTATTGTAAAAAAAATAAAATAGATTTCAGAGTAAACATGTAAACAATGATGTCACAATTTATTTAAAATAATTTTCACACAATGTCATGCTTTTTTGAATAATGGAATCAATTGAAATAATTAAACATGTTTAATACAATGGAATATTCTCATAACTTGGAAAATTCAAAAACCACAAAATAAATAACCAAGTAAAACAATAAAACAAGAAAAGAGTTTAATAGTAACTCTAAAACAACAATTGTATCCCACTGTTACAAATCAGAACATGACACTGGACTCGATAATAACGTAATCTAACTCTACGAGTTATCCTCACCAACGCCTAAGTTGTTAAACTTCAATCTGAAAATGATCAACAATAAGGGTGAGATTATATCATAATTATTAAGCATTATAAATTCATACAATAATCAGAATATCACAAGTAATTACTTCATCCTATTTAGCATATTCATATTCAATCATTTCATCACCAGAAAATACATAAGTCGTTAACATACAACAACATATATATTATAACAATGGAATTCTTCCAATCATATTATAACACACACCATAATGCAATGCAACACAACTCTATGCATGTGGTACCAAAAGTGAATTATATTCGCTATACTGTTCCATTCCAACCCAAACACAATATTACTATCTGTTTCATTCCAACCCGAACACGGATACGCCTCACCGCCCATTCCAACCCGAACACGGTTATTGGCCGACTAACTAATTCCACGCAATGGAAATTAGTTATATCATAATAATGATATGTATGCATGCACATCAACACCAATTATGATAACAAATAATTTACCATAATTCATCTTCAATCGCATACAACATACACAAGAAATTACATTCCAACCCATAATGCTATCACTAACATACATAATCCAACAACATTATGCATTCATAACAACACCACAACAAACACATCGTTATATATAAGCCAAAATATGCAAACAATGTATAAACCAAGCATAATTTAGGAAAATTGAAACTTTTTAAAATAAAATTAAGCTACTGTCATTTTCTTTATTTTATAAGATAGAACATTTAATTTAAGTCACGATGTCCAAAATGGAAATTAAAACGGACTTACGGTTTGATAGTTATGAATTTTTCAAAATTAATATTTTTCCAAAAAGCTTCAGTGGTAATCGGTTACCACCAGGAGGTAACCAGTTATCACGTACTCAAAAGCGTGATTTTTCCTTTCAGTAGCGAGGTAATCGGCTACCATTATAGGGTAACCGGTTACCCAAGCCAAAATTCAATTTTTCTAGAACGCAACATAGTAGGAATCGGTTACCACCCTGGGGTAACTGGTTACCACGAGACCTGTAGCAAAAATATAGCAATTTGACAGCAACCATGGTTATCCCAATTCATCCAAATTCGGACCCAACCACAAACAACACCAAAATAGTTCCAAATATATGATTATAATGCAATATTAACATACCATAACATCATACAATAACACTATATCATCAATTGCATCAATTTCATAAAAAAATCATGTATTTAGGGTAAAAAATCCTAAACCTCGAAATCCTAAATTGGAATTCATAATCTACTCAATCCACCCTATTATCTCAAAACCTATAATGAATAATAACTAGAGTAATCAGCCCTTACCTTAGCCAAGTTTCTTGAATCCTCTTCTCACTTTGGAGTTCCTCTTTCTTTTTCCTGCTTCTTTTCTTACGTTCTTCTCTTCTTCTCACTTTTGGTCTCTAATTATTTTTTCTTTCCAACTCCTTATTTTATTAATAAAAATAATAAAATAGAGTTAGTAAGATTTACTTACTTACACCTCCATTCTACTAATCACAACAAAAATCCAATTTCTTTTCTTTATTTTAATTTCCAATAATCCCAATAATTCAATAATTCCAAAAAATGAAATTTTAATTAAATTAATAATTAAAATTCTAAATTAGTAATAATTAAAAGTATGGGGTGTTACATTCAACATTCAACAAAACTACTGATGTTTCATTAGGAACAGACTCAATGGTTTTCAATCTGAGTGCTAAAGTTATTTTGACAATATCTTGATTAAGACTATTCAAAATACTGATATCTGCACATTTAATGAAACCATTAGAACCAAAAAATTTCTTCATAAATATATATATGCATTGTTATAATCAAAACATAAAGATTTAAACACAAATCCAAGTCTTGTTATAGCAGTATCCCCTTTCTTGACGATGACAAAACTATGTATTTTGATAGAACAGTTTTACAGGGTTAAATCATAAACAAAATAGTATAAAACAGTTTTACAGGGTTAAATCATAAACAAAACAGTAGTAAGAGTTTAGAAAACTCCCCATGAGTTGGAAACTTCCTCTAAGATGGACAATCTCCCCTTTAATCATAAACTTATGATCTTTCAGAGCTTTGGGAGCATTATTATCTTTTTTTTTAATCTGATTAACATCATTGATCTAACCTTTAAGTTTATCAGATTAACAAATCTTCCAAAACAATTGAAACATTAGAAGTTCTTCACTAGAACTTGATTTGTCAAAGATGTACACGATGTTCCTAAAAAGACATTCTAGACAATTTTGCATATATAATTTTGTTTTGTTAGAATGTAAGCAATGTAATTTCAGGAATATATATATATATATATATATATATATATATATATATATATATATATATAGAGAGAGAGAGAGAGACACACACACATAGTGCTTAAGAAGTATATGAGTTCTGATTCTTCTAAAGAATTTGGTGACATCTTTCTGATTGTGCAACGTTTCCTTGATCAACAATTGTTCCTTTTGCATTTCCTCATGATTTTTTTAATAATCGAGGGAACACACCACAAATGTTTCGAGAGAGTTCTTCTAACTCTGCTTGTTCCTTTCTAGCAGATTCTCTAGCATCTTTTTCTACTTTCTTAGCAGCTTCTTGAGCATTTTTTCTTTTTCATTTTCGAGCTTCTATAGCCAGAATTCTCTCTTCAGCCTCTAATTCTATGACATAAAATTTTCTAGTTTCACTCGAGAGATTTTGAATTCTGACAAATTCAACTAATATCCATATTTTAAACCTACTTCAGGTTATTGATAGATGGGAAGCATCAATGTTGATGATGGATACTTCACGGATCTTTTATAATCTCATGCATGTATTTTCCTTCAAATTTGCAATAAATTTCTCAATACTCATAGATGATTGAATAGAATTCTGATGGTCATGAGTGGTTTCTTCGTTAGAATGAGTTTCATTAGTTTGAATATGCTCAGAATCTGAATTGATGTTTTGCTAATTTAGATCAAAATTCAAGTTTGGTGAGGATGAATTTGAAGGTTCTGAGGTTATTGTCTAGAGAGGGAGGCTAGGACAAATATTTATGGATTACGGAGTAGGAGCTATAGGAACAGAGTGATTTTTTTTATATGGTTGAAGTGGTTTCTATAACACCACTTTCTAATCCCTAAATAAATATAGCATATATTAGAATAAATTAGCATACATACATACATACATACATACAAAGGGTGTCACGAGTTGTTTTTCACACAATATAGAACCAAATAAACAACTTCAACATGCACCTGGTCATAATCATAACATGTATTTAAACTTGATGTTTATCATATTATGCATATCACAACGGAATATTTTTAGCTAAAATATAAATAATGATTATATCCCATACTATAATCATAAACCAACATAATATAAATTCATCACATAATCCAGTCATATGAATCCAAATCAAACAATATCTTAACATACAAATCAAACAAGAGAATCTAACATAATCTCTTCACAACAAACATGAGTTCAAATAACCCTTGTGTTACATGACCAAAACAATGATTCACTACGTAAATAAAATGGATAAACCGAGCTAAACTCCCCAACTAGTCTCGTACGAAACACCACTATCCTCGGAACCTGCACGATATCGCATAGAACACCACATACAATAGAAGGGTGAGAATTCAAATCATTATCAAAATATATATATATATATATATATATATAATCACAATAATATAAAAACAAGCATTTATCAAAGAATTCTCTACACTCCATATGATCATCCATACAACATACATTGACAACTCAAGTAATTAAGAAAACATTATACAAGTATTCCAAGTATAACATACATTTATTTATTGCATATAACACAATTATCACCAATACATCTTCCATGTAATCCAATATCCAATTATCACATATTTCATTTCAAGAAAACACATATTCTTTAAAGACACATGAGACTTCAATGCAACTCAATATGACTAATGCATGTGGTACCAACGTGAACATCGAGCTCACCTCACTCCCAATTCCTTATATAGAATTAGAGCCATGCTTCCGGTCCGGACAAGACCAAAGTCCACCAATATGAACATGTAATTCACCGCTTATGTTTCCATACAAGGATCAAAGCAACCAAACATGAACATAAAGTCTAACATTTCTGTTTCCACACAAGGATCAAAGCAGCCAACCGGAGTTCCAATATCCCCATGAATGCATGTGCAATTAACCAATAAAATATGCAATTAAGATTATCACCAACCTTAACCATACAAGCATATCACAATAATTCAACACTTTGAATTATTCACCATTGTAGAACAAACATATATCATGGCATCATCACCAACAATGCAATATATCTATATATCTATATATATATATATATATATATATATATATATATATATATATATATATATATATATATATATATATATATATATATATATATATATATATATATATATATATATATATATATATATATATATATATATATATATATATATATATATATATTCACCATCATCACATATCACAAATAATATATAGAATGCAAGTCAAATAATGTTACTCCCAACAATTCCCAAATCACAACATACATATACTAAAATCAAGTATCATATATTCATCAGAATGCATCCAAAAACAATATAAAACTCAACAAAATAAATTTTAAAGTTCATATAAATTAATGATAAACTATAAGCATGCAAACGCTTAAGTAATTCATGCATAAAATAATTAAATTATTTTTCTGAGTTTAGCCCACCGTGCTATGTGTCACCAATCCTGCTCAGCGGCCTCACGATTATGCAGAAAATCTGCTACGAGACAAAATTTCGACTTGGATAAAAATCCTTCTAGGAACATGTTCTAATGATTATTTTAACCAAATAAATGTATTCTAACATGTATATATAATAGAGAACCTATTTGTATCATCAAAACTATATATCCTCGTCATAAATTCTAAATCCCTAATTCAATTTGAGTTAACCAAACAACCTAAAATTGAAATACCCATTCTTAATGTATGTTATTAATCATTACTCAATCACATACAAATCAATACTAATGAGGATTCTCCCACTTACCTCTTGTATATTCTCTTATAGGGTTTCTTCTGTTTTTCCTCTTTCTCCTATTCTATTTTCTTTTTTCTCTTCTTTTCTCTTCTTTTGGTTTATGACAACAATAACTCTAATCTATATTCTTACTACTTATGTCACTAGTGGGGCTAACTCATTTATCCACTCTATTTGTTTTACCAACACCAATGTCAATTAATTACATTTATACTCATAAACTCAATTATTCAAATAACACATATAGTCAAATAATCCAATTAACACATATATCACCAAATTAAATAATTAAATAATTATTACACCTTATAATAATTAAATAAATAAATAATAAAATAGTTGATAAAAATCAGAATGTTACCGTCTCAACTAGATTGGTTAAATTTTTTGTTGAAGAAAATGCAAAATCAAATAATGACAAAGTGGGGATGATGCTAGTAATTGGAACAATGGTTTCTGATTGTGAAGTCGTTATAAAAGATGTGGATGCTTGATGTGTTTCGTATATGTTGGATTTTCTAGTAGTAACTAAAATAGTAATAGTGGAGGGGGAAATGATTGTAGCTATTGAGTTGAGTGGTGGTGTTAAAGAACTCATAGTTTGAATTGAGATTGTAGAGACAAGAGCTTGATGGATGGATTGGATTGAGAAGTTAATACATCATCTTTTGATGATCTTGTAACTTCCTTTAGAATTTTAGGCTTTTTTCTCTAGAACTTTTTTCTTCTTTTCAAGAGAATGAATATTTCTTTCGCACAAAAGTGGAGGTTTATTTGGAAAAGAATCATAGGAAATACCAGAAGTATCAAATCCTTCCTCCTGAAGCATTTTGACATAGGTTGCTAAAACATCCAGTGAATCCTACTTAGTGAAGTAAGGATAATCACCAACTGGTGTTCTCTGAAATTGTATTCCTTGTAGATCAGTAGTTATTCTTGGTTTGATCACATTTTCAACAATCCTCATGCTTTTGAGATTATTGCCATTGAATGGTCTTCCAATATCAATAGTAATATCCGCCATTCTTTTTGCTTAAAAAAAAAACTATAACCCCCGCTTTCAGTTAGAAAGTATGATATCAATCACTATAGTGGAATGTAACACTTTTAGGATTTCTAGATCCATCATTCCTTATTTCAATGATATTACCTTCTGATAATTAAAGAGTAGAGAAAAAGGATATATCTTTTCTTTCTTTATCAGATAGTAAAATATATACTTCTAATTTGCATTGATTGAGTCATATGTAGGGGTGTTCACGGTGCGGTTTTTGCGGTTTTGACGGAAAAAATCATCCGAACCGCAAGAGAAAAATACGTGCGGTTTGGTTTGATTCGGTTGGCTTTTTGGAAGAAAAATGAACCAAACCGAACTAAACTAATGCGGTTTGATTCGGTTCAGTTGGTTCGGTTTTTTTATAAATATTTTATTGAGTCATACATAAACACATAGATGACAACATAACTTCGTATTTACTCATTCATACTCTACCAAATAACAATAAAACTTATTATATTTGGACAACAACTTCCCATTTAATATGTATAAATTAGATTAGAAAAAAGTGGTATAATAAATATAAAATAATATATAAAAAAATATCAAAAATATTATAATTAAAAACAAAACAAGAAGAGAAGAGACGAAATATCAATGAAGATGAAAAATAAAGAACATATGAGATTAGAGATTATAGAAGAAGATGTGCGATAAAAACGAAATTATAAGAGAGAAAATTTGCATAAAAATGAGAAGGTGGAAAAGAAAGAATATAAGAAAGTAAAGATTAGAGAAGAAGATGTAAGATATATGTGGAAAAGATGGCGCAATAATGCTAGGAGAGATTTGAGAAGATCGAAACTGAAATCGTAAGTGTAAGAATGAGAACATTATTCGTAATCATAAGACTAAAGTATAATAGGTTTAGCTTTGAGTGGGATGTGAGTTAAGTAAAATTTAAGTTGTAATATAATGCGGTTTGATTTGGTTTGGTTTGCAAAATACAAACCGCAAACCGAACCGAACCATACGGTTTTGTCAAAAGATGATCCAAACAAATCTGAACCAAATGCAGTTTTTTGCAGTTTCGGTTTGGTTTGGTTTGGTTTGGTTTGCGATTTTCTATTGGATTGTTTTGCTTTTGAACACACCTAGTCATATGAACTTGTTTAAGGTATGTGATGCACCCACCTAATATGATTTTGAACCACACACAAAGATTCTTGTTGAATTCTAGTATCTTTGAGGATTTTTCTTATATATTCCCTTGCCTTATGTAAAGATAATTGGTTATATATATTTATGTAAGATTTTTGATTTGAAATCTGCTCCATAAACTAATTTTTATCTTGCCTTATCCATCCCTAGTAAGGTAGCTATTGGTTTAACATTGATAATGATTTTTGCACCAAGAACATGAGAGCCAATGTGTTTCTCATCGACAATGGCGAATCTCCATAAGTCTTTCACCAATTTTTTGTATGCAAGACCATGAAGACGATTGAAGTAGTTATCCCATTATTGAAAGTTGAGTTCTTAAGTTAGATCCACTCCATTTTCTTTTAAGTTCTCAAAATCCACGAGAAGTTCACGAATGACTTCTAATTAATTAGTCAGAGTTGTCATATGAACATGCGACAGTTGATTAAGTGAAGGAATCTAATTTGCATGGATTCCACATATTCTTTGGGTTCTATACAAAACAATTCAAACTCCTAAATAAACATATTTATTTTAGAATTCTAGACATCTTTCGTATCTTCATAAAGAGTTTAGGGAACATCCCACATACCTTTAGCACTCGTATGATGTGAAATCGAGTAGAATACTTTAGTGCTTAAAGCAAATATAAGTATATTTATCGCTTTTAAATCATATGAATCCTTTTTGGTTTCATCATCTGCCCAATCATTATAATGTTTTACAACACGATCATCACTTGTATGGGTGAAGGGTCCTTCAGTGACGCACACCATAAATTTTTGTCAATTGATAATAAGTGCATATTCATAATTGATTCCGAGTAGGTATAATTTTCACCTTTGAAAATTGGTTATCTATTGTACACTCCATTTGTATCGTTATCATATGCCATGACTCACAAAACTTTTGGAGTCAATTAGACTTAATCAAAATACCAACTCTAATACGGTAATACCAATTGTTTGATGTGAATATCGCAATAGAAAATAATGTAGAGTGGGTGAATATATTTAAAAAACAAAATTAAATTGATTCCTCAAATAAGAGTAATTTGAGGTTTTTTAGAGTTTGTGCGCAAAAGGTTATAGAGCAAAAATATAAAATTATACTCAATAGACAATTATAAGGTGGCAAAATAAATCAATTTATAAATATCATAATGATTTGATTAAGAAACACAAAGTATGCAATTAAATCAATTGTATAATTCACGAGGTGTGGTTACACTATCTCTCAATAATTTAATTACTAAAATCACGATGTTTCACATATTTTAATCACCACTAAAGCTCTTAATAATTTTCCAATTCCAGCAAAACCTAAGTTTTCCAAATTAAATCACTATTACCAAAATGTAAACCCAATAAAATATGTTATACGAAATGCAAATTAAAGAGTGTGTGTGTGTGTGTGTGTGTGTGTGTGAGAGAGAGAGAGAGAGAGAGAGAGAGAGATGACACGGTGGTTTAAAGTGCTTTGACTCTTTCACCTTGCGTGAATCTACATGCACTGTTGAAAATATCTGCATAACTCCATTAAATTTTGATAAAACTTCAATTTCAGATATTGACTTGTATAAATGGCCAACCGCCACACTCTTATGTGCAATATTTACTCGATTAATGCTTTTAATCTTTAAATAACACCAATTATGCTACGAGCCTTCGTCTATAGCAATCAACCCCTTGATCCTACTGATACCTTGAGCGGTGAAATTTTATAAATATTAAAAAAGAACTATGCCTTATCCATATTCTTCCACACAGTCACTACTAAGGCAATTGTAGGGAGAAAACCTTAATTTTCATTAGAATTTGTCAGCATTAGTGACAACACCCCAATCTTGTAAGAACCTCAAAACCTTTGAAAACATCTTCAAGAATGATTAGTTTCAAGACATTGTCCCCCCCAATTAATTAACATCCATTCTTGATTAAGATGTGAAAAAGAAATGAGGTTGAAGATGAAATGTTTATGAATTCACGAGTTTCCAAAAGGTGGTTGGTTTTCCCAAAAAATTCACACAAATAATTATGAAAACTTCATAAATGATTACGGATTCTCACGTGAGAAGGTTGGCTAAATGCTTACACAAAAGACTAAAAAGTTTGTTAGATTCAAATCAAGGTAAAAACATGTAACGTGTCAAACGATTAAGTGTGTGGAATAAAAGAAAATCTGGAAATTTGACCCATTTGATGTTGATTCAAATCAAGTGCATTGAGTGATTAGAATTATAGGACACATGATTATAATCATGTACAATATGTGATTCGAATCAATTACTCTAGCGCTTTATAGAAAACCAGAAAAAATGCATGAATTAAATCAAGTACACAAGTGTGATTTGAATCATCGACAATATTAACTTTTGAAAGATAAAAAACCCCACGTGATTCGAATCATGTACAATCCTTGATTAAAATAATAAGGTTCTCAAAATCTCATGAAAGTATTTGTTTGATTTGATTCAAATTAGGACTCAAGTGTAACTTAAATGATTCGGATCAAATAGTTCAAAAGTCGATTTTCATATTTTAAACACCTTTCTTTACACATGATTTGAAACGAACGCGCAATGTTTTTATTCCGTAGAGTCACACACTTGAATAATAACATTTTGATCAAGTTCAAATATAACTAAAAGGTATATGCACGCTAAAAGATATGAATCACGTGTGAGCAATCTAAGAGGGAGACTCAAGAACGATAAAATACAAAATCAATAAGACAAGTAATCAAAACATAATTGTATTGGGGTTTCTCCCCTGCATAATATGAGGATATGCAACAATAACTCCCCCTAGGTACATATAGCTAGAAAAAAGTTTGGCATTTGCATGCAATTTATCCAATTCCTTCTCACTTGCTGAATTTTCCTTTTCAAGGGTCTCACACTTTTCCTTAAGCTCTTCCCACTATAGAGAAATGTCACTAGAACCTAATATGTCAGCATGACTGACGACTACCATTGAAACCATGAACCCAACCATAAATAGAGTACGAGAATCATCTCCAAAAAAACTCGCCTTTTAGTTACAAATAAACTCCGAACAAAGGCTATATCCTCATCGGCCTTGATAGCATCAAATTCCTTCGGGATGTTGGGTACATGCGATGGAAGAACGGTGGGAAGCCAGGAGAATTAAGTAAGAACCTTCAAATCAACGTTCTTCATCATACGACCCATTTTAGAATAACCTCATTTAATATAAGTAGACGAACAATCACCCTAAATCCTCTTAACATTAGAAGGAAATGGTGTAGCCTCATGCATAAAAGGATGGGTTGTCACAATGGTTAACATCTTCACTTAAGAAGTTGTATCTCGGGGTACCATCACAATTATTTCCATAGCATTAATAATTGAAGCAACATAAACAATCGTCACTTGTCCTGATGAGTCGCTCATAAGACCCTAATCTTTGGAAAACATAATGAGCTATTGTAATTTGCCCATGTTATATGCAAGATAAAAACTACACTTGTATAGAAAAAGGTCCCCCAAGCCCCATCTTCACCAAAGATTTTTTGCCTCTCGTCATGACCGAGCATATTGATAATCACATAATTATTAATCCACTTCTTCTTTTATTGAGAAGGGAGTACCTCTATAAGAATAAATCCTTCTTTGTAATCGAGCCCCTGATACCAATCACACATACTCTTTTTCATTTTCACCTCATCGAATGATAAAGGACTTAACTAAGAGTGGTAAAAAGAAAGAGGTGGGCGAAAATGAGATCTATACAAGTACTTTAGAAAACTGCTCTTACAAGAACATGTATATCCAATCGGGGCCGAAGACGAGTTGAATGCAAAGTAAGCCTCAAAAGTAACACGTTTCACCATAATGAAATGTTCAAGGAAATTACCCTAGTTAGCAGTGAAAGGGTTGAAATAAGGCATCTGGGGGGTGGCGAAGGGAGACTAATCCCTAATTTCGAACATCGTCGATAGAGGTACAAGCCATGTAAAAAGATAAAAAAGAGTTATAAAGAAGGTTTCCAAGGTTTATGTTTGGCATAAAGTGGAAACACCTTCATGTAAGCGTAAGCTTCAAGATGAAGATGCAAGGGAGGGGGGGTTAAATTTCAAGCAGTCCATCATGACCACCTTGAAATGTGAGAAGGGTAAGCGTACAATCAACCTTGCGAAGATACATTTATGTTGAGGAACCGAACAACCCTTAAAAGATCTTCATATCCTTTCTACTAGATCTACGAGAAAATCAACCAATATGAGGAGTTACCGATCATAATATTAACACTGATAACAACCTTAGTTATACTTATAAAGGAAGGAGTCTGTAACACGGTGTGAGAACTGACTTGTTTGTTTTGCTTTTTATCGCAAATGTTGCGGATATCAAGAGTCGCCACTGACTTTTATTTTATCCAATAAAGGGAAGGTGAAAAGAACAGGAAAAGACCTTACTTAGATTCTGAGTACGGGAGGCAGTTATGAAAAGGGAAAGTATTAGCATCATTTCCATTTGTAGTTACCTACGGGCTCTTAGTTGCTTAGCTCACTTTTGAAAAATTGCTTTATGTGTTTGTGTAGTTTGAAAATGTATTTGAAAAGGGAAATTCGCTTTGACTTCGTAATGATTCTCCTTGGAATGTATACGAAGTGTTTGGAAATGTAAAGATGTTTAATTTTGTAATGATTCACGTCGGAATGTGTACAAAGTGATTTTTGAAAGTATTTAAAAAGTGTGAGGTGTGAAAAAGTATTTTGATTGGAGCAAGCAACAAAGTCTTATTACCTACTCAGAATGGTCGTTTCCATGTTATCTTTCCTTATCCTTTAGAATAAGGATATCCATACCATTAGTTGGTAGGTAACTTTATTCGTTTGTATGTGAAGGGACAATCGAAGGGTCATCGTATGGTCATAGAAGGCAACATATAAGGATACCTTTAGCAATTTGTAGGGACGATCATCACTTTTCGTAAGCAACAATCGAGGGACGAGATCATGTATTCATAGGCAACATCGAGGGTCATCTAGGGACTATGATCTTTGTATCGAAGAGACTATGATGATATTATTCGTAGGCGTCTTTGCTAATGGTATCCCTACGTTCGAGGGACATGACCATTTTTTATTTGTAAAGGCAACAAGAGAGGATACTCTAAGGAGTGTGCAAGTGTGAAGAGTGTGTTGTATTCAAATATTTATCTTGAAATTAGAAGTGATTTAGGGTTGATTTTAGTCTTTAGCATGCAAACCCTAGTTAGCTAGCAATTAAATATGTACAGGAAGTAAATTGCGAAATGTAAAGTGCGGAAATGTAAATCCTACACTATTACATGGTTTTGGGGCAAATACATAATAAGAGTGCGAAAAGTAAAGACATAAATGTAAATCTATGCTATTACAGAATAAAAAATGTGTGACCTATACATCCTTTATAAAATTGTAAATGCAAAATAACAAATAAGAAATATGTTAGTGAAGATGTTTTGGAAATTATTTAAAAAGGTTTTAGGTTAATAAGCCTAATTACTAAAAAATAAATTATCTTTTTGTGATTTTTGAAAAGGTTTTAATTAATTTTGAAAAGAAAATTAAATTAAGAAAAATAGAAAAAAACAAGGAAATAAGAAAAGTTAGAAAAGTGAGAAAGGGGGTCAGCAGGGATCGAGCCCCAAAAGTTGCGCTTGCATGCTTCTATTAGAAGTTACTTCTATCAGAAGTTGCGCTTGCATGCTTCTATTAGAAGTTACTTCCATTAGAAGTTGCGCTTGCATGCTTCTATCAGAAGTTGTACTTGTATGCTTCTATCAGAAGTTGTGTTCCATAAGTTATTTCTCAGAACTTCTAAGTTCATCTTCTGCTCAACATGGTGTAGCGTTTCATTCTAACACTTGAGTCAGAACATCTGCTAAAAAATATAAACAGGTCAGAGTATTAAATTCATCAGAGGATTATAACTTTAATAGATTATCACAGTATCTATTTTGAACTTTCAAACAAAACACGCGTGGGCCCCAAAGAGTTTGAATGGACCCATCAAAAAGCGCTACGCCTAGGTCACCGGGGTCAAACTTTGAAACCATCGTCCAGGGTGGTCAACTTTGTCTTCTCCGGCGAGGTCAGATTCCAAACCTGCAAAATAAAGAGAATCGATGCAAGAGATTAAGCCTACCCCCCCAAAATTGACCCCTGCGAGTTCAGTGGTGGTGTTAGTTTGGTCTGAAAGTGCCTGCAAATAGAAATACAAAGCTTAACAGTTCTATGCCCTAACTATGGCAAACCACGATTTGGCCATGAAAAGCTTGTAACGATGTCTCAGACCTGCTCTAATAAACCTCAGGAAACGATTATCATGGTTAATTTAGATAAAACAAATCATAAAAACAGAAATACGAATTTAAGAAAAATATGTAATTAGAGCTTCATGATGCATGCAATTCAGGATGTTTTGGTCATTGATTTTGATCCATACTTACCATATGTTACCTCAGGAGCACGATGGAGTGCTTGGAATTGCTTGAGAACGGCTGAAATTAGGGTTTCGATGGTGCAACTTTCTCTTGAAAATTTTGAATAAGAACCCTAGTTTTCTGGCTGCCAAACTCGTCCTCCTTGATGTCTGAATGTGCTATGTATATATAGGGCCAGAGATTAGGTCAAACATTTGTGGTAAATATATAAACTTGAATGCAAAATATTTGATTGAAATATTTTATCAAATTCTTCCATAGTTGGCTCAATCTTATATTAATGCATGGTGCACGAAATTTCCAGCTAGCATGGGCTATCTTGGACCTCAATTCAAGTAGAAAGTAGGCCCAACTCATCTTATCTCTTACCTTTGTATTTTATTTAATTAAAATTAAATTTAAATCATTAAATTCAATAATAAATCAAATAAATACAAGATGGGCGTGCACTTGAGTTTTCAGGCCATAAATAGTGTCAAGATTAAGTTTGAATCAGGAAAACTTAGGCCTATTTGGAAAATATCTGCATTTGCTAAGTATTTCTCTTTATGCACCTCCTTAAAAATGTCAAACTTGCACAACTTGTGTCTTGCTCAATTTTCAATATTTTTAAGTGTTCCTGGACTTTTTAGAAATCTCAAGATGTCCTCTAAACACTCCTTTTGGTTTCATCTTCATTGAAGTTTTCATGTTCATGTACACTTCTTTGCAAAAAGATGGTTTTTTGTTGACTTTTAGGAGGACCTATAATGTCTTGATCCATAACTCTCAAATTAAGCATTTTTGGCCAAAGCTTGTGAGACATGAAGTTGTAGAGAATTGAATTCCCTTCAAAATGAGCTCTGGATGAAAAATTTCTGATAAAGTATGTGAAAGTTATGCTTGGTTAAAGTTTTGTTGACTTTTGGTTCAAAAACCCTAACTTGGAAACTTTGACTTTTGATCAAATCTTGAGTTTTCTTGATAATTCATGATCAACCCTTGATCATATGATGAATGTGACTTCAAAATATTGATGTTGACAAAAAATTATGAAGTTTGACTATATGTTGACCACAATTGACTTTTTGTACAATACAACTGATATTCAACCATTTGAGCAATTGACTAAGCAAACTTGAGCTGTGAGGCTTGAAACTTGACATGGTGATCCCTTGAGACATGTGAGGAGGTATGATGACCACTTTAGGTATTAGAACTTGATTTTGTCTTGAGAGAAGCAAACCCCTAGTTGTGGGTTGATTGCTTAGGAGAGGGTTCATTTGGTCAACCCTTGAAAAATTCTTGAGTATGGAGATGTGGATTGTCTTGAGAAATAAGAGGGAAAATTTTGGGGTATAACAGAGTCCTTAACACTTTAGCGACCACCTAATAATATTTGTTGGCATTATCCGACTCAACTAACTGCAGATCCATGTAGGTCAGTTCATCAGCTTTATAACAATCACCAAAACTGATCCAAGACAACATTAGATCATCTTTGGCATTCCAAAGGACGTGCAATTTCAGCATCACTAGTCTCATGGACAGCCGCTCCCCGGTAAGCTTTCACGAAGTTACTTGCACGTTTCTTCCTTTGTTGGGCAACTTTTATTTCAGTCTCAACCAATACAAGGGGAGACGTCAATTTCTCAACAATACTCTCACTATGTCAATTCTCCACATGAATAAATTATACAAATGATTCTTTGAAAGAACACATGTAAAAGATAATCTCCAAACACTCCTTACATTTTCAAATCATTAATTAGACAAATGATAGTAGATTCAAAATCCCCACTAACAAAGGGAAGATAATATGATCCAGGTTCCCTTCTCCTTCTTGAAGAGAAATAAGCAATACTCACAAAATCACTCTATGTGATAACAAGGTTATCGCTCATAATGACAAAGGTACAACAAATACTTGAATAAAAAAGCTGAATGGAATATAAGGTATCTTGGAATGAAGAGTCACAAGGCAGTAAAATGGAAAAGGGATTAAAGTTAAACCTTTAAAGCTTTGAAGCTTTGAATGCGTGACATTTGTTACTCACAGAAAAATGGTCTCAAAGAAGAGGGGAAAACTTAAAGGAAATAAAGGAAACTCAGGGTAAAAAGGTTGCAAAAAGTCTCTCAAAATTCCTTTATCCTTGTATAGGCAAAGACAATTAGATAAAATTGAAAGTAGAAAGCAAATGCATATCAATGATCAATTCCACCTTGAAAACACAACCAAACTCAAGTACACTCGACTGTACAACAAGCACCATACCACTCTCTGCCCTTTTTTGGGTCACACGTCAAGAGAAAAACGTCAAAACATTTTAATGATGAAACAATATTTAATGTTCGCGTTCCCCATGACGCTTTAACGAAATCGAAGCAATGCATGCCAATTGATGCATGAACAACTATTCCTGAAAGACGACCTTGATTGCTAAAAGACTGACCCGACATCTAGAGTGCTTGACGAGTCTTTGGTGAAACTGTTTCGTGTCAGCCAAAGGTCCAACAAGCTAAAACCCACACATCTAATCCATTATACTGAACCCAAGGTATACATACATTTATAAAGGATTTGCATGTACACAATATCTCTATTCTCCACTCTCACTACGATTATCTTGAACCCTAAATTAACTTGAGCATTAGAGTGTTAATCATTCATGTACTCCTTTGATCTGTTGTATCAGAGGTTAGCAACACCGATTCAAAATCGACACCGATTGAAGATATTGTTTCAAGATCAACACCTTCAATTTAAGAGGCATTGTGAAACAGTCGTATACTAATCAATGTAATGTTGACGATAACAAAACATCTATTACTTCATTTTTTCACAAGACAACATTTATTCTTTAGTAAACTTTCTCATAGAGCTTGTGATTACAAATGTAACCATATATCTGATAACCATTTCACAAAATCACCTTTCTTGAATATCACACAACAATTTAACCACAAATCTGATGCTAGTTATCGGAAAAAAACTAACTTAAAAAATATAATCACGACACAAAAGTATAAAATATTCTTTCTGTTTCAAAATGACTATCGTCTTAACAAATAAATTTTATTTTAAAATGACTGTCATTTTCACTTTTCAATGTAGTAATGATTATTAGTTTTCAAATTCTGCCATTTACTTTTCATTTTCTACACTACATTAATAAGATTAATTTTGTAAAAATGTAATATTTTATGACAACATTATTGTCTTCCTTCATCTGTATACAAAAACCTTAAACGATAATCATATTTTAAAAGAGAGAGTATTATTTTAATATCTCTATAAATCAAACACAAGACTTTCAACATGTATTTTGTACTCTCACACACATTTAATTTATAAATTTTTTAGAATGAATAAAATTGATAGTAAAATTGAAAATGACCATATATACCCATAATTTGTAACCAAATAAATGAGTAAAATTTTGTGTAAATAAAAAGTAAATGTGTAAAATAGATAATGTAGGTCTATCTGAAAACAACATCTAGTAATCTAACCTTGCTTCCGCACGTGAGAGACATGAATCACAAAGAAAACCTCGCTAACTAGACTAAACAACCATTTCTTCGACACTAACAAAGTTCCTTCTCTCTTATGCCACACCCAGCGGCTATAACAATAACATAACACTATCTTCATTCTAACAACAACAACAACAACACTGTTTCTAACTCCTCATTTCCCTCCACATTTCCGCTCTTGCTACCCAATTGGTAACGCCCCACCTTTCACTTTTTGCATCAATGTGTTATATAATGCTTGTTTTCAATTGGGTCTTTTTTAATTGTCTTGAATGACATATTATGAGCTAAAGTTTTGATTTTTTTTTTCTGGATTTGAGATGCATTTTGCTGCATTGTATACAGTACCCAGATTTATTGTTGCATTGATTTAGTTTCAGTATAACAAAACTGTGGATCTTGGAAATTATTTGATGTATATTGATTTTAACTGTGGTTCTCGCTGGTTTTTGTGACCGTGTATGTAAAAGGTTCATATTTCTGTTTTGTTTGTTTGTTTGTTAGTTTGTTTGTTTTGGGTCTGCTTCTGTTAATGGCTTGTGTGTTCATTACTATGTGTTGGTTTTAAAGAATGAGAAATCAATTAGCTATTTTCTGCACTGCTTCATGAGATATAACTATTGACTGCAATTTCCTTGTGTAGGTTTAGGGTTTATTCTGCCATAGTGCACTTATCCGAGATGGCAACAACATCAATTTCTAGCTTGCAAATTGCAATGTCAAGATCATGCATTCCTTCGTCACAAAAGCTTGCTGATGTGAGTACTGTGGTTTTTGGTGGCAAGTCCAAGGTGGGATCATGGAATAAACTTGCAAGTGCGTGTCATGTTGCGTCGGTGCAGCCCTTCCAACGAAGCTTTACTTCATCATCTGCAAAGTCTGTCAAGTTTGCGACAAAGGCAGTGTCTGAGTCTAGTGAGACAAGCCCAGTTTCAGGATTACCAATTAATTTGAAAGGTTATTTTTCATTTTCTTTCTATGCTCACTGATTAATATGTTTTTAGTCTCATAAATATATGTCTCAATGATGTCTAACTACTGTTTAGGAAGCATGGTATCAATTTACTGAAAGTAGCGCTTTTTTTTAGGTAAAAGAGCTTTTATTGCTGGTGTGGCCGATGACAATGGGTACGGATGGGCAATTGCAAAATCTCTTGCTGCAGCAGGAGCTGAAATTCTTCTTGGTACCTGGGTTCCTGTAAGTTACTATTTTATTTCAGATAAAAAATGGGTACTTACCAGTCAATACCAATTCACTTGGTTATCTGTTTGCGGCCTTTCTATATCCTTCATGTTATGTATGTATTCCAGTCCTTTTGTAGTGATACATTTATTAACCATGGACCATTGTTGTAGGCTTTGAATATTTTTGAGTCCAGCTTACGACGTGGAAAATTTGATGAATCACGCGTGTATGACATTAAATACTGCTATTCATTTTATTTGTTAAACCATGTGATACATAGCCTTGCTAATAAGAAATGCTGTTTTCCAGATTGCCTGATGGTTCATTGATGGAAATTACCAAAGTTTATCCCTTGGATGCTGTTTTTGACAACCTTGAGGATGTACCAGAAGATGTAAACAAGAGATACCGAGTTTCATCTTTTTAATAAAGATATATGAAGTACATGTATTTCATGATTTTTATCCATGTTCTGATTATTTTTGTGTGACAATTGTATAGATAAAATCAAACAAGCGCTATGCTGGGTCCAGCAAGTGGACAGTTCAGGTATATAGACTTATTTATATAAGATCCAAATACTCTTTTGGTCACTGTCTTGGATAAAAATCTTGATAAGTATAAAAATCTTTAAATTTAGTGTATTACAAGCTATGCTGGATCCAACTCTAATGAAGTATGACGCCTAGAATTGTTTATATATATGAACTGGGTCTAGACTAGGGTTTAGGGTTTTTGGCTTCTAACTTTCTGCATAAGACTAGGCTCGTTATATCTTACGTTCATCACTTACTTTTCAGGAAGTTGCTGAATCTGTTAAGGAAGACTTTGGCAGCATAGACATCCTCGTGCACTCACTTGCCAATGGACCAGAGGTATGGTTAATAGAATAATAAGCATTGAAGTTTCTTTATGACTTTGGATTTCAGCTTTATTAAGCAGGTAACTTTGCTATAGGTGACCAAACCACTTTTGGAGACATCTCGGAAAGGATATCTTGCTGCATTATCTGCATCTAGTTACTCCTATGTTTCCTTACTCAAGCATTTTCTTCCAATCATAAACCCAGGCATGTACCTTATCTAGTCTAATAATGCTTACATTCTATGAGGTTTCGATAATCTTCACTGCTTGAGTTAGCTTTTGAGATTGAATTAGGCCTAGTCAAAATTGTAATAAGGTATCAGAGCCTACTTCACACTCTACATGTCCAATCGTGAGTGTGAGGGTGTGTGTGTTGAGATTCTATGTTGTCTAGAGATATGACCTAAGTATTTTTTGTAAGGGTTGAGTAATCCTCTCCTCTCGAGCTAGCCTTTGGGGTTGATTTAGTCCTAATTCAATTTCTAATTAATTACTTATTTGGTTTATCGTTTTATCTTACCTCTCCAATTTGTTTATAGGTGGATCTTCTATCTCTCTCACGTACATTGCTTCAGAGAGGATCATTCCCGGGTATGTTGATTATGCCTTACAAATACCTTATTATTCTATATCTCATAAATTTAGATTCACTGTATTCATGGACTAAATGATAATACAGATATGGGGGTGGTATGAGTTCTGCCAAAGCTGCTCTGGAAAGTGATACACGAGTAAGTTTCAACCTTTTTCCAAACTTACCGTTTAATAAATTCATATTTAGTTGTTGGCTTTTCCGTTTTTAGGTGTTTGAAATTATGGCATAATTCATGCTTTTTCAGGTGCTTGCTTTTGAAGCCGGTAGAAAGCGCAAAATTAGAGTCAACACTATATCTGCTGGTACTTCATGGCTTCTATTTTTAATGCTCCTTGCTCCTTCATGTCTCATCTTGGTTGACGTTAATTGTTTTTATTCACATATTGGAGAATTTAGTTCCTGTGGTTAACATGTTGTCTCTTGCCTCCAGGTCCACTAAGAAGTCGCGCTGCAAAAGCAATTGGATTCATTGATATGATGATTGATTATTCAATAGCTAATGCACCTCTACAGAAAGAGCTATCAGCAGGTAATAATATTTCCATCGGGATTGTTCCTTGTAAAATGTCCAGTGTGTCTTCAATCTTTGATTATATGCATAACCGAGTCAAATTTTTCACGTGTAACAGAGGAGGTAGGCAATGCAGCTGCTTTCTTATCATCACCTTTAGCGTCAGCTATCACGGGTACTGTTCTATATGTCGACAATGGTCTGAATGCTATGGGAGTTGGAGTTGACAGTCCCATATTTAATGATCTCAACATTCCAAAGGAACAACATTAAGTACCGATTCTCACCCAACTAAGACAATGTAGTGTCCACTTAGAGTGTTTTGTTTTTTTCGTTTTTTTGTAGGCTATTTTTCCAGATTTTGTCTTGTAGACTAGAAACCTTTTATGTATCTGTAATGTGCTTAGAAGTGCAGGTCATATAATTATGAATGTAATAAAAATCTTTGATCTATGCTTTTATAAGAAATATGCTTTGATTGACAAGTTGGTATTACAAATTTACAATCATTGAGTGACAGAAATTTAACTGTCATATTGCTCATGTGCTAAAAGCGATTTTTATCGTGTCAAATTACCAAAATTGTTAGTGGAAGCTTTGAATCGAGATTTTTGCCTGGGGTCCACCTTGAACATAAACAAATATACATTCAGAGTCAGGGTTCAAGACCTTGAGCCACTGGGGAAGTTCATAGGTGTTCTTTTCTCCAGTTGGAGACAGACCCCATACAGAGCCTGAGAGATTCTCAATCACCAACTTGAGATTGGAGACTGGCTTTAGAGAAGTGTTCTTGATTATCACCTTGTGTCTGAAATATGTTGTTGTACCAACAGTCCATGAGCTGGAAATTGAGTGTAGGAATTCAACTGGTGCACCTGCAACATTACCTCATCATTCTAAGCCATTGTTTGCATGAAGAAAATTCTAAAGCAATGTAATTGAAGGCCTATATTATATCTAGGGACTATAATGACTATTTGCTTATTGGATCTCACCTTGTGGTGTTTTAGGTGTTAGTTCTTTGGAAAGGTATGTTGTACCTGTCAAACAATGAATATCAGATTGGTAGAGCAAAGGTTGTATAGTTAGAAACTTCTAAAATCAAATCAGACTATATGTCTTTTTTCCTTAATTCTTACTCGGATTTTTTTTCTGGGGCAATGGTGATTCATTATGGTAGGAACCTGTGTCAAGCAAGAGAAGAGTGAGGCTTCATGTAGAAAAAAGCCGACAAAAATATCAGATTAGTGCACAATTTAATATTCACATTCATTACTCACCAATATTACCATATGAACTTTGCAGTTTAGCGAAAATCCCTACAAGAGGAGCAGAACCTGAAATTGTAGGCTCAGTTTGTTCATAATTGGATCTGTCATCAGAGTAGTCGTCATTTCTATCTGGACCCCCTACAAGGCCTCCATAGATGACATTAGGATTTGGCTGAATACGGTTATACCATGCATCGAATCCTTGTGCGCAACCAACTTCAGAATGAAGAGAAAAGACTGAAGCAATGGAAGCACCTCTGTGGTGAACATGAATAGGATATTTTGGTCCATATCCAACCAAGTAGCTCATATCCTCCGGGTTTTTACCAAGGATATAATCAGCCTGTGTAAACCAAAATTCACAGTTTCGGTTATCCATCTCACGTTAAACTGTTAAAATGTTCAGCTAGGGATGGAGTAACAGATTCCAATAGATACCTGTGACTTGACAAAATTGAGAAGTTCCTGAGGCGGAATTTGACCCTCAGGACAGTTGAGCTGCGCTTTTGCAGCTGACAGATAATTAGAGTAAACAGCTACAAGAAATGCGGCAGAGGAAGCATACTGCATGTTGTTCCATTCATGCAGGTACAATAAGCCACCTAGTAAAAGAGAAAACACAAGCAGAGCTAAAATGACATGATGGTACTTTTCTCTGACTGTTTCTTTCAAGTGATTGTTAAGTCAACTAACCCGGAGTTTTTGGGACATTGTAACCGTCATTCTTTTGCAGACAGGCGCAGGAAAAATAATCTGCTTTGGCCTGATATTGCTTTAACGTAGATGCATATGGACCAGCTTTCCCTTCTAGTAATACCTGCAAATTGGATTTGACCATTTAGTTTTTATTGCATGATTCCTTGAACCAAGTCACAATTGATTATTACCTTTGATAGAAGGATCTGGACACCGGCATATTTGTTGTCCCAAGAGAACTCTTTCACCGCCAATCCAGTTCCACCCATATACACTGCATTGTCCACGACATACTTTAGGTAGTAGTCATCGCTGGTTGCTCGGTGCAGCCATGCAGCAGCCCATAACAATTCATCCTTTTTCGCCAAAGAAGTGGTTTTAGATATGTTTGGATGGATACTAAAATGAGAGAAGAATCAATAAAGAATTGTTTACTCACTGAATAGCCAGAAGAAGCATAGAATTGGTGAGCACATGATATGGATTCATCATATAAGCCTCTGTATCTATCTGCGAATGTGAAGAGCTGCAACAGATAGAAGAATATTAATAACTCCACGACGAGTGTAAATTTTGAGAAGATCTCCGCGAATCAGCTAGTGTTTCACTAGTTCTCATTTACCTGTTTTGCATGGACTAACAAGAGATTAGAGTAAGAAGAGTTGTATGTCCTGAAAGCTATCGCCGCAGCCGCCAATGCAGCTGCAGTTTCACCAGCAAGATCAGAACCAGGATGCTGTTCATCAATTTTATAGGCAGTTCTTGAAGTCGTCATGTCTTCAGCACGTTCCCAGCAGTAGTGATCCGAAACTCCATCACCCACCTGAAGTTTTGCAGAGAAAAGCAATAACTTATTACTCCAAAAACACACTTAACTTAGAACCAGATTAATAATGATAGTTGCAATGGTTTTACCTGCCCCCAAAGAACATTAGGTTGAGTATGCGCTTTGATGAAATAATCAGTTCCCCATTTAATGGCCCGTAGAGTATGTCCGATTTGGTTTAAGTCTGTCATTTCCTTACTAAACTCAATAGCTCCCCATGCAAGCATTGTAACACTGTAGGCCATTGGCAGACCAAACTTGACATGATCACCTGCATCATAGTACCCTCCCACCAACTCTACCTGTAGTAACAATCACAAGAATTTAACACAAACCATTTTCAGTTTATTTCTATAAGTTATCAATGATAGCTTATGAAAACAGTTTAAAAGTACTTACTCCTTGCTGAATTCCGTCCTTGAGACCAGAATCAGCGCCATTTGATTCGCTGCTCTTGCATTGGTAACTTACGGACCTTTGTGCTTCAAAGAACAACAAACTCTTGTCAAGAGCGTCACCATAGTTGAAGCCAGAAGGTACACTTCCACCTAAGCCAACAAGTACTACTGTCATAAGCATGCACAAAGAGATGTTAAAGTTCTTCATGATGGTTAGTTTGCAGCTTGAATGAAACTCAGAGAATGTGACTTATGCATTATGCATCATCACACATGTATATATAAGGTCATAAGAAAGAAGTAAAGAGTATGTAAGTGAATGGTAGGCATCACGTTGGGGTTGTTGACCTTAGGAAATTGAAAGAGGTTCCCACGTTTTGACGTGCCAATGTGTAAATAAAGTCCACTTCAAAACTGAACGGTGTATCTAAATGTTTTGATGAATATGTATCGTAATATAAAAAAATATATATAGTTTTGCGATGTTAGATTGGTGCTTCTGCTTTTGCCGGCAATGATAAGGTAGATCAATATTTTAAAGAGGTCTAACTACTTGGTTTTTAATTCTTATAAAGAGTTAATTCTCATAAAATTACTAGGTGAATATAGGAAATTTTTTTTTGCAATAACCAATTTTTTTTTATAAAAAATACGCAAATAACTAACTTTTGAAAAAATTTACGCAAATAACCAACTTTCAGGATTGAATAACACTTAGGCGCCATCTGAGATGGCTCCTGCATTTAAAAAATGCATGTAGACGCCACCCCACTTGGTGCCTCCTCTTGCAAAAGCCATCCCAGATGACATCTCCCTTATGTAGGTTACATGTAGGAGCCATTTCAGATGGCTCCTACGTGTATTTCTGTTTTTTATAAATACAAGACCCATGTCTCCTTTATTCTTTACATTTTTTCAACTTATCATATCATATTCTCTCTTATTTTTTATCGGGACATCTCCATACATTCATACCAGAGATGAATACGTTGTTTTCTCGGTCTCCAAACCTTCAATGAAAATAAAATTTTGGCACATATTTACCATGACCAAACTGAAAAAAGAGTTGATGCGTTGGTTAGAGGGAGAAATAGAAGTTGGTGAAGAAATTAGAAGGATCCAGAGGAAGAGAACAACCATGAACTTCACAATTGGACAATCTTGAATTTGGTTGGAGGAAGTCAAAACAGACGTCGACGTTATTGCGATGATGTATGGTTCCGATTGAATTGTTTTGACGGTTGTAGTGTCTTAAATAATTTTTTGTGTTGTTGATGCTACATTTTCATGTTGTTGTTTTAATCGTGTAGTTTTTTATTTTGTTGTCTTGGTATTGTTGTTTGTAAGAAATGCTATTAATGGAAAAAAAGGTTTGTTACAATATTAAAAAGTGCAAATAAATTAAATACAAAATTTCAGGATGTTGAGCTTGTAGCACGTTGGGGATAATTTTTTCGATTGTGTCCGGGTTGACGAACATAGACCACACTTTCTTTCTAGTTTATTAGTGTCGTCCATTTCAGTTGTTATACGTTTGCTCTTGGGACGACCCTTTTTATTTCTCTACATTTGACTGTTATGCCAAACTATTTCCCCTTCGTATGCAGGCCAATAATCTGGTTTTGCTACTAGTTCGAAGGCATTGTTGTATACGTTGAGCAAGGTCTCAAACTTGTATATGGGACAAAGAAGTACTAGTGCATCTTGATGAACATGTGCACACGTCGCAATGACATGAGAGCAGGACATTCGAAAGACCTGAAACTTTTCACAGTCGCACCAACGAGATGGTAGTTTAACCTTGTACTCTTGTCTAGGAAAACCCTCATTGTGGTTGATTGTCTCTTTAACAATGAAGTTATGGTTATGTCGGTCGAATCTTGTAACAAGATGAGTGCTAGCTTTGGCACTTTCGGCCTTAATAAATTTCAGACAACTTTCACTCCATACTTGTCCGGATTGTACCACCGCGTTCCACTTTTCACCTCTCTCTGCAAACAACAAGGCCATCCTAAAATATGTTGTACTCACCAAAGCGGTTATTGGGAGTGCTCTTATGCCTTTGAAGACGTCGTTCATTGATTTAACTAGATTTGTTGTCATGTGGCCCCAACACACTCCATTGTCGTATGACCGTCTCCATTTTTCCACTTGCAGATTATCAACCCACGCACCTGCATCTGGGTTTTCCATTCTGATCTAACTGTGATAATATGTAAAACACGGTTGTGTTAGTGTGTACGTTGCGTTCATAACTGATTTCTGAAGACACTTATCTTTGATCTCACGCATGAAATTATGAACGATATGTCTTGCGCAATAAACATGTGTAGACGGTGGGTTGTGCCAACCGTTAACGGGATTGTTGTACGCACTATCAATTGAGGCATGTCTGTCAAAAATCAGACAAAGATCACATTGTGGAGCTACGTGTGTTCGAAGATTCTTTAGGAAGAAACTCCAAGCTGCTCTAGTCTCTGCCTCGACAAGAGCATAGGTGAATAGGAACACGTTATTGTTGCCATCATGTGCGACGACTATTAGTAGAGTGCCCTTGTATTTCCCATACAAACATGATTCGTCTATCTGTATGATAGGTTTGCAGTGTGCAAACCCAGTGATGCAAGGTCGAAAAGCCTAGAAAAGTCTACTGAATATACCATGTCAGCTGACACAGGTACCATCTTGGGCATACGCCGACATCGTCTCCATAACATAAACTGTTCCAAGAGCATACGTTCGCAGTGCATTCATGTAGCGATGTAACTCTTTGTATGAACCCTCCCAGTTTTCGTAGATTTGCTCAATAGCCCTTGTTTTTTGCTAACCAGTTCTTTCTATACGAGGGGGTATAGTTGTATGCTGTAGTGATGTGCGAGATTATTGTTTTCACCTTCAATGAAGGATCACAACTAACAAGAGGTAAGATTTCTTGACAAATGAGATCATAACTCAATTTGTGGTGATCATATGATTGTGTGGAATTAACACAAGTGTGTTCCGTCATAGAACCTATCACCGATGAATCACTCCTTAATCTATACGATGTAGTTAGATGGAAGTTACACTCAGGGTGGGTACAAATGATTTTGTATCTCTCTGCATTTGTTCGATCCACATGAAAGTCATAGTTGTTTATCATGTGGAACTTTTTATTGCTCGTACACAATCTTCTTTTGAACGAAATTTGTCTTTGACTTTTAAATTTGCATCTGATTTCACTTCAGGGTTGTAGAATATATTAGATGATGGATGATAAGTGCCAAAATGTAGTTATTTTGTATATACATTTTGTGGCACTTATCCGTTCTTTTGTTGATATTCTTCGAATAAATCCACCGCTATTTGTATAAATGTGTACAGAATAGAATAATTGATTTTTTTTGTAAATATTGTATCATTTGATAGTTTTTCATCTCTTTTATAGGTATTCATTCATAATTGGAGCATTGAGTAATAAAGTGTCGAAGACACGACTTCAAACACATGATTTTGAACAATAAAAGAGGACACATAAAGCAAAGAATAAGTTTTTCAAATATTTCAAAGTCATAAAAGCTTGATATTTATTCATGGTTAGATATAGCATTGAATAAGCTTTCCAACGCTTCAAACCGGACGCAATTCCGAATTACGGTTCTCAAGATATGGCAAAAACAAGATGCTGAACATCACAGAGCGCGCTTAGCGCGCCCTGCGACTTCAGAATTCTTTAAAAGGGGCTAAAAATGCATTTTTAGGTTATGGGTTGGGTATTTTTGAGTCCCAACACCATCAACATCATTTTTTTGATAGATTAGCTTAGAAAACAACATTAGAGCTTGCATTTGGATGATCCAGAGTCGAATCCCTCGTCGATTGGTGTTGACAAACCAATAAATGTTTGGTTCCTCTTCTTCTCTTCTCTTTGTAATCTCTTTTGTTGGGTTTTGTATGTATATCTACTCTAACTCATGTATATTTGTCGCCCTTGGCGTTGTATAAAGTTTGCTTTACGAATCTTTGTTGGTGATTGTCTTAGGTTTTTACTCTATGTTAGGGATTTGAGCTTTACTAGAGATAGATTGCTTAGATTCTTACCTAGGATGATTATCTGTTATTTTCTGAATGTTATAAATGGGTTTAGAGTTGACATTCACTATAGAGTATCTGATCTTAATGCCTCTGCGTTGGTGAAGTAAGCTAGAGATGGGTATGGAGGTGACGCAGTTGACTTTTGTGTTGTCGAGGTAGGCCAGAAATGGATATCGAGGTGATTCGGGAGGAATCTCAATTTGGGTTAGAAATAACCAAGGTTGTGAGAGGTATGTGATGACACGGACGAGTATCGTAGGCCGAGTATGACATGGGTGGTAGATTAAGTCTGTGACGGGTAGTTTACATTCGTTCTGGACAAGCTGTCTATCCTTTATACATTTTGTTCATTTTCTTTCTGTCTTTTATTTTCATTTCTTTTAATCTCAAACTCATTAACGGTAGAATTGTCGAACGACGAATCAATAACTAATCTCTGTGGACACGATACGATATAACCTAACCGGTATATATCACCCGGTAAAAATAATACCAACTCTTTGCTTGTCGCTATACCGCAGCAACAATGGGTCACCTGTGCACACGTTGAGGGTGGTCATGTACGGAGGTGGTGTGTAGATCTCATGTGGAGGAAGTTGGCGTTCTTCATCGGCCTCTGATTCTTCGTTTACCATGATGTTGAACCGCATCTCGTCAGCTTCCTCTTCTTCGTCAGCAACATCCACCTTAGCTTGTTCCTCCTCCGTAGGATTAACCCTCTCTGTATCCTAGAACACAACGTACAACTCAATTGAGTCGTACCCAGAATATTCATGATTACAAAACATATTTTGCAGATCTTCATCGTCTTTAACAACTACCTGGTAAAATGTTACTTGGTTCTCACCAGTAAAAACAAAATGTTGGTAGAAAATGTGTGACGTCAGACCTCGCCGAAGTTTGGTCTCGAGTTTTTTTTTGAAATACGAAAAATTCGCATTGCTATTTAGACAAAATTGGATATTTCCGGTGTTTGTGAATAAAAAACCCGCTACCTCACTGTTGTACGTCTCACCATTAAAATGTACGGTGATAATATATTGTGGTACATATGACATTTTTTCTGGGTTTGAGTGTTTGAAATTTGAGTGTTTGAGGTGTTAGTGTGTCTGAAATTTTTTAATTGTGTGAGATATTTATAGACGGTGCATATGATTATATGAGAATATATGGGACAAAATTCAAATTTCGAAATGACATGTACAAGCCATGTTGAATGGGTCTCCCGATCCATTAATCGTTCCATACCTTGTACTTGTGGGTTTTGGGGATATTATTAAAATCTCCAACTATACAATCGATTCAAAGTTTATTCTTGCATTATGCGAAAGGTGGAGACCCGAGACACATACCTTTCATCTGCCTGTAGGTGAATGTACCGTCACACTTGAGGACATTTACATGTTGATGGGTCTTCTGATTAATGGTAAGGCGGTTAATGGTCCGGTCCATCATACAAACACTCTATGCGAGGAGATGTTGGGTAGAGATATGGTGGAAGGTCCTAGTGCAAGAGGCCAAAGTATATTTTTATCCACACTTAGAGCGCATTATTATTCCCTTGGTTTGGACGAAAATTACACCGAGGAAGAAAAAATAATAAAAACAAGAAACTATATTATGTTAATGTTTGGGAGTTTATTATTCCCCGAGAGTACAGGAAAAAGTGTAAATTTTATGTACTTGAGTTTACTTGGGGACGTAGATAAGACATAAAAATATAGTTGGGGTTCCGCTGTTCTAGCCCAGCTATACAGTTCCTTGTGTAAGAATTATAAGAAAGACACATCAACTTTTAATGGATGCGCTTTCTTACTTCAAACATGGGGTTGGTGGAGAATGCAATCACTTAATCCCGTCAACAACCTACCGTTCAGTTTTCCATACGCAACAAAGTAAGTACATTGCTTAATTATTAAAATATTTATATCTTTCATATATATAAAATCCTAATATATTAAATGTTAATTCATTTAGGTATAGCGTAACGGGCATGGATTACGGAAAGAATCCGAGACACAATATTATCCTCTATCGTAATCTAATAAACCACCTTGGCGCAACTGATGTACGTAATTTCAATTAACTCCAACTAATTCTAACTTTAACGTATATTATTTTAAAGTTTATCATTAATCTGCATTTTTTTATCAACAGTTTACATGGAGACCATACTTGGGTTTGAACCATGTACCCAATGAAGATGATGCAGAGGTTTGGACTGCGAAGACTGCTATCATACTGTTTAACATTGTGGAAATGCACCACAATGACCGTGTGAAGATGAAGTTTGGTATGTTCCAAGACATACCACGGGATCCAATATGTTTGGATCATTGGCATATTAGAAGGGTCGATGCCCAATGGGGATATGATAATTGGAAATTTTTTGCCAGGGAGTATTGTAGGATGTGAAAAAACCGAGTAGACCATATCTTACAATTTCCTGTTTACGAAGATGACGAGATTATGCAACACTCTCGTTAATACATTGCTTGGTACCGGTCAGTGACAAATCCAGAAATGCATGTTTCTCACCCCCACTATTTGGTCGACCCTCGCACCCAGTGGGGCCAACCTTCAAACCCACAACAACAACCGCAACAACACTACCGCCAACAACAACCTCAAAAACAATACCAACAACAACCTCAACACCACCACCACCAAAAACAACCACACCAACAATACCAACAACAACCACACCAACAATACCAAAAACCACCCCAACATCCATCAACCTCCCACCAACCAACCCGACGATACAGGACCACCAACACTCAATCCTAACCCCAATCTCAACCTAATTACCAACCCAACCAAATATCCGACCCACAATTTCAATATTCACATATGCCACACACCTAAGTACAATAATCCGAACAAAGAGCATATGTCCAACCCCCCTATATGGGCCCATCAACATCTCACCTCAGCTCAGACACTGGCTTCCCCGAGGAATATTCTCCAACCAACCCAACATACCACCAACCATCACCGTACCAAATCCCCCACGGGTCTTCAAACACTCAATTTCCTATTTACCCCACTCATTCACAATCCACCTATACGGATGACGACTGCTATCGTCCCCAAATGAAACCTAATCCCCCACCACAACGACCAAGCTATGAGAACATGAGAACACGTCTATACGAAAGCGGTACAACAAGCAATGCAGATCTTGAGGCATTCATGGATCTTGATCGCATTCACTACGAGCAGCCATCAACCCACGCACAAGGTCCATCGACCCAACAACAGCCGGATCAAGAACCTTGCATCACACGAGTTAGGAGAGGACGCGCATATGGAACCCGTGGTCGTCTACATGTCCCGGGTCGCCAGGAATAAATTTATGTAATTGTTATTCGTTGTAATGATAATTTATAATGCAAGTTTTATTTCACAATATTATCCTGCACTTTAATTTAAATTGATTTTTTTTACCTAATACACATAGGCGCCATCTCAGATGGCTTTTCCCATGTGATTTACACATAGGCGCCATCTGAGATGGTTTTTAGGAAATTTTTTACATGGAGGTGCCATCTTGATTGGCTCCTGCTTGTTAAAAATCAATGCAGGAGCCATCTCAGATGGCTCCTGCTTGTATGTTAAACCTGAAACATGGTTATTTGGGCAATTAATTTCAATACATGGTTATTTGCGTATTTTTTTTATAACATGGTTATTGGAAAAAAAATCGAATATAGGTGGTTTTTTTATTTTATTTTTATATTAGCTTTCTTCCCAAAAAAGGATAAATATAGACTAGTTTTCTAAATAATCCTAGATGTTATTGGATAACTAATTTCACATATATTAAAGAAATATTTTAGTTAAATGCAATTCATTATTTTAAGAAAAAAAAGGAGTATTGCATTGACACTACTGAAAATTAATTTTATACTGTCAACTAATAACAACTATGTACTCTGTCATATCATGTTGATATTTTAAAATTCTTTTAATGACATGATAGATTGTTGATTTTCTATTGTACGACATTGTATTTCTATTTTAAATTTTTAGTGCATATTTATTAAATCTTTTTAAAATGTTTTTAGAGTGTTATTGTCAACCAATAAAAAATATATATTCAATTAAAATATAAAGATTTTCTTACTAAATAAAGATTTTCTTGACCCTTTATTTTTAGGGAATTTCTTAAGTCACTCCTATATAATAAAAACACCTTTGAAAATCCGAAAATATCTTCGGATATGCATATTCAAACGCAACTTAAATCACATTTTCAATATGTTTCAGATATGTATATCCGAAAACCTCTTGTTTACACGTTATAATATTTAAACATTGGATTTAAACATTCAGTGGTATTTTATGATATGCAAATTCGAAAATACCTTTGTTACATAAGTTTGTTGCATGGTCACCCCTAGTACTATTTCATTCACTTCCTTACCCCATAATGAAAACCCTCCACAAAACTTCAACCACTCTCAATCAATATTTCGTCTCAAAACTAAGTTTCAAGTGTTTGATCACAACAAAGAGAGCACATAAAGCTGCAATTTGAGGTAAAATTCACAATGCCCCACTTCCATGTCTTAGTGGTAACACACTAGTTGCAAAGTGGATGTCCTTCCCTACGATGAGGCATCTTATAGAAAGTGCATATGAAAGAGTGTGTATTGATCCGACGAGATTTGGATTTTCGAAGACATTTTTTCCACTTCGGAGTCGCCCACCTAAAGACCCGTCTGACCACATCATTTGTATTGGCTATCTTCGATCGCACAACTTTGTACAAGTTTATTTGAAATCGGAGTGTCCTATTCCGAATACATCATGCCAGTGGATGACACATTCCGCAATAGAGGCGAAAACTTGGTCGGATCCCTTTTTTGAAAGGATGGCGGAGTTCACCAAATTGATGGAGCTTGAGAGATAAGCAAATAGGGAGAAGTCGAAGAAATATCCAGTTTTAGATTTAAGCGGTGATAATTCGTTCGGTGCATTTTAGAATATAATCGAACCACTTTTTGAATGTATTGCCGTGTGTAACACCCGAATTTTCTTTATTAATTATTTTATATTAATTATTATTTGGCTTGATAATTATTTAATTATTTGATTTTGCATGATTATGTGAATAGTTGATTTATTTGAAATATGTGGATAATATTTGTTATTGGGTTACTAGGTGTTAGAATAGTAAATAGATATTTGAGCCTTAAGTGCATTAGAATGGATGAGAGAAGTTAAGCCCAATAGATAAAAACAAGTGTTAGTAAGAGTTGTAAGACAAAATATAATTATAAGAGAATTAACAAAAGAGAAGAGAAGAGAAGATGAGAAAAGAGGAAGAAGAAGGAGAAAATCTAGAAGAATGTCTACATCTAAGGTAAGGGTGGACATTTTTTAATTTATGGGTTTATATAATGATGGGTGATGGGTAGAAACATGAAATTAGGAATTTATTCTTCAATTTCTAGATTTTGACATGTTAGGTTTTGAATGTGAAATCATGAAATTGATGTTGGAAATCATGTTTTGATGTTTGTATTTGATGCTATAGGTTAGATATAGGTTATAACACATTAAATTAGTGAAATATATGTGTTTGAATGAGATTTGGATGGACAAATTTGTAGAGGGCAGAAGTTGTCTTCGCATGATTTTTCCGTGTTCAGTGAAGGCTCCTTAGCGCGCCTGGTGCCGCTTAGCGCGGTCTGGGATTCAAAACTTGTTATTTTCTGAAACTGTTATGGATCATGTATACTTATGATTTATAATAGATTTACATGAATTTTAATAATTTATTCGAAGATTTTTGGATGAGTTTTGAATGAATTTTGATGCAAAACATGATAATTGATTTTGTGTATGTAATTGTTGGGAATTGATGTTGATTGAATATAAATTGGTTTGGATTTTTTTGTGCATGTTATAATGACGTGTTGAGATGAATAAATGCTATGATAATGCATTATGTTGATTGATGACATGAAATATGTATATTTTGCAATTTTGTGAAGATAATTCAAACATGTTGATTTATGTGAAATATGCTTGTATGATTAAGATATGGAGATGGTCTTAATTTGCATATTATTGTTGAGATTGCACATGCACCATTCGTGTCAAGAGGCAATATTTGGTAATTATGTGAGAATTATTGACTTGTCCCAAACCTAACGCTGAATGGTTTGAAAGCTTAAGATTGAATCAGTTTTTTTTGTGGTTATCTGTCTTGGAGATATGGACCCGATAGTACTGGTAAGGATAATATTGGTATCACATGCATATTGCATAAAGTTGCATTGGAGTCACACGTGTCGATGTAAAATGTATATTTTGTGTGATTTATGTGATATTGATGTAAATGTGACATTTGTGATACTTGTGATTGAATTATCTTTGAATCTTGAATGATTGAGCAATGTCGTATATGTGATCATGTGAATTGATTTATTTGATGTTGAATACATGATTTTATGAAGTATGGTGAATTCAATTGTTGCTTGTATGTGATATATTGATTATTATTATATATTTTCATAATGATATGAATTCTCACCCTTATGTTGAAATAATGTGCCTTGCGACATCGCTTAAGTACCAAAGTTAGTGACACTTCTAGCGAGGATTAGACGAAGAATCTAGTTCTATTTATCCGCTTTCTTAGGTAGTGAGTCATTGCTCTGGTCTATGTAACACGAGGGATATCTAGACTCATGTTTGCTTATGTTGAGAGATATTTTGTATTACTCTATTTATTTAACATATGTATGAGATTATGTGATGATTTGTCGTGGTGCCTAATACTTTATGATATGATTGTCAGTATGAGATTTCAATCATGAATATTTCTATGAAGTGATAATATTACTGTTGTGAGTTGGATATTATGCTGGTATTTAGAACATGAATTTAGATACATGTTATGATCATGACCAGTATGTATGTTTTGATTTGTTGTTTCGTGAAGTACATGAGATTCCCTCTTGAGATATGCATTATTTTATTCTGATTTATGCCATATTATATGTTTTGGGTTAGAGGATGTTACATCGTGCACAATATAAAATCTATGCGATTCAATACATATATAACATATCTATATTTAGTTTTACCACTGTTTAATGTTATCGGTTTTATTTTTTCCATGCCTCTTTGGTACTAATTTTGCTAAAAATAAAATTGTTTATGGTTTTGCATGCTTAGGATATGCACATCTGAAATAACATTCTATTAAAAAAAAAACACAACATGGCTTAATTTGGATATGCACTTTCGAATTAACCTTCTATTTAAAAAAATACATGGGTGGTTTCAGATATGCATATCCGAATACCCCATTATCTTGGTAAAACAAAAGATTAATTCAGATGTTCATATCCAAAATAAGTCCTGATAACAGGATAAGATTTCTTGGGTCCAAATTGCTCCAAAAAGTCTATAAATTAGGTCTCCAAGTCGTTTCATCATCATTACAAACCACAAATAGAAATGACACAAACATATCCACACCCTTTCTTTTGTCTACTTCAATGGCCATGTTCCGCCACTTCAATTCAGGTTCTCATAGGACATGCCGTTTTCCGAGCTGATTACCACACTGAATTCTCTTTTGCAATATCCAAAGAATCGAAAGGTTGATCAAGCTTGAGTATCGTCCACCCTCACTTGATATTGAAGGAAACATAAAGTTAACCTTGTTTGAACTCAAGAACGATAACAATTTAGAGGTTATGTGGAGTATTTTTCAACGATACTCTTCTAAGGGTCCGATTGAGGTGGATGCGAATCATAAAAGACCGACAAAAAGTGTTATCAAAATGTTGCGACGTCCTTAACTACCAGTTTATAAAAATATGTAGTGTTAAATTTGTGTTGAACTAGATATGTAATTTCAATAATCTATGTTGAATCTATGTGTTGTTGCTTTGGTTTAAGGAATTTGACTGTGTTTGTCCCAAAGATGAATTCGGATATGCCTATCAAAATTTGGCAATCAAGTGGCTTCAGATAAGCATATCCGAATCAATTTGATAAAAAAATTAATGTTGGTGATTTCAGAGATGCATATGTGAAGCCACCTTACCTTTGTAACTAAGATAAGTTCGGATGTGCACATCTGAAGTCTGGGTGCAATTTGGTATTTTTGGTTTTTCGTCAAAGGCATCCTAAAAAACATATAGGTGAAAATAGAAATTCCCAAATCTTTAAGTGCTCTCATATATTTTTGTTTTTTAAAGGGTCTAAATAAGAGTTCAAAATATAATTTGTTTCAATATAAATTGTTTGGAAATTAATTTTATGTTAAAATATTATAAAAAATAAAATTTACAAAATAAAAAATATAGTTTATTTTTTTTGGAAATAAAAAAAATCGTTCTTTTAGAAAATAAAATTTTCGAATTTTTAATGAAAAAATATAAAAAAGTTGACTTTTCTGAAAAACAAGTCATTTTCTTTGAAAATAAAAAATTTCAAATTTTCACCGAAAATATTAAAAGTGGATTTTTTTGGAAAAAAATCGAGTTTTTGTCAAAAATAAGAAAAGTCGATTCTTTTTTGAAAACAAAAAATGAATTGATTTTTTCGAAAAATAAGAAACATCAATTTTTTCTAAAAATAAAAATGAATTGATTTTTCCAAAAATAACAAATGCCTATTTTTTTTCGAACATAGGAAAACCCGACTTTTTCTGGAAAAAAACCACTTTTTTATCGAAAAATAAGAAAAGTCGATTTTTTAAATAAAAAGATAAAATAGATTTTTCCGAAATTAAGAAAAATCATTATTTTTCAAAAATAAAAATTTGGGTTTTTAATTGAAAATATAAAAAGCCAACTATCACAAAAAAAAACCGATATTGTCAAAAATAAGAAAAGTCGGTTTTTTCTGAAAATATTAAAAAAGGTTGTTTTTTTCTAAAAATTAGAAAATTTGATTTTTTTTCAAAAATAAAAAAATTATGATTTTTTATCGAAAATATATAAAGTCGACTTTTTCGGAAAAACAATTTTTGTTGAAAATAAATAAATCGGTTTTTTCGACCATAAAAAAGCCGTTTTTGTTCGGAAATTAAAAAGTCAATATTTCTAAAATTATAAAAGTTGATTATTTTCGAAAATAAAAAAAGTCAATTTTTTAATGAAAATTAGAAATTTCAATTTTTTATTTAAATTCTAAAAAATTATTTTTTTATAAAAAATATTTTGTGAAAATATTGAGGCCTCGAGGCCCTACTTAGATTTTTGGGACTTTTAGATTAGAGGGCCTATTTACTTTTGTGTTTATTTACTTTTAAAAATCTAGACCCCATATATTTTTGCACCATAAAACTTAGAGGCTGTCCCCTTAAATTGACGGCTCTAATCATTGTAGTGGAGTATTAATATTTGGGCAATGTATTTCTTTATTGCTTCCATTTCCATAATTTGTAGTCTGTACTTGTAGAAATTATATTAGTTAGACACTTTGATGACAAACAAAATACAAACACATACTTTTTTTTATTGAAGCAAACAGGAATATGTATTAACTAAACATTCTAAACAAGGTCTAGTGGTAGAGATTTGGATCTTGAGAGTGTGCACCTCTCAAGGTCTTGAGTATGAATTCTGCTAGGTGCTAACAATCTTTATGTTGGATCAGTCCATACATAACTTCTTTAAATGATACTAATAATTTTTGTGTTGGGTCAGTCCATACATAACTTGTTTAAGTAGTGTTAACAATCTTTGTGTTGGGGCAGTCCAAAAAAAATTCAACTTTCATGTCATTATCTTATGCCAAGAATGAACGAACCCTTGTCTAAATGGGCCAAATTTGGTTCATGTTTTTTTTTTGTTTACATGTTAGACAGTTGTGCACATGTGTTTAATGTATGAAAAGATAAACTAAAAAACTAACTTAAGCAAAGGGAAAATGACAACATCAATTAATCTATCCTCTCCTAGCCACCACTAATCAAACTACTAAAGTTGCCAATATTATTCACATTACAATCAAAACAATGGATGCTGCCAATATTATTCACATTATTATAAATAAACAAACACAAGCATCATTATGAAATTTCACGACAGGGCAAACATACCATCGTGAAAAATGAGGCAATTTGGTAGTTTAAACCATCTAATATGCTTATCATCCTTAGCATACCGAGGTAGTTCATTTGTTTTTTCCCTTACATGTTAGACAATTATGCATATGCGTTTAATATAGAAAAAGATAAACTAAAAATCTAACTTAATCAAAGGGAAAATGGCACCATCAATTAATCTATCCTCTCCTAGCCACCACTAATCAAACTACTAAAGTTGCCAATATGAATATTACAATCAAAACAATGGATGCTGCCAATATTATTCACATTATTATAGATAAACAAACACAAGCATCACTACGAATTACACGACAGGGCAACCATACCATTGTGAAAAATGAGGCAATTTGGTAGTTCAAACCATCTGATTTGCTTCTCACCCTTAGCATACCGAGGTAAGTCATGTGTTTTTTCCTTACACGTTAGACAGTTATGCACATGTGTTTAGTATAGGAAAAGATAAACTAAAAATCTAACTTAAACAAAGGGAAAATGGCAACATCAATTAATCTATCCTCTCCCAGCCACTCCTAATCAAACTACTAAAGTTGCCAATATTATTCACATTATAATCCAAACAATGGATGTTGCTGCCGGGCTTAGATTCTCTTTCTACATAGAGAAAGACCCAAATACAAATAGTCAATTTGTCTTATTTATATAAGTGAAGAATGCCAATTTAGGGTTAAGAGAGATATAGAAAAAATAAGGATTCAAAAAGAGAGAAAAGAGGAGAGAAACTTATTCCCATTTTTCTGCACCAGCCTCACTTATACGATGATCCCAAATCCGTTAGCCATCAGATCAAGTTCACATTTTTAGGGTAGGTTCCCAATACCTATATTTAACTTTTGTCCATTGGGATGTACAAAAAAGGTTTGAGTAGAGAGATACCGACTTCACACTGAAGTTGCAAATTTGGAAAAATATTTAGCTTTTTGATTATTATTTGTAAGTTTTTTTGCTTTGTGATTTGCGGTTGTTATCACAATTTTGTGAATCACTTTAAAGACTCTCTTGTAAACTCAATTGATTATAGTGGAACTATTTTCTTTGGTCTGGATGACTTGTGGTTCTTACTCTCATATTGAGCAGTTTTCCACATTAAAAATACTTGTGTTCTTTTGTGATTTTATTGTTTGGTTGTCGTCTTATATTTGTCGTCTTATATTTGTCGTTGATCCTCAAGGTTCCTACAAGTTTGGGAAATATTATATCCTCTGTGTATTAGTCTATTATTTTGTCTTTTTTTTGACAAAAAATAAATGATATTCATTAATTCAAATTGATAGAGTACATCGTTACAATACAAATTCAAAATCGCCAAAAACAAAAAGGATGAATCTGCGAACAAACTCATAACATCCATGTTAATAGCATAAAATGGCAAATTGCATAAGCCTACAAATATGACTATATTGACTGTATTGAGATGTCTGAAATATTCATGCTTCTGGATCTGTAGCGTTAATGACACCAAAGTCATTGATTGTATATGCACTAGATCGAATATAATCTTTCAACTTGAAACAAATGAACACCACACAAAAACGGAAAAACAAAATACCTCGTGCAAAGACGGAAAATCAAAATACACCAAAGAAATATGGGAAATCAAAACAAACAATAACCCACGAAATCACAAAAAAACAAAAAGAAATACTAAATATGTATGAAAATCACTTATTTAACTAATAGATAAACAAAAACAATTTGGAGGGGTGATTTTGGATCAAAATTGATCATAAATCACCCCTCTTTGAGAGAGAGAAAGGAAAAAGAAGAAAAGTGATAGCTAGGGTATTATTTTGTCTTAAATTCCCATAAAAGTGGCACAAGAGCTCTTGATTAAGGACTATTTTACTTGTTTGAACGATGGAGTCAAATACAAAGATAAAGATGGTATTGTTGAATGTTTCTAATTACAATTTATGGAAGGGAAATATGAAAGACTTACTATTTATGAAGAAATAGTATGTACCAGTTTTTAGTTCCTTAAAGCCGAATTCTGTGTCTGATGAAAAATAAGATTTTGAACATCAATAGGTATATAGTTTTATTCGACAATATGTAGTAGATAATTTTTATAATCATATTGCTAATGAGACACATGCAAAAACTTTGTGGGAGAAGATATAGTCCTTGTATGTGTGAGCAACCCTTTACTATGGATAGTTTTGTATGATAGAAAATATGTGTGTTTGATTGTCTAATTAAGCCTGAAATATATGTGTGTTTGTCATGACATAATAACATGTTTAAAATTGGTCAAAGTATGCTTTTAATCATGTACAAACCTCTTAGGTCGATCCAAAAAGGCATGAATCGATACATACAACTAACTGATCTCACAAAAACAATTTTCCTTCAGTATGAGTCGACTCATACGAGCTTTGCATCGATACATGTCAGTTTGATGCCTCAAATATTTAAGCTTTGCATCGACACATATTATTATGGATCGATACATATAAACATCAAACATTGGGATTTACCTCTGTTTTTTGTTTGTATCAATACAAGATATTTTGCATCGATTCATATCAGTTCTTTTATTTTGGAAAATAAATCTCATACAGTATGCATCGACGCATACGTGTTTTTGGATCGACTCATACAAGAACTAAGATTCTGGATACTTGCATGTTTCAACTCTTGCATCAATACATAAGTGTTTGCATCAATACATTTTTTACTTGCATTGACTCATCCGTGCCATACATCGACTCATGTTTTATTTAGTTCTCTAGAAGCAGTTTAATTACAATATGCATTGATACATAATCCCTTGTATCGACTCATACTATACTTAACTCACTGGAAGCAATTTTAGTACAATATGCATCGACACAAAATAACTTGTATCAATACATTCATTGACTTGGGTCGACGCATAAGAAACTTGTATCGACTCATAAGTCTGTTTTTCTTCTAACATCTTTCTGTTTCCATATATAAGCAAAGTTTGTCCGTTTAGTTTAACAGGTGTCACAAATACAATTGACGAGCATCCCTTTTCTGAGCATTAGAAACCTGAAAGAGACTTATATCTTCATCATCTTCTCAATCTCCTTGGTTCAAGAACATTGACACATAATCATCATTAATTATTGGATCAAAGGACCAAATAGATAACGTTCAGTGGTACGATCGGTGATCTAGTTGAGTTGAAGATTCAGAAGGGGGTTTCGAGGAAAAACCAGAAGGTTTGTCCAGCAAGAATGGAGGTGTTATTGTGGATTTGTTAGTCACGATTGCAGAAGGTAGATTCAGCCGTAGCGTAGGCTTTGGAGATCAGGGTGATTTCACAAACAGTTCGTGGAAGCGGTGAATTGTCTGTGAATCTTGCAGGTGTATTCTTGATCATCTCATATCAAGAGAAAATTCATACAAGAAGAAGATCTGAGTGATTAGTTTTTTGTCTTTGTATCGCAACCTTGTAAACAATATTTCAACCTATTGATATAGAAAATTCTTAATTCCAATTTGGAAATTGAGAGGTAGACATACCCACACGTGAGGACGATAGTGGGGAACTTCCTTACCAAAATGCTCTGCGTATCATATTCTTTCTCTCTCTCTCTCTCTCTCTCTCTCTCTCTCTCTCTCTCTCTCTCTCTCTTTACTTTTATAACACATTTGTGATTCAATTGGTGTGCAACTTTTCACGTTCATTGATACAAGGCTGGAAGAAACTCTTTATCAAAACTCCATTGCCATTGATCATTGAACAAGCATACTCCAACTGTTTGACAAAAGTGCTAGCTTGATTTTATTTATTGGAAATAGTGTTATAGTGATAAGTGCATTGATTCAATATAAATTATGTGTTAATTCATCTTATTCATCTCAATTAAAGTCCAGCAAATTATCGCATGTCCGATTTTCTAGTAGCCTATTCAGAATAGACGAAAGTCAATTCAGGACCGTGTGTCGCTTTCCATAGTTTCGCTATTAACTCTGTTAAATAATTTTAAATCCGTGATAATAAAAGAGGTTATCTATTTACCCCCCTCTCGATCACTTGCCACACCGTCTAACAAATGGTATCAGAGCACCAGTTTGCTGGTGCTTTGTGGCTACTTCTGACGATATGGCTTCTAGACCAAAGGGGGCATACAATAAAGCTTCTGTTTTAACGGTGAAAACTATGGCTATTGGAAAGAATGATTGCGAGTTCACATAAATTCCATTGACAGGAACGTATGGACTTCCATTCAAGATGGACCTTTTCAAATTACCATGAGGAATGCGGCAGGTGCCGTTGTGCCTAAACCAGAGGCTGATTGGGATGAAAAAGATAGAAAATATGGTCAAGCGATTGGAGAGGCCGAAACATGATAATTTAAGCACTTGGTGTTGATGAATATTATCGGGTATCTCATTACACCACAGCTAAAGAAATGTGGGATACTTTAGAAGTTTCCCATGAGGGTACTACTGAAGTTAAACAATCCCGAATTAACACACTTAACCAAGAGTTCGAGCTCTTTCGCATGAAACAGGGAAAATCTATCTCTGATATGCAAAAGAGATTCATCCATCTCACTGGTCGTTTGAATGCACTTGGAAAACCTATTTCCAATGAAAATGCTACTAATAAAATTCTGAGATGTCTTAGCAGGGAATGGAAACCTAAAGTTACAGCTATCAAGGAAGCCAACGACCTCACTACGCTTACCATCACAACTCTATTTGGGAAACTGGAAGAACATCAGCAACAACTGCAAAGTATTGAAAAGCATGAGAACAAGAGTAAGAAGGAGAAGAATAGAGACAAAGAGGGTGAGAATAAGTCAATAGCTCTTAAGGATTCTAGCTCTAAGTCCTCACAAATAGAGCAAAATGATAATGACTCAAGTAGTGACAAAGATTCAGATGATGAGGAAATGAGACTGTTTGTTCAAAGATATAATAGATTCATTCGAAAGAATGGAATCAAGCACTTCGACAAGAATCTCACAAAGTTTTGAAGATAATCCATAGAATCAAAGCAGGAGGAAAATAGGAAATATAGAGGGAAAAGATCCTGCTTCAATTGTGGTAAGTCTGAGCACTATAAAATAGAATGTCCTATGAACAAAAAGGACAAAGAAAAGGCACCACAAAATAAGTTCAACAAACAAAGAAAAGCTTATATTGCGTGGGAAAGTGATAGTGAGTCGTCAAGTAATGAAAGCTCAAGTGATAGTGATGAGACTGCAAATCTATGTCTCATGACTCACATCAATAACCAACCCCACCACAAGAAGAGAAACAATGAAAATAAAGTAAGACAAGCCTACTACAGTAATTTTGATTCTTTGTATTTCTCTGAACTGAAAATAGCTTTTGAAAAACTGCATAACGAAGTTGTAGACGTTTTTAAACTATTATCCTCCAACAAATAAATATTTTCTCACCTGGAGGGTAAAGTGTATAAATCTGAACAAGATTTAAAAAGTCTAAAAGCTAGTATTGCAGAAAGTTCAAAAGATATTGATGTAAATGGATGTGTTGAAACTAGATATTGTGGAGTTTGTCATATTTGGCAACAAGATGTTAAAACCCTTAATGCCCAATTGGAAAAAGGTTTACAGCCCAATGTTACTTATGCCATTGATCCTAGGATTTTTAAGAAATCATTGAATCCACCATATGCTAAATATTCTTTTGTAGAAAAGATTCCAACGGATTCAATGAGCAAAAGTAATCAACGAAAATTGGGTATCAACCTCTCTCTTTTGATATTGCAGATTGAGTGTCTTGCATCCTTAGATAGAAGATGTTTTCTAGACAGTGGGTGCTCAAGGCACATGACGGATGACATATCGCTTTTCATTGAATTCAAAGCAAAGAAGGGATATGTTACTGTTGTAGGTTTTATCCGCGAACAAGTATTTTTAATTATCGATTCCACAGGGATTGGTGTATATTGTAGTCTTTCAATAGAAAAGTGTATTTTAAGATGAAAGTAACCAAAGGGTTTGTTTCCTAATCTACTAGTAACATGAATTTCCAAAAGAGTAACTAAATTAGTCTTTTAAAAAGAGAGTTATGGTTTGGATTCAAGAGAGTTGGAGTTTGTTTTCAATTGATGGAAGCATGTCAAGATTAGTTTCATTGACCTAGTTTCATATGCATTCTAGTAATCAAGTGATGAACATAGTAGATGATTTCTATAAATACATATCCTCTCAATCTTGTAGATTTTCCACCAAGATTGTGAATGTTATCATGTTAATCTTTGTATGATCCCTCACTACAACTATTGACATGATAATCATTAAGTTCAATATTTGTAAACACTAACACACAAATCTATCCCTAGCATTTGTTCATTAGTGGGTGAATATCTTAGGTCTACTTTGAAGTATTCCTTTCCAAGCAAGACTCAAAGCATAAAAATGAAGAACAAAGATATTCAACTATATTAATCATTAACCATGTTCATACACAAATGGATTAAGAGGAATACATACTAGTTAGATCAACTACCTCTAATCTTGACACAAAAAGAACTTAGCCACTCATTTCCATGGTTGCTTTGCTCTCAAGATTGTTGGTAGAGATGATGAACATGAAGAATCAATGATGAAGAACTATGGTTTTTCTTACAAATTCTTGCCCTAATTTTACACAAATGAAAGATAATAATGATGAAGTGAAGTTCCCCCCTTTTACAAGCCAAAAGTCAGCTGAAATGATGGAGTTGGTGGCCCAAAAAGGTGAAAGCATGAGTCTGTCCTTTTTCTGTTTTTCGCAGACCGCGCTAAGCCTGATTATGCGTGCTGAGCGCGCTCATGCTGCAACCGCGCTGAGCGCGACCTGAAGCATGCTTCTTCATCCAAAAATTTCTTCAAAAAGAATCATCCCAAAAGCTCTTCAAGTGTCCTTGAATCCAAGCTTGGGAGAATTAATCAATAAAAACCTACAATTAAAAGTAAACTAAGTTAAATAATATATGATGAACAAAAACTAAATAAAAACCTAATTAAACCAAAATACTAGAATAAATACTCCTAATTAATTAAAAAGGCATTGTTAAGGACCACAAAATCATGTACAAAATAACTACAATTTGGTCCTTAACAACTCTCCCCAACTTACTTCTTTGTTTGTCCCCAAACAAAAGTCAATAATCTCACAAAGCAAGAAGAAACAAAATGCAAGCATGCAAACTCACACAAGAATAATGGTTCAAACTCGACATACCCGGCAAAAGCACACATCGATCGCTTCTTCGAAACACAACATGGCTATGAATTAAGTTCTAAACACAATATATCAACACATGTAACAAAATAAAAGATATGTTCACACTTGAATCACCTAATCATTTCTTCAATATTCATGAAGAACAAAATGCATATTTACAAAGGACTAAACACTCTCACTAATAGTCATGCACATCCAGAATAATTCATGCATTCATCGAAACAAGTTAAATGACAAAATGGAAACAAAGATCACTAAGGACTTTCAAGGTTGTAACTTGGCTTAGGTTAGAAACAAGGGATATTTAAGTACAAAGCCATTGAAACGAATTGGGTTAAAGAATATGAAGAGCATTTCACAACTAATTCCCACTTCCTTCTCATTATTCACAACCTCTTTTCTTTTCCACACAATGATCCTCTTTTTCTTTTTCTTTTCTTTTTTTTGTTTTCTTTTCATATACAAATTTTTCTTCTTTTGTATTTTTCTTTTCTCTATTCTTTTTCTTTCTTTAGGATCATTGTGTCATCAATTCTAGGTTCTTTTTGATCCACCTCCCCAACTTCATTTATATCAATCCTTTTTTATTCAAGAACATGCTCTTCAAGGGTTAATCAACAAAAAGGGTTGGTATTCACAAACAAGAAAAATTTATAGAATGAATTATCATTGAATTTTCAAAAATTATCAACAACTATTAAGTGACCTACTTAACAATTAGTTGATTTGATAAATTCATCCTACAAATACTGTTTAAGCTCAAAAGGGTTCACAAGGATTCACTCACTCACGGTTAATTAAAGCCCTTTTGGAATTGATGGTTTTTCTCATAATGCACAAAAAATTGCGTTGATCATCTCTAAGTTTCCAAATTATCACAAACAAATAAAGATTAAGCATGAATCACACGAGTTAACAAAACTATTAGACACTCTATATTTGGTAAAAAGTGGAAGCTTCTCACCTATGTAGTTTAAGTCCTAATGATTCGAATGTGAACACAAATTTTTTTTGTACATGCCAAGGTATTTTTCATAAAGCACAAATTTCATAGACATGTTATTATTCTACAAAACGATTAAATATGTACCTTATTTGTGGATTGAGTCGAGAATTTTATCATCACCATCACTTTGGTGAAACACACTTACTTGCTTTGGAGTACCGTTGAGAAATCGGACAAACCACAAGAAGTAATATACAAAATAAATAAACCATAATCTAAAAATAAAAATAAAGTAGAACAAAATAAAATAAAATAAAACAACTAAAACAAACTAAAATAAAATAAAAGACACCCCAAAATGGTGTTTAAAACTAAAAAGTACTTAGGCTCCATGCCTACAAAATATCAATTGGAATTACAAGCCTATCCCAAAAATGGATGGCAACCAACAAAATCCAAAAGTTTAAAACTAAAATGCGAAAAATAAAAACTAAAAACTAAAAAGTGCTGAAAGTAAAATAAAAACAAGAAAAATAAAAGATCAGTCTGAAGCCTCGAGGATAGAATCTCCAGGAGTCTCAGAACCAGAATCCGAACTGCCCTCTCCATCATCCTCACTCTGATCATCACCATCAGCATCGCCCACCTCCTCCTCTACATTTGGCCCGACCCCGGGCCAACCAGCATAAGCACTAAGCTGCTCGCTCGTGCGAGTGAAGTGGTTCACCCCCGGCTCTCTGATCTGCAAAGCAAGGTGCTCCATGCTCTCATGCATATACATAAATGCTCTCTGATGAGCAAGATGCATTTGCCGGTTCCATTCTTCAGAGGGACTGGCCTGAGGAAGTGCAGCAGCTACTGCCTACTGGAACAGCCTGGGCAGCAGAGTTATCATCCAGGGCCCTACAATATCGATCACAGTAGTGATCATCAATAATTCCATCAATAGTAAGGTTCCCCACAACAGGAAAGACAACCTTTGCCCTTTTCAGAAGGCCCATAATCAACCCAGGATAAGTTAGGGCACATTTTATACGTTCTCCCCTAGAGGTATAACTCAATGTGACCCTCTTCAGCTCATTTGCAATAAGCCGACCAAAATCAATTTGCTCCTCATCGAGCATGTATGCAATTAGGCCGGCAGTCTCCATGGGAATAGAAGATGTGTGGCTTCGAGGTCTCAGATTATACAGAGCCACACACATCTGCACTCGGGCACTAGTCTTCAGGTTGGACCGATTGAATTTCAAAGGTTGCCCAACCCTGTTCAGTTCATATGAGTGCCCAGACAAACAAAGTTTCCTCCGCAGCATAGCATGATCCCAATTCCCACGAGCCAGGTGGTCGTGGTAGATGTCCAACTGATCCTCTGGGGCTGTCCAATTTATGCCCAGGTAGTTGTTGATGGCCGTGCGAGAGAATGAAACCAACTTCCCCCTCACAACAGAAGTGAAAGGAAAGTCACGCCCCTCGGTCGGAATGGCGTTGGTGTAGAACTCACGAACTAGCTCAACATTAACCTTGGTTTGAGGCTCACATAGAACACCCAAACCGTAGTTAGCAAGAATTGCATCAGGCGTTGCATAATGTCCCTGCTCTCGGAGCCGGATGATTCTTTCCGTCCATATATTCCGCTCCTCGAGCTCTTTGTATCTAGCCTCCTGAGCAGGCCCCCGTAAGCGATCTCCATCAAAAGGAAGCGAGCGAGATGACCCAGCCCCGGCGGAAGAAACTCTTTGTCTTTTCGGAGCCATCTGAAAAACAACACAAAAATCAACGAGAAAGTGACACCGAAATGTCCGTTAGTGATAATTCAGGCAAACAGCAGTAGAAACCATGCAACCAAAGCATCTAGACACAACGGACGAATCAAAAACACAGCAGAAGAATTTTTCAGAATTCTGCAGACCGCGTTAAGCGCGCTGAGCGCGCTCTGCGATTTCCAGAAAAATTCTTCTGTAAAAACAGAAATTTCTCCACACAAACAGACCTAATGGCAACGAAATTCCTATTCTAAGCAATCTCTACCATCTAAACATCCTAATCCTAAGAGAAAAATAAAAAATTCCTAAACCTAGGTTTTCAAAATCTAACCTAAACAGCGAAATTAAACGAAATTGAAAGGGGAAAAACATAGAGACACTTACTTAGATGCTTGGGGGAATGATTAGCCAAAGAAATTCACAAGAACTTGTTGATTTTGGGTTGAGGATTTTTGGGATTCTTGAGAGAGTTTGAAAGAAGAGGGAAAAGTGAAAAAGAAAACTTACTTTAACCCTATTTTATTCACAATTACCCAAGATTGAGTTGGGCCCAAGAAAAACCCGTTTTCAAAATATATATTTTTTAAAATCTCCCAGATCGCGCTAAGTGCGACCTAGACCGCGCTGAGCGCGAAAGTTTCTGCCAGATGGGTCAAAATGCGCACTAAGCGCGACCTGCAGAATTCTGCATTTTTCAGAAAAACAGCAAATTGATTACTTGGACAAGTCAAAATGAGTGCAATAAAGAATACTTACAATGTTGGGGTGCCTCCCAACAAGCGCTTTGTTTAACGTCGGTAGAGCTCGATGGTTCGGAATGATCAAGGATCATTGAAGAAGATGTTGGCTATGTCGCGGCTCACCTCTCCGCCAACATATCGTTTCAAACGCTGCCCATTCACCGTCCACTCTTTCGTCCCTTCTAGATCTTGCAAGACAACAGCACCATAATCTTTCACTTCTTTGATTAAGAACGGACCGGACCACTTTGTTTTAAGTTTTCCCGAAAAAAGTCTCATCCGGGAATTAAACAAGAGAACACTTTGCCCCGGTTGAAATTCCTTGTGCTTTATCTTTTTATCATGAGAAATTTTGACTTTTGCCTTGTACTTCCGGTTGGAATGGTATGCTCATTCTCGCATTTCATCCAATTGAATGAGTTGTATTTTTCTCTTTTCACCCGCCAAAGATGGATCGAAATTCAAGAATCGGAGGGCCCATAATGCTTTGTGCTCCATCTCCACAGGGAGGTGACAAGTTTTGCCATAAACAACCTGAAATGGGGTTAGTCCGATAGGAGCTTTATAGGCGGTTCGATACGCCCATAAAGCTTCATCCAATTTTTGTGACCAATCTTTTCGAGAACCCGAAACGGTTTTTTCCAAAATCTTTTTGATTTCTCTGTTTGACACTTCGGCTTGACCATTCTCTTGCGGGTGATAGGGAGTTGTCACCTTATGCTTTACACCGTATTGTTTCAAAAGTTTTTGTAACAATGTATTGCAAAAGTGCGACCCGCCATCACTAATTAGCACCCTAGGCACACCAAACCGAGAAAAAATGTTTTTCTTTAAAAATTTGATAACGGTTTTGGCGTCGGCCTTAGGTGAAGCAATGGCCTCCACCCACTTAGACACGTAATCAACAGCCACAAGAATATACCCATTTGCAAACGACGATGGAAATGGACCGACAAAATCAATCCCCCAATAATCAAATACCTCGACTTCCAACATGTTGTTCAAAGGCATTTCATCTCATTTTCCTATACCGCCACTTCTTTGGCATTTATCACAAGACTTAGCGTGAGCATAAACATCTTTAAATAGCGAAGGCCAATAAAATCCCGATTGTAGGAATTTGGTGGCCGTTCGCAATCCATTATAGTGTCCCCCACAAGGGGAATTGTGACAATGCCAAAGAATGTTTTTGGCTTCCTCATTACACACACACACCTTCTTAGCTACCCATCGCTACTCAACCTAAAAATGTAAGGTTCGTCCCACACATAATACTTAGCATTGGCTAAGAATTTCCGCTTCTCATTCCATGTCAAATCCTCCGGCATTAATCCCGCGGCCTTGTAATTTGCCATGTCGGCAAACCATGGCCGCTCCTGGATTGCAAATAACTTCTCATCCGGGAACTCCTCATTCACTTCCTTTTCTTTGTCCGTAATTTTCACATTCACTAAGCGAGACAAATGATCTGCTACCAGATTCTCCGAACCCTTTTTATCTCGGACCTATAAATCAAACTCTTGCAAAAGAAGAATCCATATGATTAACCTTTGTTGAGAGTCCGGTTTGGTAAGCAGATATTTTATCGCGGAATGATCCGTGAAAACGACAACTTTTGAACCAATAAGGTAAGGACGAAACTTTTCCAATGCATATACAATTGCGAGCAACTCTTTTTCGGTTGTTGTGTAATTAATTTGAGCATCGTTCAAAACTTTGCTCGCATAATGAATAGCATGGAAAATTTTGTTCTTCCTTTGGCGACAGCTCCACCGCATAATCACTTGCGTCACACATCAATTCGAAATCAAGTTTCCAATTAGGCGCGGTGATTATGGGTGCATTGATCAAATTTTCTTTCAATTTTTCAAAAGCCAATAAACAATCTTTATCAAACATGAAAGACTTATCTTTGTTGAGCAAGTTGCTCAAAGGCTTGGCTATCTTTGCGAAGTCTTTGATGAATCTTCGATAGAATCCCGCATGTCCTAGAAAGCTCCGAATGCCTTTGACATTGGTAGGTGGGGGAAGCGTCTCGATCACATCAATCTTTGCTTTATCGATCTCGATTCCTCTTGAAGATATCTTATGGCCAAGAACAATCCCCTCGGTCACCATGAAATTGCATTTTTCCCAATTCAAGACCAAATTGGTATCCACACACCTCTTCAAGACGGTGTTCAAATTTTCAAGCACAAATCAAATGGCGCCCAAAGACGGAAAAGTCATCCATGAAAACTTCAATTGTTTTCTCAATCAAATCGGCAAATATGGCTTGCATGCATCTTTGAAATGTTGCGGCGCATTGCATAAGCCGAAGGCATCGCCTATCGCGAATATTCAAAAGGACATGTGAAAGCCGTTTTCTCGTGATCTTCGGATTCACCGATATTTGATTGTACCCGAATAACCATCAAAAGCAATAGTATTGTTGTTCGCGAGCCTTTCCAACATTTGGTCCATGAGCGGAAGAGGAAAGTGATCCTTCCTCGTTGCTTTGTTAAGCCCGGTGAGTCGATGCACATTCTCCATCCGTCACTTTTCTTGTTGGCACTAATTCATCCTTATCATTCGACACAACCGTCAAACCTCCTTTTTCGAACCACATGCACCGGCTCACCCAAGTACTATCCAAATCGGATAAATCATTCCGCTTCTAACATCTTCACCACTTCTTCGAACTACTTCCTTCATCACGGATTCAAACGCCTCGAGGTTGGGCTACCGGCTTGTACTCTTCCTCCATCATGATGTTATGCATACAATAGGCCGGGCTTATGCCTTTCAAATCGGCTAAAACTCAACCAATCGCATTTTTGTTAGATTGCAAAACTTGAATTAAGCTTCCCTCCTCCTTCTCCGACAATGTATTACTAATGATTATGGGCTTTTTACCTCCCTCCTCAAGAAACACATACTTCAAATGAGATGGTAGATCTTTCAACTCAAGTTTTGGCTCTTCATCTTTTGGAACTTTTTTCAAAATTTCCACTTCTTCCTTCCATGGGTGCATTTCCTTGGAAATCTCCATTCCTTCCAAACACTCCTCAAGATCTCGACTATCATCATCATCATCATTCACTTCTTGGGTTGCCTCCTCAATAACATCAATTTTGAAGCAATCTTTCTTATCAATTGGATGCTTCATCGCTTCAAAAAGATTAAAGAAAATCTCTTCATCTTGAACTCTCACCTTCATTAAGCCATCATCAATGTCAATCATCATTCTAGCCGTCTTCATGAATGGACGGCCTATAATTAGAGGTGCATCCACGTCTTCCTCCATATCTATCACAACAAAGTCAACCGGGAAAAAGAATTTGTCCACTTTTACCAACAAGTCTAAAGCTACACCGTGCGGGCGAGTAATAGACTTGTCCGCCAATTGCAACGTCATTTTTGTAGACTTTAATTCAATCTCCCCAACCTCTTTACAATGGATAATGGAGTCAAATTGATACTTGATCCCAAATCAATTAATCCTTTGCCGACATAGACATCTCCAATGGTGACGGGCAAGGTTACACGCCCTGGATCACTTTCTTTTTTTGGAATAGTGCGTTGAATTATCGCACTACAACTTGCATCAACCATTATAGTTTCTTGATCCGTGTACCGCTTCTTTTTTGTCAATATATCCTTCATGAATTTTGCATATTTCAGCATTTGCTCCAATGCCTCGGTGAATGGAATATTAATTTGCAATTGCTTAAAAATATCCATAAACCGAGCATAGTGCTTTGCATCATCCTTTTTAGAAGGAAGGTGAGGATATGGTAAGTTTCTTAATGGAAAAGTCATTTCCTTCTCCTTTCCCTTTCTCATTTTCTTCTTCTTTTCCTCCACTTTCTCCTTTTCAACTACACCATTTTTTTCAACTACAACTTCATTTTCATTTTCATTTTCGACTACAACTTCATTTTCAACTAAATCCTCCTCCACATCACCATCATCATTTTTTCAACTACAACCTCCTCATTTTTTTCAACTACATCTTCCTCCACTACTACTTCTTCATCCTTCTCCACTACTTTCTTTTTCCTTTCAACAACTTTCCTTTTCTCATCACAAACTCTACCACTTCTAGTTGTAATAGCTTTGCAATGCTCCTTAGGATTTGCTTGAGTAGTTGGGGAAAATGAGGTCGAAGCACTTTGTTCGGAAAGTCGCTTAGCTAGTTGCCCCATTTGAGTTTCCAAATTCTTGATAGATGCCTCCGTGCTCTTTTGATTTGCCATAGAAGCTTGCATAAATTGAGCTAGAGTGTCTTGAATGTTGGAAGATCTCACTTGGTTTTGAGGTTGATTTTGAGGTTGAGCTTGATTTTGATTTTGAGTTTGATATGGATTTTGCCTAACTTGGTTGTTGTTGTCTTGTCTCCAACCGCCTTGATAACCTTGGTTACCCCTTTGTTGGTAACCTTGGCCTTGATTTTGATAAGGGTAAGGAGCTCGTTGTTGGTATGCTTGCCCTTGGTTGGCCATATAATTTGCTTCTTCATTTTCCGGAGGACAAAATCCGGTTTTATGATCCCCTTTACACAATTCACAACAAGCTATTTGGTGAGCTTGCTTGCTTGATGTTCCTTGCAACTCCATGATTTGTTGAGGAAGTCTTGCCATTTGTTTTGTCAATTCTTCAACTTGTTTCGCAAACAATTTGTTTTGCGCTACAAGTGCTTCGTGACTCGAGCCAATTTCAAGAACTCCCGTTTTTACTTGTACACCTCCTTGATCATGTTGAGTTTGGTGATCATTCCTCCCCATCTTCTCAATTATTTGAATTGCTTCATATGGTGTTTTTGCCATCGAAGAACCTCCCGCCGTAGCATCCAACAACAATTTGTGTTGAGGTTGGAGACCATTTCGGAAAATATGAATTTGGGTAAGCTCGTCAAAACCATGGCTAGGACACTTCCTAAGCATAGACTTATACCTTTCCCAAGCCCTATTCAAAGGCTCGTTTACTCCTTGTGAAAATACCGAAATTGCGGTCTTTGCCTCCATGAAACGTGATTGAGGGAAAAATCTTTCAAGGAATTTTTCCTCCAACACATTCCAATTTGTCATTGTTTCTTGCAATTGGTCTAGATACCAATCTTTCGCCTTCCCCACTAAAGAATGAGGGAAAAGCCTTTGAAAGTATTGCTCTTCTTGGTCTTCCGGAGCCCCGGCCGCTCCCGTGATCTCATAAAACTTAGTAAGGTGGGTGTAAGGATCCTCATGGTCATGGCCATGAAAAGGACTTGCATAAAGAAGTTGAAGCAAGCCCGTCTTCATCTCCGCGACCCTTGCATTTGCTTGGCGAGCAAATTGAGCGGTGTGACGAGGGCTATTGACACACGGCCCCCGTGGTGGTGGTGGTGGTTGATTCTCCGCCATAGTGATGGCTTCTCCTAACACGGGTGGTGTAGAAGAAGTAGATGTTTCTCCTCTTTCTCCTCTTTGTTGCCTTTGCCTAGCTTGTCTTTTCCTTCTTTTAGCACTACTATTAAGTCTTCTAGCCGTCCTTTCAATTTCGGGATCGAAAAGGAGTTGATCGGCCGGAATACTTCCTCGCATAAACTAATTCCTGAAAAAGTATAGCCACACAAAAGAAACAAAGAGAGATTAGTAGAAAAATGTCTTAAAACACACAACTATTACGATACTAGCAATATCAAACGCCAATCCCCGGCAACGACGCCATTTTGTTGTAGGTTTTATCCGCGAACAAGTATTTTTAATTATCGATTCCACAGGGATTGGTGTATATTGTAGTCTTTCAATAAAAAAGTGTATTTTAAGATGAAAGTAACCAAAGGGTTTGTTTCCTAATCTACTAGTAACATGAATTTCCAAACAAGTAACTAAAATAGTCTTTTAAAAAGAGAGTTATGGTTTGGATTCAAGAGAGTTGGAGTTTGTTTTCAATTGATGGAAGCATGTCAAGATTAGTTTCATTGACCTAGTTTCATATGCATTCTATTAATCAAGTGATGAACATAGTAGATGATTTCTATAAATACATATCCTCTCAATCTTGTAGATTTCCCACCAAGATTGTGAATGTTATCATGTTAATCTTTGTATGATCCCTCACTACAACTATTGACATGATAATCATTAAGTTCAATATTTGTAAACACTAACACACAAATATATCCCTAGCATTTGTTCATTAGTGGATGAATATCTTAGGTCTACTTTGAAGTATTCTTTTCCAAGCAAGACTCAAAGCATAAAAATGAAGAACAAAGATATTCAACTATATTAATCATTAACCATGTTCATACACAAATGGATTAAGAGGAATACATACTAGTTAGATCAACTACCTCTAATCTTGACACAAAAAGAACTTAGCCACTCATTTCCATGGTTGCTTTGCTCTCAAGATTGTTGGTAGAGATGATGAACATGAAGAATCAATGATGAAGAACTATGGTTTTTCTTACAAATTCTTGCCCTAATTTTACACAAATGAAAGATAATAATGATGAAGTGAAGTTCCCCCCTTAAACATAATTTGTTAAGTATTAGTCAATTGTGTGACAAGGGTTATAAAGTTACTTTCACAAAAACATACTGCATTATTGAAAATACTGAACACAACATTGTGTTTAAGGGAATTAGAGTAAACAACATCTATATGCTCGATCTTTTTGATGTATCATTAACAAGCAATAAATGTCTAGTCACCTTGAATGACGATTCTTGGCTTTGGCATAGATGTCTAGCGCATGTTAACTTTGATTTGCTAAATAAGGTTGTATCCAAGGATTTAGTAGTCGGTCTTCCAAAAATAAAGTTTTCAAAAGACCACCTATGCGACGCATGTCAAATGGGAAAGCAAACAAGGGTCTCTTTCAAATCCAAAAATGTGATTTCTACTTCACGACCCCTTGAGCTTCTCCATATAGACCTCTTTGGACCTTCAAGAACAAAGAATCTAGGTGGAAACTATTATGGTTTTATAATCATTGACGACTATTCAAGATTTACTTAGACCATATTCCTTCACAGCAAAGATGAAACCTTTTCCGCTTTTAAGAGTTTTGCAAAACTGTCCCAAAACAAAATGGATTAAAAAATAATTACAATTCGAAATGATCATGGAGGTGAATTTCAAAACCATCTCTTTGATAAGTACTGTGATAAGCATGGCATTGAGCATCAATTTTCAGCCCCTCGAACTCCATAGCAAAATGGAGTTGTGGAACGCAAAAATCGCGTTTTAGAGGAGTTGGCTAGAACAATGCTCAATGAGGGTGGATTACCAAAATATTTTTGGGCTAATGCGATTAGCATAACTTGTTATGTTTTAAACATGATATTAATCCGTCCTATTTTGGATAAAACCCCTTATGAGCTTTTGAAAGGAAGAAAGCCAAACTTGTCACATCTTCACGTATTCGGTTGTAAATGTTTTGTTTCGAATAATGATAAAGAAAATCTTGGGAAGTTTGATGCAAAAGAGGATGAAGGTATCTTTTTTGGATACTCACAATAAAGCAAAGCATATAGAGTGTATAATAAACGTTTACTTATTGTTGAAGAGTCAGTCTATGTTTCTTTTGATGAGTCTTGTCCGAAAAATGTCGGAAAAGATATTTCTTTTGATGGTGCAGGTATTTCTTTTGCCAAATTTTTCCATATTTTCTTATTTTTTGCAGGTACCCCATACATGTTCTCAAAGGTCACGTGTTCAATACTCATGGAGGGCCAACCTAATTTTTTAGCACTAATCCTCTTTTCATTTTTAATAATTTCCTTTTAATTTTCTTCTTTATTTTAATCTTTCACAAATTATTTTTAATAATTTTAAAAACCCTAAAAATATTTTCTTTTTAGATTTAGGTTAATAAAATATTTATTTAATTTTGACATAAAAAGTATTTATTTTTTAATTAGCTTAGAATTATTTTCTTAATTAATAAATAATTAACTTAAAATTTTCTTTTCCATTTAAAATCAATTCTTAAAATCATAAAAAGATGTTTTCCTTAACACTTAGGACTTTAGGTTATTTAAACAATCGCTCAGTTATTTTTCATGGCTCTTTTTTATTATTATTGCTTTTAAATGCTAGAAATCTATGTATAGGTCGCACATTTGTTTTTTTTTGTAATAGCGTAGATTTACTTTAGTCGCACTTTTTCCTTATTATGTAAATGCTCATGGGATGTAATAGTCTAGGCTTAATTTCCGCTTTTACTTTTTCATATCTAATTTTGTATCTACCCCGAAGCCATGTAATAGCGTATGAATTTTTACATTTCGCACCTTTATTTTCTATATATATATTAACTACTTAGATGTATGCTAATAGGATTGTATGGCAAGATATAAAAGCAATGCTAGATAACCCTAATGTCAAGATAAATATCTGAGCTGAATCACTATTGTACACTTGCACCCTTAGGGTATCTTCTCTTTGTTTTCTTTGGAAACAATGGTCATGTCCCTCGAACATAGGGATATCTTAGCAAAGTTGCCTACGAATAAACATCATCATAGTCCCTTTGGAATAAAGATCATAGTCCCTCGATGACCCTTCGAGTTGACTACGAACATGTGATCTTGTCCCTCAATTGTTGCCTACGAATAAATAATGACAGTTCTTTCGAATTGCTAAGGTATCCTTACAATGTCGCCTTCAATGACCATTCGATGACCCTACGCCTGTCCCTTCCCATCCAATGGATAGGGGTTACCTGCCAACTAATGGTATGAATAACACTATCCTAAAGGGGAAGGAAAATAACAAGAACGACTTTTGAGTGGGTAGATTACTCTTAAGTGCTTGCTCAAAACAAATACTTTTCACACTTCACATTTTCAAACAAATATTTTCAAACACTTTGTATACATTCTTGAGGACTGATACAAGAATCATTGCAAAGTCAAAGCAAAATATTTTCAAACCAATCACACACACACATAGAAAATCAAGTTTTCAAAAGTGAGCTAAGAAATTAAGAGCCTGTAGATAACTACGAATGAAAAGGGTGCTAACACCTTCCCTTTTCATAACATACCCCTCGAACTCAGAATTGATAAAAGGTCTTTCCTGTTCTTTTCATATTCCCTTATTGGAAAAAAGAAAAGTCGGTGGTGACTTTTGCTAACCGCAACATTTACGATAAAACGCAAAACAACTAAGTCAGTTCTTCCACCGTCTTATAGAACTGGCAACTTTGTTGGGGATAATACCTAAAGAGGGGTTACCTTAGGGTTTTTAGATCACTTTTACTTGTGAAATTCTCGTAGCACTAGTCCCAGATGTCCTATAAGGATGTCTAGACATCTGATATGACATTAAAACAAAACAGACAAGGTAGAGTAATACAATGCAACAAAACATAAAGAACACATCAGAATTGTTCACCTAGTTCGGAGCAACTCTGCTACATATGGGGGCATACCAAGCCAAGAATGAAGTTCACTATCGGCAATATTAATTCAAAGTTAGACTCACCCACTTACAACCCCTCACTTAATCCCTACCCAATGACCTTCTACCTAGGTCCTCCCTAGATATGGAATATCCCCATCCCACTTCAAATCATCGCAATGATGTCTAGCAGACAACATGTCAGCCACTACATCAACAACTTGATTTCCAACAACTCTTCAGCACCTAAAAATTTGAAGACACACTTCTATCACAAACTACCTAAGAGTTAAAGCCTCTTGCTTTTAGCTTAGGACACACCTTGGAGTTACTTCACAGCTTCCTCCAAGAACATAACTCAATTCATTACTTCACATATTTTGAGTGAGAACAACACTCGTCTTGCGTACAAGCTTCATGGTAAACTTGGTGACCTTCCCACAACCTGGGAGGTTCACTATACCAACTCTCCTTGAGAGTGGTTACAGACTCATCCCTAAAAATTACATCAAGATAAATCACGGCTGGTACTAAACCTAGGTTACAAAGCTTCTATTTATAACCTATTACCCAACTGGATTTGAGCCTTCAAATCATAACAAAACTGCTGCTAAAAATGCTCCATGATATTCTCCAAAACAACTTGCTAAAAACACTCCAAGATACTATCCAAAATAGTTGCTAAAACTGCTCCAAGATATTCTCCACAAATTTAGGACTTCAATCATTTAGTTTCCTAAAAGATCTCTATATTTAGAAACTGAGAATATCTTAAACAACCAACATAATATCTCTGGTTTATCAATCTTGGATGCCACATAAGATAATATAATATCTTAGGAATATTCTACTTCTGTTAAAAACATAACAAAAATATTCTGCTTCTGTTAATAACATAACAGAATCCAATATGTCAGCTCAGATGCGATGTCGTGACATCTTCTTTGACATGTTCTTCCAGATGTTGAAATACTTCAACACAACATGTTTCTTCATTAAATAGAACTTCAACCTGCTTTCTCCTTACAAGTTATAAATCCTATTTAACTTGTTGCTACTATATTAGTTTTACAAAACATAAAACCAATCCTAAAAATAGAGAATGAACAATCTCCCCCTTTGGCATATTTTAGCTAAAACTAATTTACATAACCTTTGCATTACAAAAGCTTTAAAAAAAATAATACAATGATATTTAACAATATAATCCAGCAGCAGCAATTATGAAGTCTTCAGTAGTCATTGTTTATGATATTTCAAACTTTACAAGTGACAGTCTTCAGTCTTCTTTTATAATGTCGAAACATCATACTAGGACATCTTTCTTACATGTCCAACTCCAATGTTTTCTCTCTTTTAAGGATCCCACAAATCACACAATGTTCCCCCCCTTAAAAGTAGCTCTTTAGAGGTAACATAATATAACTACTTCTCCCCCTTTTTAGCCATAATATGACAAATTCTTGTTGAAGGAGAACTCACTATAGCACTATAACACCACATATATCATATTCACAAATAAGGAAAAAAACTGAGGCCATGATGCACATGAGGAAGAAGATACTGACTAATGCCCCTCAAACTGAGACCAATTCTATGACACAAATATACATAGCATCCTCTTTTAGAGCACAAGAGGAAACATATTAATAGAAACAAACACTTGAACTAAACATTTAGAGACATAGAGAACCAGACCTTAGTAACACGGTGGGAGAACTGACTTAGTTATTTTGCATTTTATCGCAAATGTTGCGGTTAGCAAGAGTCGTCACCGACTTTTATTTTATCCAATAAGGAAAGGTGAAAGAACAGGAAAGACCTTTTATCGATTCTGAGTTCAGGGAGTAAATTATGAAAAGGGAAGGTGTTAGCACCCTTTTCATCCGTAGTTATCCACGGGCTCTTAATTGCTTATCTCACTTTTTAAACTTGATTTTGTATGTGTGTAATTTGTTTGAAAATATTTTGCTTTGACTTTGTAATGATTCTTGTATCAGTCCTCAATAATGTATACGAAGTGTTTGAAAATATTTGTTTGAAAATGTGAGGTGTGAAAAGTATTTATTTTGAGCAAGCAATTAAAAGTTTACCCACTCAGAGGTCGTTCTTGTTATTTTCCTTCTCTTTTAGGATAATGCTATCCAAACCATTAGTTGGTAGGTAGCCCCATCCATTGGATGTGAAGGGACAAATGTAGGGTCATCGTATGGTCATCGAAGGAAACATTGTAAGGATACCTTATCATTTAGAAGGGACAATCATCATTTATTCGTAGATAATAACCGAAGGACAAAATCATATATTTGTAGGAAACATCAAGGGTGATCGAAGGACTATGATCTTTATGATGATTTTGAATCGAGGGACTTTTGCTAATGGTAACCCTACGTTCGAGGGACATGACTAGTTATTCGAAGGCAACAAGAGAGGATACCCTAAGGGTGTTAGTGTGCAATCGATTCAATTCAGATATTTATCTTGATTAGGGTTATCTAACGATTGATTTTATGTCTTGCCATACAAACCCTAATTAGCATACATGTAGTAATTTAATATTTGCGGAAAAGTAAAGAGCGGAAAATAAAATGTCCTACGCTATTACGGGGTTTTGAGGAAGTTACGTAATAGGAGGTGCAGAAAAGTAAATTAACCTAAGCTATTACATCCCATGAGCAGTTACATAATAGAGAAAAATGCGATAAAAGTAAACCTACGCTATTACAAAAATATCCTTGCAACCTATACATCGATTTATAATATTTAAGATAAAAATCAAGCATAAATAAAAGGAAAATTATTTTCAAAAAATATGAAAATATTCTAAAACCCTAATATTAGAAGAAAAACATTTTTTTTTCGTATTTTTATGATTGATTTTAAATAAGAAAACCTAATTCTTAATTAATTAGAAGTTAATTAAAAAAATAATTCAAATGAAGAGAAAAATAAAATATTTTTGTGTCAAAAATTAAATTATCATTTTATTGACCTAACTCTAAAATTAAAATATTTTTTAGGGTTTTTTATAATAGTTAAAAAATTAATTTGAAAAGAATTAAAAGGAGAAAATAAATTAAAAGAAAATATGTGAAGAGAAAATAGGGCAAAAATTATACACAGTCCCTGGGTTTTGAACCCAGGACCTAAGGGTTACCAACGCATCTCCCTTGCCATCTGAGCCATGGTACCTAGTTGTCATTGGAATGAACGGAAAACATATATACGAAAATGAAATTTGAAAATTTAATTTAAAAAAAAAACGCGCGCTCATTACTTTTCGTCGTCCCTATTGTTTTTTAAATTTTTTAAAAGCTTTTACTGGTAGTCGTCTACAACTTGATGAGCTAAATGATCTGCTACCGCCCTTCCTTTGATTGCTTTTTGAGTAGTGTATTAAATGTCGTACTTGGTCAAGATCATTTTCCATCTTTCTATTCTTCTGGAGAGAGCAGACTTCTCAAATATGTATTTTATCGGATCCATCTTAGAGATCAATAGAGTAGTATGAGTCAACATATACTATCTTACTCGACGAGCAGCCCAAGCCAAAGCGCAATAAGTTCTCTCGAGTAGTGAGTATCTTGTTTCATAGTCGGTAAACTTTATACTAAGGTAGTATATTACATTCTCTTTTCGACCAGACTCGTCATGTTGCCCCAACACCCCCCATTGAATTCTCTAATATTGTTAAGTACATGATCATAGGTCTTTCTTCAACTAAAGGTATCAAAATATGAGGTTCTTGGAGGTATTCCCTGATTTTATCGAAGGAAATTTGACAATCATCGTTCAATCCCACTACTTGATCTTTCTTTAGTAATTTGAAGATTGGCTCACAAGTAGTAGTCAAATGTGAAATAAATTTGGCAATGTAATTCAATCATCCTAGGAAACCTCTGACTCCTTTCTCGATGCAGGGAGGCGGAATTTATTGAATGACTTTAACCTTGGCGGGATCCACTTCAATACCTTTACCACTAACGACGAAGCCTAAGAGCTTACTTGATCTTACTCCAAAGGTACACTTGTTCAGATTCAATCTCAATTTGTACTTCTTCAATTTATCAAATAACTTACGCAGATGATCAAGGTGTTCTTCTTCAGTCTGAGATCGGGCTATGATGTCATCGACATAGACTTCTATCTCGTGATGGATCATATCATGGAATACGGTTACCATAGCACGCTGATATGTCTAGTAATCTTGGGAGTGACAGGAGCATCGACAAGCATCACTTGTGGAATTACTTCAAAAGCTTGACAGGGAGTCTCAATGAATTCACCCTCCATTTCAACATATCGGAAGGACTGCAAGTATCTCACCATATACTCCTCTTCTCCACAGACGGTGACAATCTTCCGTTTCACTGGTTACTCCAACTTCTGATGTAAGGTAGATGTAACTTATGAAACACCCAAAAATAAAGAAATATATATATATATATATATATATATATATATATATATATATATATATATATATATATATATATATATATATGAAGTCGCCATCGAACGCTTTTTATCCCGCCGAGAGGGAAAGGTAAACATCGAGTAAACCTGAAAACGGAGAAATCACAGTATTGCGACCGAGATATCGGGTAAGGAGGTTTGTTACGCAAGGGGAAGGTATTAACACCCCACACGTCCGTAGTACTCTACGGTATCCGCTTTTACTTTCTGCCTAATGGGTGTAAAGGTCTAATTATATCTATATATGAGGTATAATGCATCCAAAAAGAAATAAAGAATGAAGAAATTAAGAAAAGAATAAAAGAAAGAAAACACGGGGAAAAGAAGAAAATATTTATAAAGGTTGCTCGATCAAGCCCCGCGACAGGATGCCTACGTATTCCCTCGTGCAATGGGAGAGTCAGAACACCGTAGTTCGACTCACATATTTTGGTTGGTTTGTGTTTTTAGTTTAGAAGACGAGACAACAATCGGCGATGACAAAACACCTCCATAAAGACGAAACATCAACTACAGACGGGATGATGAAACATCAGCAACGGGGACATATTTATGTGCATGAGTAGAGACGTTGTTCTTCATCAACGTTCGTGATCACAGCATTAGAAATCTAAATCGCCATAAGAGGTAAAAATACTCTATCACTGACCATGATCATTCGTAAGGATGACAAAGGAAAATTGTTTTCCGCTGCAATTTTATATCGCAATTTTCCTTCAGAATGGAGCGAAATTTTTCATACCATACTTTAGGCGCTTGTTTCAAACCGTATAAGGAGCGTTTGAGCTTGCACACACCCTTAAATATGAAATTTTTGTGAAATGAAGACATTCATAATAAAAATATATAGAATAATACACAATAATTTAACACTTTACAATTGAATACACAAGCACAACCTAAATAAATAAAAGAATAAGTTTAATAACGAAATTGAAAACTAATGAAACACAAGATTTAATTATAATAACAATAGCAACTGATTGTTTTGTGATGAAGAAAGAAAGAATTTGTAAAATTAGTTGGGAGCACTGCAAATACTTCTTATGATTCCGGCAGATCCAGTTAATGGTTTAATATCTCCCATCTTGATCATAGCACTGCAAAATCGACTTGAAAGCGGTAGGATTTTGGCAGTATTGAGAAACGATAGAATCGGTAGATCCTCCCAAGAGAACTTGGTCGATTGTAGAAGACCCTTCTTTTGAATTAAATTCTTAAAGTAGTTGTTGTCAAAAGAATTTGGTGTAACCAAGTCGAGTCGCTAACTTTTGATTGTTTGAAGTGGAAGTGGTAGGGACAACCACGCTTGGCGAGAATCCAAAGATCAATGTCACTAGCATTGTTGTATATCCTATCACGAAACGTAAAGCAGCTTGCCTGTTAGTTAGTTAAAATGAAATTGATCAATATTAATTAATTTGAAACAAATATAAAATTATGAAAGTTTGAAACAAATGAAATTTAGATAGAGTAACCATGTCTTTGGCGGTAAGATCTTTATTTGTAAATTTAGATATAAGAGTTTGAAGATCGAAAAGCCAACCCACAGAGGTTTTAAAGCGCTTTAAAAGCGCTTTAGCGCTTTTAAGAGCGCTAAAAGCGCCCGTAGACCTCTTTAAGAGCGCTTTCCGAAAAGCGCCTGTAGACCCCTTTAAGAGCTTTTCCAGCGCCAAGAAGATAGAAAGATAAAAATTAAAAAACGAAGATACAAAAGCGCTTTTGAAAAGCTGTAGGCCCCTATGAGAGCTTTTTCGAAAAGCGCCCGATAGGCCCTATAAGAGCGCTTTTCCAAAAGCGCTTTTGTATGTCGCTTTTTATAATTTTTATGCTTTTTATCTTCCGCTTTTACTAAGAAGCGCTTTAGTAGGTGGATTTTAAGAGCGCTTTTTAAAAGCGCTGTCGTTTCTAAATGAGGTATTTTTATGTGCAGCCTATAATTTAATCCTCCCAGTCGACCTGTAATGTTTTCGACCTGTAATATTTTCGACCTGTAATATATTTTTGACCTGTAATATATTTTCGACGCTATTATTTCAAACCATCGAAGACAATATATATACTAATATAATACCATTATAATATCCAAAATTATATATATACATCATTACAAAATCAACAATATTATAGTTCAAATCGACACATCCTACATGAAAAATTGCTTAATATAAAATTGACACAATTCCTCTTTGATTTCTTCTAACTTTAGCTTCGAGTACCCAGAGTAGAATTCGCAAGGTACTATAAAACAAAAACATAATATGAATGATATATTTAGGTAAATGTAATAAATTATATGAAATTATCTTAAGTTATAATTTATACCGTATGGAATCTCTAATTGATTCGAATGATTTCTTTCATAAACCTCAATACAAAGTATCCGCATCTCGAATCACAACAGAAGGACACTACATAGAAAAACAAATAAGATTCTATATAAGTTGTCTTGTTTTACCAAGTAGCATAAATATTATAAGCAAATTTGTGAAAGTAATGTACCGCACTTCGATCCGTGTGATGTTGTTTGATTTATTCCGGATACCTGCGTCCCGCTGACTACGGAATACTTGTATTGATCTAATTAACAAATATATAAAAGCATATGTTTAGATCAATCCCACAAATAAGTAAATATATAAATATACACGAATATATATTTAGAACGATCCCACTTACAAATCAACGATTTCCTTCATGGCGGATAATTGGTCCATTCACCCCTTACGTAATTCATACACGACTTCCTTATCGGGTTGATAGCAAGAAGAACCTGTGCTCTATAAATTAAAACAATAGGTTATATGAAAATATTGCTATACACTAAAGAAACAGTAGATTAGATGAACCAAGATTATATTGAGAAACTAACCCCACCGGTCGGGTATTATACGCCCAAAGATGCAGACTTTCGTATTGCCGGTGGACATGAATCTATCGATTGTTGCCTAATGATTCGGATCCGAAACAATTTCCATTCCACCGCAATGGGCGGAAGACACGAACCGAATCATAGACAATGCATCCCGCAACACTCGTCATACAACAACCTTAAATAAAACATAATAAACATTAGATTATTTTCATTGAAAAGTGTAAATAAATTATATTGTGGGACTAATTAAATAATATATCGGATGAGTGAATATTACCGGATGTATGATTGCATACATCGACGCCTAGTTGATCTTGGTTAAAAATCTCTTCCAAGTCATCAATTGTAATATGTGACTTGAACTCAATATCAAGACACTTTCATCCATATCGATTTCCGTAAAGCACCATCCTTCATATAGGACATATCAACCATTGTTGCGAGTGTCGCCCGATCGAGGCACAAAAGCACCGCTTTTCTTGCCGCTTCGGAGGACCAGGTGGTACGCTATTTAACCTCGTCAAGGCCACTTGTTGTGACTTTGGCGGATGCCTAAAAATCATATAAGTTAGGTAAAATATAAAATCATGCATATTTTGATTCGATTATATATTAACACTTTAAATGTACCTCTTTTAGCGATGCAACAGACTCCTCCGTGAAATCCCTTTACCCTTAATTATGGGTTTTATAGGAGCAATCTAAAAATAAAATGTAAAACATAATTAATAAACGGTTTAGAATTGACATTCGAAAACTAAATGATTCATAATCGTTTTCAATTTACCTCATCACTAATGGTAATGAGCGAGGGCCATGCAACAAACGATCCTATTGCATCTCGCAAGAATGTCGCCTCGAGACCATGTCGTACCGTAGAATCGCATCACGATCTAATACAACATCCACCGATACTTTCGTGTGTCCATCCGGAGCGGTCTGGTGAAGTAAATCTCCAAGTGTTGTGCACTTTCCCTTGCCAACTAGTCGATAATTCGGTGACGATAAGTATAGTTGGCAAGATGAAATGCCCTAAACAAATAGAAAATATAAAGTCATTATCATTAATAAAATAGAACAGTTTGTAAGGAAAAACTTATAATTACCTCGAAATTTCTTTTGATAGTTGATACTAGCCTTATCACTAGTTTCTCTCACCGATGAAGTGTTGCACTTTTCTCTCATATACATATCTTTATCTCTTTGCAATTCGAGACCTGCTTGCAATTCCCGCAACTTTTGCAACACTTCTTCATTGGTAAGATTTGATCTTCTCCTAGAACTCTTATAAAAGAGGTTGGAGTCACACCATGACCCTTACCCTCACCCGACCGGGATACTGGAGCATCTAGTACTCTACTAAGCACGCCTCCTCACCGGTGGATGCCGATCATAAGGTCTCCTGTAATTCATTTACATTTAAATAATTATTAGTGGAGATAAAAATCATTTATATATTAAAAACATTTGATTTAATTAAAGACACAAGATTATACTTACACATTCAAGATAAACTCTCCGAACATCGGGATCGATACTTGATTCTTGCCCACACGAGCTTCCTTCCACAACACATGTACAGAAGTGAAGCTTCCTCACTTTTAGTCTCCTCTAACTATGCATTGACACAAACGATAAAATCGTCAATTAAAACATGCACATGTAGACAATTAATTAAAACGCATTTCTATTTACTTACAATTTTATCCTCTAAGCGTGCATATCCCAAACGCCCTTTTTTGTATGGATACGCGGGTTTGGATGCTCTCTCACTATTCGTGGCACTCTTTTTCCGAAAAGCTTCATCTCTTTGCTTTACAAACTCATTAACTGCTTCATCAATGAAGGTCGATACTTTGTTGGGTCCTGCCTCTTCAAGAAATTTTCCATCTTTATCCTTAAGATAGGTGTTTGTCAAAAACTTTTCCACCTCTATATCTTTTGCCGCCAAACTAAGTATGTAGCTTTTACGCTCATCCGTATCTCAAAAGTCCTCTGCAAAAACGACGCATAGTGTGTTAGTATAAGTAATTTAAACAATTTATCGTCAAGATAATAACAACAATTAACCATATATGATATATACCAAGCTCTTCCCAAATCGCTTGTTTTTCTCCTCCAATTCTAAATTTTTCGTTTCGATTTCCGGTAGCTACGGAGACCGAATATGCATACGGACAAGTGTACCAATATAACTTGTCAACTTTGCGTAATTAGGACCAATTGGTTGTTTATCGAATTCCATTCCAATCGGTATACTAATCCTTGGTCTCTATGTCGAATGATTCCCTCATAATAGTGATGCCTCGTGCAACCTCTTTTGCTTCAAATCGTGGAGCATTTGTATCCAAGCAACTCTTTCTTGTGAGTTTTCTTGTGAGTTTTCGTGGGTTTTCGTGGAGCATCTCTATCCGAGCCATTGAACTCAGATCAAACAAACTAAAGCACATTAGTACACTATTAATAAGCTAACAATCTATACAAGTCAAATGGAAGTCAAACCATGCATGTACAAGTAAATCGAAACGAAATCGGTACAAATCAAAATAAGCGTAAAAAGAAAGTTATCGAATTGAACGAAATTTACATGGCTATGGTAAAACGTCGCCACGGACTCAAAACAAAGTCGGTTTTCCAAATTGACCCTAAGCCCGACTTTTGATTACGGGCAGAAGCAAAACCGATAAAAAATAGTCCCGAAATGTAAAGATAAGTGCATGAGCAGTCCGAATCACAAAATAGTATAGTTACATGTAAAGAAGTCAACAAGCGGATACATGGTTCAAAAGTTATGTACAAAACGAGAATATGCACCAAATTGAATAAAGCAAATTAGTCGGACTATGTATACTATTACCTTTATCACTAACGCCTCTTTCTTTTCTTGGTAGGATTGTGTACTACGCCTCTTAACAATGCGGACGGTTGGATTGATCCAAATACCCTCATTATGATCATTTCTAATACAAGATTCATTCTCATTTTGATCGTTTCTTGTACAAGATTCAATGCCAACACCAATATCACCTTGATCTTCAATTTTTCATCAACTATTTTGTTAGATAAAAGCACTATAGACCATTTCGTACTTGTCGGATCATTGACATAGAACACTTGTTTAGCTTGAGAGGCTAGAATGAAAGGCTCATCTTTGTACCCTACCCTATTGAGATCCACTTGCAAAAATCCTGACTTATCCATTCGTACGCCACTATTATTTTCAACCCACTTGCAACCAAATACAGGAATCTGAAACTTCGCGTAATCAAACACCAAAATGCGCTCGATAACCCCAAAATATGACAAATTTGCAAATTTCGGATTTAAGTCATTCGCACATGAACAAAGACGAAAGAAGAACTAAGATAGACCAAAAAGTATACAAAAATATGACAGGATTACTCATCTATCTTGAAGCTTCTAAGCCTCATAATATATTTATTGTTTTATTTACGTGTTTGTTTATGATCAGATCTTAGAGAATCTCCTCTATAAGTGTAATTTAGATATTAGAAATGTACTACTAATATTGCCATTTGTTATAAAAGACATATGATTACAAGCTTGCAGGATTCTACAATACTTGAAGCAATAACGTTTTGGACAGACAATTTCGACCCTCAAGACCTATTGATCATCCATGATGTGAAAATTCTTTGATCATTAATCTCTAGGGTAAACACCTTTAAAAATAAATGATAGTTTATAACATGCTGATGATATTTTCCCACTCTTGTGCAAAGGTAACAACTTATAACTTTTAAACTTTCCTAAATTCTTTAAACAATTTGCATCATGCACATAAATGTTTTCTTAATCTTAATTTATTTTAGCATGTTTTTTTATAACCCTCTACATATATTTTTAAATACATTTTTCTAAAAAATTTCAAATTTAAAATATACAAAAGATCTGACTTTAATTAGACTAATAACAATAAATACTCATTTGATTAATAGAACAAATATGATATTTTTGTGAAATGAACGCTGCTTGTGTTGTTTAAGGCTTTGAATGGAAGCATGATTTAAATAAGTAATAATCATATCATCAACAAACAAAAGAAGTAGGACGATCCCACTAGACGTTCTATGAATAAAATAGAGAAGAATTATATTGACTATGAGTAAAGGAGAACCCAAGTAGAATGGAGCGAAATTTTTCATACCATACTCTAGGCGCTTGTTTCAAACGTATAAGGAGCGTTTGAGCTTGCACACACCCTTAAATATGAAATTTTTGTGAAATGAAGACATTCATAATAAAAATATATAGAATAATACACAATAATTTAACACTTTACAATTGAATACACAAGCACAAGCTAAATAAATAAAAGAATAAGTTTAATAACGAAATTGAAAACTAATGAAACACAAGATTTAATTATAATAACAATAGCAACGGAGTGTTTTGTGATGAAGAAAGAATGAATTTGTAAAGTTAGTTGGGAGCACTGCAAATACTTCTTATGATTCCGGCAGATCCAGTTAATGGTTTAATATCTCCCATCTTGATCATAGCAGCTGCAAAATCAGACTTGAAAGCGGTAGGATTTTGGCTGTATTGAGAAACGATAGAATCGGTAGATCCTCCGCTGAAGAGAACTTGGTCAGATTGTAGAAGACCCTTCTTTTGAATTAAATTCTTAAAGTAGTTGTTGTCAAAAGAATTTGGTGTAACCAAGTCGAGTGCTGCTAACTTTTGATTGTTTGAAGTGGAAGTGGTAGAGGGACAACCACGTTGGCGAGTGCTAGCGAATCCAGCATCAATGTCACTAGCATTGTTGTATATCCTATCACGAAACGTAAAGCATTGAGCTTGTCCGATTGTGTGCGCACCTAAGTTAGTTAAAATGAAATTGATCAATATTAATTAATTTGAAACAAATATAAAATTATGAAAGTTTGAAACAAATGAAATTTACCAGATAGAGTAACCATGTCTTTGGCGGTAAGATCTTTATTTGTAAATTTAGATATAAGAGTTTGAAGATCGTCTGAAAACAATGGAAGTTCAGTATTGGCCAAAGTTTTACTTGCTGTAGTAGAGTCTCTTCGTCCAAGTTTCACAGTCCAGGATGGACCACCTACCTGTTTGTAAATATCAAATTATTAACATACACGTCAAAATAGTATATATTAAGCATGCAATGCAAATTGTAAACTTACAGCGAATGATGCATCACGTGCTGCTACAGCTACTATGTCTGCACAAGACACAACCCGGGACATACTTTTTCTACCTGTGATTTTGCATTATCAATGACTTGAAATCCCTTACTGAGTTATTATTTGACGTGCAGTCTTTTCGCCTCGATTGTGGTACTGTCATCTAGCAAAATTGATGCATCACAGCCTTGCACAAAGCAGTCATGAAAATGAAGGCGAATGAGAGATGCAGCCATGCGACGCTCTTTAGAGACAGCAGTACGAATGGCAGTTCTAATGGTGGTTAGTGCATCGGGGCATGTAGTGTCGTAAAATGTAGAAGACAACTGTGCATCACATATTGTGGATAGCAGCACTAATGTAACAACAAAACTAGTAGTGATCATTCTATAAGCCATGTGATGTAACTTAAGTGTTGATGATTGAACTTGACAAAATATATATATGAATGTGAATGTTGTTAGCAAGATAACTCAATATATGTGAACGTTGTTAGCAAGATAATTAACAAGAATGAATATATGAAATGAAGAGACGATATCATGCATATATATAGTTTCTTTCTTGTGTGTTGATACAGAGAATGTGTCCGCGGTTTGCATATTCACAATTGGGACCAATTCTCTTTTGGTTGGTTGGTTGACAAATACTATTTAATACTAAGTATTGTTTCTTGCCAGTTCATCACATCACATGCATGCCATCTCTACGTGAATAAATACTTTTCAATATTTTCCTTTGAATACTATCACTGTCTTAATAATGCAAGAGTCAAAATCTATTATTTATTATAACATTTGACAACTTCCATTTTCTTTTTCTCATAACCTTATTTGATTCATTCTCTCATATTCACATTTTTATTTATACAAAAGTATCATCACAACCATACTTTCACATAACACCTTCAGACGGAACTTTTTATATTTTATTTTAGAGAAAGTCTTGTAATATGTAACACTCCTTTTTTTTATATTTTTATTTGTGTTCTAAAGTGGACGACTGTATCTAACTTTTAGAGACTTTGTTAAATACATTTTTCAATAAATGTGATGATTAGGTAAACAAGTTAAAATTGAAGATCGATATGCTTTATAGAAATTATGAGAAAGTTTTGTGTTAACCGTTTTTCACTAGGATAGACCAAATATTATTATGGATAAATATTGAACCATTCTATATGATCAAGTTTTTGTCTCACATGTTAGGTGGAAACAATTTTTTTCATTTTGAATGGTAGAGAGAAAAAAATCCATAGTGGAGTAATTGACTAAATTTCAAAAAAGTATTGATGATATGGAGATCATTAACAACTTGAGCACTTATTTCGAAGTTTATTTACAATTATTATCAAATAAAATTTTCAACAATTTTATAAAATTCATGTCTCTTTTGTTGAACTTTATAAGATTGTTGTGTATTATTTTTTTTGGAGAAAATAAAAAGTATATTAATAAAAAAGCAGTTTAGTACAAAGCTTATCCTTATATCCTAGGAACAAAAAGTCAAGACAAAAATTCTAGATAACACAAACTACAGCCTTCATAATCTATTACAAAACTCAGTCAACTTTCTATCCGTCTCCACACGCCCAATCTGCTTGATATCTAGATTACTTAGGTCCTCCTTATGCCTATCTAGATTGAGTGAGTTGTATGATAAGTCAACAAAAAGTCAAAGTTTGATCGAGTGAAACTTTCGGTCAAAATTATTGTCAAAAGTCAATATCTGAGAAAATAGGATCATTTGTTGAGAAAAGTCGGAAGAATCGGAAGAAAACGTGGTTTCATGCATTTTAAGTAATCTTGGACTTAGAAATTTTTTCTAAGTTTTAAGAGCTTCATGATCCTTGAGCGATGTTGTTGACTCTTTATCTCACTCGTCTGTGGTCGAAATTTCGCGAATTTGTAATTGTTGGAAAGAGCACATTTTGTACTCCGAATTTGTCCTTGTGAAGATTTATCTGAAAATTCTCAGATTTCGAGTTATGAAGTTCTGAAGTTTAATGTTCACAACTTTTGGAGTTTATACTCAACAAAATTTTGAGTGTTTTTCAATATGTTCAAGTACTCGACTTCGAAGGCATTTCACACGTGTTTCCAAACGTCTTTTTGCATCGAGTTCAAAATCGAAGTTGTTCATTTCGCAGAAATCTACAACTTTGCTGAAGGAATCGAATTCATTCGGGACTCGGATCAAAAGTTACGAGGCTCAGAAATGATAAATTCATTAGGTGTGCAAAGTCCAACACAGTGAAATTTTGTTGAAGTTTTCACATGGCCAGATCGACAACTTCGGGTTCTATTTTCATATAGTTCGTGGCTCCTTTTTCGAAAACGCTTAAAAGGAAAATTGTTCATCTCATGGCAGTCTACAACTTTGTTGAAGGAATCGAATTCATTCGGGACTCAGATCGAAAATTACAAATCCTAGAAAATAGGAATTCATCATGTTTACAATATTCAAACAGTTGTTGTGCGCATGTTTGAGGCTATTTTTCTCTCTGATTCGAGCGCCGCATGGAAAAACATTGAACATGAAAATTGGAGTTTGCCATGTTCTCTACAAGTTCGGTTTGGGAATTATGTCGTTTCGGACGTCCCAGCGAAAGTTATGAAGCCTTGAAGTTATGAGTTTGCCATATTTACAATATTCAACACTTAAAAGAAATTGGAGTGTTTGTTTACATGGTCAAGCTGGTGACTTTGGGTTCGATTTTCTCTTAGTTATCGACTCCGAATCAAAAAATGTTCAAATACAAAGATTATCACCTTGCAACAAGCTACAACTTTGCCGAAGAAATCGAGTTCATTCGGTCCTCGAGTCAAAAGTTATTACGCTCGAAAGTTATGAATTTATCATGTTTCAACATTCAACACTTATAAAAAATTTGGAATGTTTGGCAACATGGTCAGGCTGACAACTTCGGGTTTAATTTTCTTATTGCTATTGACTCCGCATCGAAAAATGTTCAACTACAAAAAATTTCACCACATGGTAATATCGAACTTTGTAGAAGGAATCGAAATCATTCAAGCCGCGGATCGAGAGTTATAATGCGAAAAACTTATGAGAATGCATTCGGTGAATTTTTGCCGATATTGCCGGCATGATATCAATTGTAATCTCTTAACTTCGAGGCCATTTTTTAGTATGCCACGGACGTCAAATCGAAAAACTTTCAACATAAAAATTGTTCACTCATCCTCCCACTTCAATTTTGACGTTGAGATCTCGCCATAAGGAGGTGTGTTTAGCAAGTTATGTTGGCGCAAAAGTCATGACATGGTTGTACAATTTTTCCTCATTTTGGTCACACCAGAAGAAGATATGCAGGCATGGTGGGAAAAAATACTAAAAGAATAACAAACACTCTTTCTTCTTCACCTCATCTCACTTCATCCTCTTCTCTCCACCAAAGTAACAGAACCATTGTAACGCCGTGAATTTAATTAATTAATTAATTAAATTATTAAAGGATTTAATTATTGGAATTAGACGAAGTTTGAGAATTAATCGGAGCAATTAAATTTGTCGGTATTATTTAAGAGGCATATTTGGAGTATTAAGTTTAATCTAGATTATTTGATCGGTGTAATCGGAAGATTAATATTAAGAATAATATTATTTATTTATTGAACTAGTTTATTTAAGTGAATTGGATTGAATTACTATGTGGTGAATAGTATTGAGGAGGTGTGAATATTAAGCCCAAGTAGAAATAATAATAATAGTATTACTATTATTAATAAGTTGGTTTTAAATATAAAAGAAAAAGAGTTAGGTTAAGAGAAGAATGAAAAAGTTGCAGCACGTGAAAAAAAGATAGGAAGAAGAGGAAGAGCAAGATTTTGAGGAATTAGCCGCTGGAAGAGGAATTGCAGACCAAAAAGCCAAACCGGAATTCGACCGAAAATTAGAGAGACCTTCAATCCAGGTAAGGGGTGGGGTTCGACTTGTATAATCGATTGTATGATATTTTTTTGTGGGATTTAGGGTTGTATAATCTTGCTTTGAATTTTATGTTTTGTAATGAATTTGATGATGCTGAGAATATTGTGGTATATAGATCAACCTGTGTTGAATTTGTGCTATCTGTGGTTAGTATTGTTAGCACTTGTTGATGATTAGGTGTTTGTTGTGTTGATTTTTCTGGAAAATAAGTTGATTCTGGGTTGAACTGTAAGAACACGTAGTGCTGGAGAAATAAGGAAAACAATGAAGGAGGTGAAGTTGTGAGGGGACGGCATGGTTTAGGTAGTTGTTTTGACATTATTGATAGGAACCTTTTAAGTATGATGAATGCATATGCTAGTAGTATAATTGGAATCACATAATAATTATGATAGCGAATTTAACATGTAGTCTGTAGCAAACAAATAGCCATAGTAGAATAAAATAGCAGAACGAGTAATATTAGTAGCAGACTAATGTTGTTGAGAATAATTCTTATTCAGAACTTCTAAGGATCGGTCAAAAGTTCGATCGTAAGAAGCGATCCGTAAGTTCGATGGTCAAGTAAAAGTGATGGTCAAGTTCGATGGTCGAAATAGGTATGGCGAAGGTGGTAGAAGCGATCACCAAGTTTTGATGGTCGAGATGGCGGTCGAAGAAGCAATGGTCAAGTTCGATGGTCGGTAGAAGCGATGGTCAGAAGTTCTGATGGTCAAAAGCGTGTTCGATGGTCGGGCGAAACTGATATTGCCTCCAGAAGGAATTGAACTTCTGGAGGATAACTTAGTATTTGCTATGTTGATATAAATTTTTTTGTGACGTGGTGATGTTTGTGATGTGAAGATGAATAATGTTAGTTTATGAATGAAGGTCATGGCTTAGGCAATAGTTTAGTCTTATTTAGGACCTCTTATGTGTATAATGAACCTGCATTATAGTAGTATAAACAAGTTAATATAGTAAATATAATAAGTGAGCTAGTATGTTAAACCTGTAGTAGGTAAAGAACTAATGGCAGATAAGTAACAGAACATTAGTAATACTACTAGCAAATTGGTATGTAGCAGCAACTGAAAAATAGTAGCAGGTAGTGAAAATCAGTGTAGAAAAATAATATTAATAATGCAGAAAAATGGCTTGTATTAGTTGAATATAAAATTGGCAGGATTAATTTAGTTAAGTAGTAATAATGCAGGCAGTAGAAAAACAGTCTCAATTTAGACGGTTAGCCAAAATTAAGCGGTATATTTAGTTGCTCGGAATTTAACGAAAATTTACAGGGCAGTTCGCATATACGAGTAGTTAATTGTGGTTGATTTCTTTTGTTGAATTTTATATCGAATTCTTGAGTTGCAGGTACTGTTGAAATAAGTTGATTTTGTCTCAAATTGGACAAGTTTTGAGTTGTAGGTTTAAATAGCCAATGTTGAAGTATAAGTTGATTATGTTGTTTTTGAGTTGTAGGCTTAAATGGCCAATGTTGAAGTTGAAGTTGATTATGTTGTTATGAGTTGCATTGTTGTTGATGTTGTTGTTTGTATGTCATTCATATTAAGTCGCATACATTGCATTTCTAAGTTGGAGCGTATGCTCACCACGTTGGTCTGGATTGGCACAAGTTGAAAGTTGAAGGTTTATGTCTTGCTAAATGCCTCGATAACTTGGCATGATTTTAAGTTGGGAGTTTTACTCCGAATGGTACCACATGCATTTGCATAGTTGAGTCACATTTGATTTGTATGTTTAAGTTGTTGTTGTTGTGGTTGATGGCGTTGCAGTTGATGTTTGATAAATTATTGTCTGATGAGTTGATGTTTGATAAGTTGTTGTCTGATGAGTTGATGTTTGAATATGTTTGAATAAGTTGTTATTTGATAAGTTGATCGTTGATAAGTTGATGCTTGACAAGTTGTTGTTTAATACATGTTGTTGTTGCTATTAAGTTGTTCCTAGTAGTTGTTGTATGATTTATTGTGTGAAGCAGTGAAATTGTATGATTCTAGTCTAATATATCGATTATCATACTTTTGCCTATACTTTTTGATATCTCACCCTTTCTATTTTTTCGTTGTTGCCTTTATACTGGTAATGTGCAGGTAACCAAGAATGAAAGATTAGTCGTTGTTAGTTCAAGTTGGTGTCTTGCTCTAATACGTAGCACTCGGGGGGATGTTTTGTCTATGTCGTTTATATTGTTGACTCTTGTTGTTATTAGTAATTGTTGAATCTTAAGTGAGATTGTGAAATAAATGTTGCTAAGTATTTTGGAAGTTGAACGTGATTTTTCAAGTTGTTTAGTGAATAAAGATGATCAATTGTTTTAAGTTGTATGACTCATAAATTTCCGCTGCATCATAAATAAAAGATTGTTTTGTGTTTAAAGATTATGTAAGTTATTATATCACCTTCTGATTACTGAAAGTGTTATGTATCTGTTATAATAAATTTTATGTATTGTTTTAAAGTTGAAAATGTGGCATCTCATGTTTTGTTGAAGATTTTAATTACTTTGATTTTCCATATATTTTCCGGGTAGAATTTGGGGTGTTACAACCATAACCTCACTCCTCTGTAATCTCCAACAAACACTCTAGCAGAAAACTCTCGCCATCATTCCTCACTCTCCCATAATCACCACATTCATCTTCCTCTCTCCACTTTCATCCATTCTCGCCGTAACAAACTTTACAAAAACAGTTACAACAACCTTCTTTTAAATGGAAAACTCATAACTTCCATTACTAAGACTTCTATTGATTGAAGTTTGAGAGTTAGAGGAAAGAGAGAAACATGTGGAAACAATATTGGAAAAAGCTTGTAGCAGGGAAGAAACTACTACATCTGCATCCAACTCAGTGCAAAAAAGAACTGCAAATACAACGTGTTACCTTCTATTTAGTTTGTTCATCCTTTCATGTAGCATTTGTTTCATCTGTCAATGTTGTATCACAACATTAAAGTTTCCAAACATTAAAGTTCAAATTAAAGTTTTATCACAACATTAAAGTTTCCGAACTTTCTATGTCTGCACTATTGACCTGCGGTCCTATTCCAATATCAGGTGCAGACACATCCATGTGAGTTCAAAAAACTGAGAGAGAGAGAGAGAGAGAGAGTGTGTGTGTGTGTGTGTGTGTGTGTGTGTGTGTGTGTGTGTGAGTGTCATGTAAGTCTCTAATTCATATATACTTAATTCTGAAGGGTCACACCTTACCCCTCCTTTTGCACCACCATAATGTATATTTGCTATAACTATTTTATAGAAGAACATAAAGAAAAATAACCTAAGTTGAAACAACCTACATACAGAGAGAGTCAAGCCACAAATACAGTATATATATATACGCAAAACAAAACTCATTCATCACGAAGAACAACATAATGCTGGAAGTTTATTTTACCAAATTCCAGTCACTTGAATTCTTTTTCAGATCAAGAAGTAAGAATTGCATGAATCTCTAGAAAATCATCTCACCTTGATGCTGCAAATAGTATTCATGATGCTGCTTCTTGTGGTACATCAATATATTCTCTATAACAAAAATCATCAATATAAATTAAAATTAAAATTAAAATCACAATGGAAACAATTTCAAAAAATCACAACATTGAATCTCACCTCATATTCAAAAACGTTAATATTATATATCAGTGATTTCTTGAACTCTAGCACATGATAGCAGAACAGAAATACGGTAGGAAATGTGATGCTAATTTTTTTTATCATGCTCAGTAAAATCAACCTCGGGTGAAACTTTACTTCGTGCAAGACTAAAGACAAAAACCACTCAGCCTTTGAGGTTTGGAAACTTTGAAGAATATAGAAAAGGTGAGGAAGAAAAATGAGAAATGAACAATTAACACACTGTCTATCAATATATTAACACTAATAATACCTCATATGACAAGGGAAGAAATCAGATCTCAAAGAAGAAAATAAAACTCGATCACTGATAAACCTGCAAATCCTTGATCATTTAAACATTTAAACTAAATTGTGACACTTGGCAATAAGGATTAATTCCATTGGTCAGAAAGTGTGATATATTGAATGACCAAAATGTACAAATGATAGTGCAAATTAATTTTTGAAAAAAGGGTAATATTGGAAATGCATAAGCATTTTCCAATCTTGGTTAGGTAGTTGATTTCAATGGTAATTAATAAAATGTGTTTTCAATATGCATTATGTAATTAATAGAAACACCTAAATCAACGTGTGTAGTTTAATTTCATAAGGTTTATTATGAGATTCTAAATATGATTTACAATCTGATTGCTATAGTGATTGAATTTTAAATTAAGTTCAGTTGAATTTTAAATATGAGACTTCAACAAGGTTCAAGGAATACAAGTTATTCAGAGTTAGTTGAATTCTTAAAATGGATTTTAAATGTAGAGAATTGTAAGATTTGTGAATCAAATGATGGCTTGGTAGATATAGAAGTTCCTCGAGAATTTTTAATATCAAGTTTTGAAGATCTTATATGTGCAATTGTTGGTAACACATACCCCAATCTATTAAAAAATTACAAAAATGAAGATTTTTTACAATGCAGAGCTATTCTTGCTTCAACCATTGAAGTAATGGGCACAATCAATCATTATGTATTAGACTCCGTTAAGTTACGCTAATTTATGCATATAAGAATTTTGTTCATCAAATGATGTTACTAATGTTTTAATAGTTTGGCTTTATAACATTTTGAAGGAGAAGAGAAAGAGTATTTGAGTTTTGATTCAATTGATAAAATGGAAGCCAATTATAATGAAGCTTATGAAGTTCTACCACATGAAATTCTGAGTTTTCTAAGGAGATCGGGACTACCAAATCACATGATCAAAATCAAACTTGGAATCCCCATTATACTAATGAAAATGTGGCCCAGGCTGAAATATTAAACAATGGAACAAGATTAATTATGACAAGGTTGACAAATCACGTCATTGAGGCCGACATTATGTCTGGAAAGAACATAGGTAACACAATTTATACTCCCTGAATGTCTATGTCACCTTCTGAATTACCATGGTCATTCAAGTTGATTAGGAGACAATTCCCGATCATTGTCTCTTACATAGTGACAATCAATCAATCCCAAGGTCAATCACTTGATAGTATCGGATTGTATTTATCTACTCATGTTTTTAGTTATGGCCAGTTGTATGTTGCAATTTGAAGAGTTAAAAGTAAGAATGACTAGAAAATCTTAATACACATAAATGATAGCTTTACACCAAAACACCATATATAAACACTATTATACATATTTTTGTTTTTTTAATAAATTTTTTCTTGTCTTGATCTTTGTGCCACAGTTAAAATGGTTTGAAAAGTGATACGGTGTAAATACAGTGTATAAGAATCCAGTGTAAGCATAACACATCTGCAAAGAGAATACATCATGACCAATGTATGTTTGACTAAAACCAAGGTTGTGTTCAAGGTCTTTCAAGTACTATGTTAGTTGATAAACGTTTATTCCTTTTTCTTTTATACAACAATTTTCTCATATGTTTTTTCTTGCTTTTGTAGGATGGAAAAATAAGTCACGGCCTTATTGTTGCAGAGATGAAGTTCGATGTTAAAGTCACAAGTTTTGTTTGTTGACAGATATACTATAAGTTGTTTAAACAACTCTTCTTCTACTATAAGTCACAAATCGTTGTTGTTAAATATATCTTTTTGGATCAATGTGAATGTATAACCATTGGTGCATTTTATTATTCCATGTTTGTAATTTTGTGAATATTTTAAATCTGAAAAAAAATAAAATTTAAAATTGACAAGTGCAATATCGCGACCCCTAATGCGAACCCAAACAGGAGCAGTGCGTCATGAGTGTTTTACTAGTTGCGAGAAAAGGTGACAAAGAAGAAAAGTATGAAATAAGCTTTAACAACAAGACGGTATAACAAAAGATCACAAAAACCTATCCTTTTCCATGCAAGACACTAGAGGAAAAAAAATCTTCATTTACAACATAGTTATGGTGTGAAGTATTTGTTCTAGAATATAGATCAGTGAATAAGTTGCTATGAATCACATTACCAGAGCAATTAGTATGCTATCATCAATCAGTATTGAAAACAATTTGATCCAAAAAAAATAGGCAACATAACAGAATCACCTAACCCACCAAAACACAACCTTGACAGCATAAACATGCTACTAAACAACCAAGCAAAGCACCAGCAAATACTTGAGATGGGGTGTGACCAAGAAGTTCCTTTAGCTTTCTTTCACTAATTGGATGGCCTTGAAACATGTCTGCCACAATCATATTAAGCACCTGTGTCCACCCATACACAATTTTCTAGTAAAAAATTTCTTCATAAACAAAAGGTAAACATAGTTAAATGACCACGTATAAATGCTTGATTGTTATTTCTGGTTTTTTCCAATTCAAGGAAAAATGATACTTTGCTCTTCCTGTACAATTATACTGTCAAAAACCAAAGTAACATGCTTCAAAAGCCATAATAAGTCAATTGCAACAGAAACCTATCACTGAAGAAACATAGCTATTTTTGGTACTTTGACACAAAGATGGTTAAGGGGGATAGTTTCTAGCAGTATAGGTTTTGGGCTATAGCATCCTCTAAAACCTTAAGTTTCACAGCTACCAAGACAGTATAAAACCAAGCATTTGCAAAACAACAAATGGTTACTTTCAGCACTTGAACTATAATGTAATTTAATTTCAACATCCACTGAAAATCAAAGTACCTCCAAAGTGAAAGTTGAAGTCAAGGGGTTTTCGATAAAAGATGTCAAAAAGGAATAATACAGACCTTGAATGTGATAGAGGTGTAATATGATTGATAGTATCTTGATTTGATACAAAAGACTAAGAGGTAAGCCAGGCTAGAGTACAACAGACCAGAATACACAAAACTTAATGTTACAATTCACAACTCAGCATACGAAAGAGCACAACAGGTTCAAAATCAAAGAAATTGACAAATCACATGGTTCAACATTACTAGAGTAAAGGATGAAGGGACGTGTCCCACTCGTTAGAGTTAGATTCAGCTCGATATTGATAGTTTTCAACTAATGAGAGGCTAAGGTTAATTCACCTTGTTGGCTTGTTTGGTTCATTGCAAACTTGCACTTTGTTCACGTTTTCTGGTCCCATATATGCTGGGAGGTTGAAACTCAATACAGCACAGTTCATCTCATTTGGATATTAGATGCATGTGTGGAGTCAAGTGCTACAACTTTGCTGTGAGGTTAATGTTTTGTGCATTACAAAACTCTCACTCTTATCATTTGTCTGTTGCATTATCGGCTCACTAAAACGTGAGAAAACTTGTTCAATTCTTCTCAAACTCACAATCCTATGTGAGTGAGTCTACAATTCAAGTCTGCCCGAGTTTGCACAAATGATTTTGTAAAACAGTTAGGTCAACACTTATACCTAGAATCCTAACATATGAATCATGGAGATGTTGCTGACACGGATGATGTCAAAAATATAGAATACCGACATCTCAACACTTATAACAATATTTGATCGTCATTTATCAAATGTATCCATCTACTATTAAAAAGGTTAAAAATGTTCTAATCAAATATAATTTCTTTAACCTTTCATTGATAACATTATTTCGACGCATCTTTGGTGTTTGAGATTTGCACACAAAATTTATAAGGTGTGTCAAAGCAAAGAAAAAACAAATGCTTGAATTGTCCGACACATGTCTTCTGATTGTCACACAGGTGTAAGACACTGATTCAAAGAATGTTGAAGCAAAGAAAAAAAAAACCATTTTTAGAACACTTGTCGGAGTTTTCCCGAATGTCATAAAAATGTTGAACAGCAATCTTGTGGGATATCGTGACACGCTTGATCCTATAGGTATTTGGCCTAACCTTTTAAGGTTGGTTGAGTTACCTCCCGAATTTGACAACCATTCATTTTGCTAGTTAATTTAGTTTTAGTACAGACACACACTCAATGGCTCAAAACTCCTAGCTACAATCACAAAAGCTAACTTAACTAGTCAACAAAAACAACACACAACAAAGTAAAGAAGTATAAAATTGGAAAAGTGATTGAATTCAAGAATAGTATACCTGAGCTTGCATACCAGCATGTCTTCTAACACCAATAGCATCATACATAACAACAAGACTAAACCCCAAAGAAACAGGAAAGAGTGAATCAGCCACACCATGAGAGAGAGCAACAGAGGTAGTGAGAGCAGTACATAGTGCAGAATGAGAAGACGGCATTCCTCCAGAAGCAAACATCAATCTCAAATCCCATTTTCTTTCCATACAAAAATTCAAAAAAACCTTGATAGATTGTGCCACAAACAATGCAAAGAAACCAGAAACAAAAGTTGGGTTGGAAGCCAATGTAGCAAGAAAAGGACTAATCTTGAGCTTGGCGTTAGCCGTTAGGGATAATAAAGCCACTCCCAAGCCTCCGTTTTGCAAGTAAGAAGAACACCCATGTTGGTTTTCATTGGAAACACTGTTGTGGGTTGTTAAAGCTGCCACCTTTTTGATGATATGCGTGAAAGGGAAAGAAAGCCAAGATGGGTTTGGGAGAGAATTGTGTGAATTAGCTGTATTAGATTGAGATTGAGAACAAGAAGTTGAAGTGGGTGAGAGGGTGTTGAAGTGGAAAAGGGGGTGGAAGGAAGATTGAAGTTTGAGAGTTAGAGGAAAGAGAGAGTCCATGAGAATGTGGTACAGAAGAAGAAAGCAGCATTGAATTGGAAAAGTTGGCATCTGTAGGGTCATAATAAGTCATTGGTCAACAACACCTTTGTTTGTATTTGATCAATGAAGCATAATTTAATCACTCATAGTATATTCTTTTAAGACACTTTAATGGGTGTAATGTAACTTCAATTTGATGACAACATAAAAAATAAAATTAAAAAGTAATTTTTAATTTTAAACTTTTTCACGTTAATAATGCTTTTTTTGGGTTAAAAATATATTTTTATATATAAATAATTGATAATTCCATTTTAATTTGTATAAAGAATTTTTTTGTGGATAATGATGTTTTTAAACTCTTCTATCTACAATTTTGTTTAGTCTCAATTGTTTATCTTTTTTTAACGAATTCTATTGTGTGTAAGATAATTTATAAGATGTTGAAATTTATCTTGATAAAATTGAAATTAAATTTGAAAGTGAAATTACGTCAGAAAACATATTCTACTCACTTATCACATTAAGGTTGATATCTTGGAATACTTGTGATGTGTAGATTCAATATTTAAGAACCATATTTTATTATAGTTCAATTATCTTTTTTTTTTTAGTCAACACTCCATTAACATTTCAAGATTGGGTAGCTGAAAATGTTGTGGTTCCTCGGTATAACGGGGGTGGTTATCATAAATAATATTTGGGTGATCATCCCATGCAGGATTATAGGGATTAGAGTATGAGCTTCCTAAGTCATTATTCATGTAATTGTCCATCTCATGAGGAGATAGATCCTTTAGCAAGAATCATTTTGAAAAGAGGTACTTTATACGGAAAAAATAAAATGACAGAAAAGATAAAATTATCTTAGTCTGAACATTGTTGAAATAAAATTTTGATATCACAAAATATTCCTGGCAACGTCTCCAAAAACTTGACCTGTGTGAATCACAAGTGCACAGTTGTATCATGTAGTAAAAAGTATCAATTCCACATGAAGATGTATGATTGACAAATCTTACTTCAACTATGTTTATCTTAGGTGAACGCAAAAGGTTTATTTGATGCATATTGAAATTGTAAATTAAGAAGTAATAAAAACAATATTGGGATTATGATTATCCATCAAGACATACCTTTAAAACTATTAATGTTTGCATTGTGAGAAGTTCCAAGCCTTTTTTTTATAGAAAATTAGATAAGATGTGCAACACTCACTTTTCACGATCGTAAACGATTACCACCACGTATTAATCGGTTACAATCTAGGTTGTCAATAGCGCGTTATAGCGTCGCTATAACGGTGTAGCGTAGCGGTAGAGGACCTCGCCGCGACGCTTTTGGTCTGCTAACCACTATTTGCGATAGCGGAAATAGCGGTCGCTATTCGTGGAGTCGTAGCGGTGAAATAGTAGCGCAATAGCGGTTCCGTAACGCTATACTGACCGTTATTGTGAAGAATAGGCAAATTCTGTAATTTTGAATTTTTTTAAGGGCAAATTTGTATTTTTTTTTCCTTTTATTTCACTAATATAAAAGCAAAAAGTAAGATATTAGGTCATTTGTGTTCTCTTTCTTCACTGAAATAAACAACCGCTCTCCTTAAAAGCTTCCATTTTTTTCTCAACAGTCATCTTCTCCCTCCTTAACCCTAAGCTTCCACTTTTTTCTCAACGGTCATCTTCTCCCTTCTCTTCACACGCTTCCACTTTTTCCAACGGTCTTCCTCTCTTTTTCTTCACATCAAGTTCATAGTAATGAACCAACAAGAAGAGGGTTTGACTTGGGAAATTGTTGGTAATGCCGCGGGGGCTAATGAACTAACAAGAGTTACTAGGCATTACTCTAGACTTGCTACATTAGTGTCTAATGGAGATGAGGAGGTGGAAGAAGAAGAGTTTGAAGTTGAATCAAGTGATGAGCAAAATGATCTTAATGTGGTGGAACTTACGGATGTTATTTAGTCGTTTTGTTTAAGTTTAGAAGTTAATTTAGTCATTTTGAGTACAGTCAAAATTTGAGTTATTATGTTTGGTTTATGTATGTTGCAACTTTTGTTTTAAGTCATTATGTATGTTAGAACCTATTTTTAGTATTTATGTATGTTGTTGGAACCTATTTTAGTATTTATATTTTTATATTAAGTATTTACCTTGATTTTTAAAAGTTCACAATAGCGGTCATCCCGCTATCCGCTATCTGCTATGCCGCTATAGCATTTGAGAGGTCCGGCGCTACGAGCCACTGTCTGAGATTAACAACCTAGGTTACAATACTTGAATTATTTATTTTTCAACTAACATGATCATGTATCGTAAAACAACAATGGTGTTTAGTAATAGATTAAAATAATTTAAAAATTTATTAACAACTTACAAAATAAAACAATTGATTTTAATTTAAAATGATATAAAATCATAATATTACATTAAAATTGAATTTAAAAAGTAATTGATAATTTACAAAATAAAAAATTAATTTTATTTTAAAAATATTATAAAATCTGACTTGACTCTTCCGTAACCGTGCCATGTCGTAAATGAAGAGGACACGTGTGTAAAATTAGAAGGAGACCAACCAAATCTTTAGTGAAATAAAGTTGAGAGACAAGAAAAAAAAGAGTTTTAAAATTGGAGTACTAAAAATTTATAAACACTAAAATATGGAAATCAAAACTTCATTTAAGCCTTAAACTTATCACTCCAATTGCATTAATTTTACCATAATACTATTGTGATTTTGTACGTTTTAAAAAAATATTGTGTGGTCCCGAATTTTTGGAAAATTTATGAATTTTTATAATAATTTTGGACAACTTTATGAATTTTTACCAAATTTTTAGGGAATCTATGAGTTTTTACTATATTTTTGTGGAGGCTCGTGAGTTTTACCCAATATTTCAAAATTTACAAAATATGAACTACTAGATATTTCAAATACATTATTAGATTTTTCAAAAACTTATGAATTTTTTATCGGATTTTTTTTTTAAAATCTATGAGTTTTACCATATTTTTAAAAATTTATGAATATTTACCTGATATTTCAACTATGCTATCATTTTTTATAAAAAAATCTATGAGTTTTACGGGAGTTTTTGAAAAGTTCAATAGTTTTGATTTTAGTTTTTTGGTCTATCGAAAATGAACTGCTGAAATTTTTGAAAAAACTGAAAAATTACAAAACATACCAGATTTATATAATATACGGTTAGATTTTTCTTTTCATACCAGAATTTTTCGTTCGTTCTTTTTTAGTTAAATTTTAACAAGGCTATTTTTGGTATTATAGAAAATTGAGAGGTTATCAAGTTTAATTTTGAGGGTGACAGAAAAAGTTCTTGAAAAAAGAAAGGGAAAAGTAGAGTGGATCCGACCCATAACTTAGTCAACAAAGAACTTTTGAAAACGTGGAAGGCAATAGTTAAATTAATTAATTAATATTAAATATTTTTTACCATTTCAAGTACCAAAAAATATTGGAATATCAAATTCCAACATGAAGCAAGTCTGTCAGATCGACAACGACGGACACGTAAGTACGTGTAATGAATATGATGGCGTGTCCTCACCCTTTCACAAAATTGTATACACATCCCAAGAGGCCTACATGCCATATATAGATACTACTAAAGTGTGGTATCCCTGTTATGTGAAGTTAATGTGAAATTTTAATTAGATTTTTAAATTCACATCTACACACACTAGCTCATACTTGTGTTTTTTTTTTACATGAATCACATTTTCTTATGAAAGGAAAATAAAAAGAAAAAAATTCAATGTCATGTTCAAAAAACAAGACAAAATAAACTCACTAGATGATTTTAGAAGGTCCCTGATCATGACATCATTAAATATTGTTTTGTTCTTTATATTCAGGCACATATCTTCTTTATTAGAGTTTACACCTTCATTAAAGCACAAGATGAAAAAGATGAAGATGAAAGAAGAGAGAATGTAACAAACTTTCTCATACTCAAAAACAGTTACAATGAAAATTGAAAGCTACTTCAATAAATATACAAATTCGTAAATGCAAATGTCAACCAAATGAATCTTAAATGCAAGCTAAACTCAAATGCACATTAAATGCAACTTAACACCTTGAAATTGAATTACAACTAACGTTATCTCTTAATTCATATTCAAGTTAAAATCAACAACACCAATTCATTTCTCAAGTTAATGAAGTGTTCATTCTTAATTACATTGGTCAGCACACCAACAAATTGTTTCTGAGTGCTACAGTGAGCAACTTCTACAATTCCATTCTAAATTTGGTTGTTCAGAAAATGAAACTTTGTATTAAAATACTTGTTTTTCTAATGCAAAATTGGGTTCTTAGCAAGACTTATGGTTGATTTGTTGTTAATCATCATTTTGATTGGTTTGCTCACCTTGAACTCCAGTTCATGCAGCAAATTCATTAGACAAACAACTTGACAAACTGACAAAAACACCAACTATTTCTACCTCACAAGTTGACAATACTACCAAAATTTTCTTTTTAGAACACCAAGAAATAGGACTCCCTGATACTTGAACAAATATTTTGTTATACTTCTTCTATCAACATATCAACTCAACATCATTTGACCCAGATAGAAACAAAATGATGTGTTTTAGAATCCCTTTCACATACCTTAATATTCTGATAGAGCTTAATAATATAACCACTTTGATTTACTCATAAAATTACTATCCATTTCATCACAAAATAAATAATTGATTTGTTTACAGTAGATGAACAATTATAGTAATATATAATAACAAATAATGGATATCGATAAACTAGCATATTAAATTTATAATATTTAATATAAATAGGTTAGAAATTGAATGAACTTATAAATATTGAATAATTTAACATTTAGTACTTAAACTATAAACTATTTAAATTAAATTTTCTAAAATAATTTACTAGCATAACTAATGATATGCTATTTTTTTTTTGTTTACTTAAATTATAGTACTATAAATTATGAAAGTTGGCTGGTTCTCATTAAAGGTAGTACACAAATGAAAAAAAAAAAAGCAAAGTTAATTATATAAGATTAAAAAGTTAATTAATTGTGTTTGTAAAAAAAGAATAGTAGTTATGGATGGTTCTGGAAGATTCCGAATGGTTCTAGAAGGTTCTAGAAGGTTTCCTAACTTGATTTCATTCTTTATATTCAAACACAGAGATCATCTTGACTTCACATACACCCTTCACTTACCTTCTATTAACAAACCACACAAAACTCTCCAATTCCCTCTCTCTCTCTCTCTCATGGATTCTCTTCTTCCTCTTGGATCATCATCTTCTTCTTCTTCTTCTCAACCAAACCCTACTTTGGTTTCTTTCCCTTTCATGCTAACCATCAAAAACCCGCTATCTTGCAAAATGATGATTTCCAATGAAAACATGCAAGAGTTATGTTACTTGCAAAACGAAGGAGGCTTAAAAGTCGCTTTAATGGAGAATGTTGCTTCTTTTCTAGCTCAACTAGCTTCCAACTCAACCTTTCGGTCTTTAACATTTTGTTATGGATAGCCATGACATCAATCTTCGATGCAAGTTGTTTAAACACTCCGTTGGTATGAATGTTTTGGTTTTTGAAATCTTCGGTCTATCGATTTTGGGTCATAATACAAATTTTCATGTGCATCTAAATGTTCGACTTTTGGTTTTTGAAATCTTCGGTCTATCGATTTTGGGTCATAATACAAATTTTCATGTGCATCTAAATGTTCGACTTTCTAGGATAAAGATTACCCATTTGTCCTTAGAAACTCAATGGGGTAGCTGCTACATGTTTGACTACGAAATGGGGGGGAGATGTTTTATATGGAAAGTTAGAGTGGTCTCTCTAACTACGAGTGTGCATGTTCGAGTAAGGGTTCTCCTATTGGGCATTATTTACAAAATTTTCCATGTTTTGGTTGGGTTCACATGCAGTAATTACTTGACAAGTAACACCAATGAGACTGACTTCTCTGCAGATTTCACATGTTAGGGTAGTAGAGGATACAAGGGCTACAACATTAATGCTCATATTATCAAACTTTTGAAATAAGGCATCCATCTTAGTAAAAAATGTGGTTTAAAATACTCACTATGTACAAGTCTCCTTTTTGAAGGGCTTTATTAGTGGGAGCACATTCTCTTCCCTACTTGTAGTGGGTTCACATCATGTCCTCTATGAGTGCATAGGCATTATAGATGTCTTTGTTCATCAAAGCTCTGTCAACAACAACTTCTATAATCATCCTCGTCGAATAAAGAAGATTGTTGTAAAACGTATGTATGGACTATTGACCATTTTCAAGTCTACGATAATGAAAACACCATAGGTAAGAAGATCGTCGAATAAAGTATTTGTTTAAACTTTTCCCAAGCCTCATACAACAATTCCTCGTCATTTTGTTTAAAATAGGTAAGTTGGTTTCTGAGCTGAACAATTTTGCTCTAAAAAAAAAAATCAGCTCAAAAATGCAATTTTAAGCTCATTTCATATCGTAATGGAATTGAAGACTAAGGATTGAGGTCATATTCTATCTCTATCCCTCAAAGAAAATGAAAATAATTTCAATCGAATTGAGACAAAACTAACACCATTCATTTTTATGGTGTCACAGAATTCAATAAATATAGACAAATGCAAATTAGGATCGTCCATCAGTAAATTGGGTGGTGTTTTTATCTAATACAAAATAGTATAATTCAATATCAAAATATCAAATATTTAAAATATAGTATTCAAACTATAAACTATTTAAATTATAAAAGGTGAGAGGTTTTTGATGGACTGCGCGGAAAGAGGGTAAACCAATAAAAAAAAGTTACTAAATATATACTGTATTTTAATTATATAAGATTAAAAGTTAATTAATCGTGTTTATGGAAGAAAAAAAACTTTTAAAAACAAGATTAATAGTGGTGGATAGTTCGGAAGATTCTGGATAGTTCTTGAAGGTTCTAGAAGGTTCCCTATCACGACTTGATTTCATTCTTGAAGGTTCTAGAAGGTTCCCTATCACGACTTGATTTCATTCTTTATATTCACCTACAGAGATCTTCTTTACTTCACAAACACTCTTTACATTCGTTCCATAAACAAACCACACAAAACTCTTCCTTCCAATTCTCTCTCATGGATTCTCTTCTTCCTCTTGGATCATCATCATCAACCTCCACTTCCACTTTTTCTTCTTCTTCTCAACCAAACCATGCTTTGGTTTCTTTTCCTTTCATGCTAACCATCAAAAACTTGCTACCTACAACGAGGGTTTCCAATGAAAACATGCAAGAGTTCTGTTACTTGCAAAACGGAGGAGGCTTAGAAGTCGCTTTAATGGAGAATGCTGCTTCTTTTCTAGCTCCACTAGCTCCACTAGCTTCCAACCCAACCTTTCTTTCTGCTATCTTTGCCTTGTTTCTCACACAATCAAGCAAAGTTTTCTTGAATTTCTTTGACAAGAAGCAATGGAACTTCAGACTCTTGTTTTCTGCTAAAGGAATGCCTTCTACTCGCTCAGCACTGTGCTCGGCTCTCGCCACTTCCGTTGCTCTTTCTCATGGTGTTGCTCATTCACTCTTTCCCGTTTCCTTGGGATTCACTCTCATTGTCATGTGTGATGCTGTTGCTTTTACCAGACATGTTGGCTACCAAGCTGCGGTATGTATGCTATTCTTCAACTGATTGATCTTTGTTAGTTTGTAATCTTTGAAGATAACTATTGACCTGAAAATTGTGTGTGGACGCAGGTGGTTAATACGCTTCTTGATGAATTGTCTGGAGCAGGGACTCCCGTTCTTAAAGACAGGCTAGAAGAAGATCTTGGTGACACCCTTCCTCGACTCTTTACTGGTGCTCTCATTGGTTCTACTGTTGCCGTTTTGTGCTGCCTTGGTTTCAGGATGCTGCGTTAGGTGCAAACCCTATTCAATACTTTTCTCTTATTAATGTCTTACACTGGAAAAGATAGGTTTTGTTGCACTTTTCTTGATCAAACTGTATTTGATATAGCACACAATTTGATGTTATAATGTGATGCAGCTTTCTCATATATGATTGTGTTTGGATAACATGTATGTTTAGGGTTTTTTCTATGTGACGACTCAACAATCTTCCATAAGTTTTTTAGTTTGCTGCATGTTGTTTTACCGAGATGGTTTTCTGCTCTATCTTGGTGGTGGCTGTGAGTTTATTACTTTATAAGATAATATAGGCCAGAAACTTAGACTGCTAGAGTACCAAAAATATCTTGGTGGTTTCTTCATTGATAGGTTTTTCTTTTAGATGACTTATTATGGCTTTTGAAGCATGCTAATTTGGTTTAGACAGTATAATATGGAACAGGAAGAGCAAAGTATAGTTTTTCCTTGAATTGGAAAGAACCAGAAATTATATCAAGCATGTATATGCTTAGTGGAATGTTTAGAGTTGGTGCACAATTATTCTTCTTCAAAGTTCAAATAAATAAAAAACATTATACATGTTGATATTTGTGTCTAAATTCCACTGTGGTAATTTAACTATTTTATACCTTTTTTGTTTATGAATAAATTATTTTGACCATAAAATTGTGTGTGGATGCCCTTGAACACAGGTGCTTAATATCATTGTGGGTGAAAAGGAAGCTAAAGGAACATCTTAGTCACACACACTCTACCTCAAGTATTTGTTGGTGCTCTGCTTGATTGTATAGTAGCCATTTTATTCTGTCTAGCTTTCATGCTTCTGCCTTAGGTGATTCTGTTTTTGTTGATAGCAACTTAATAAGTGCTCTATATTCCTGCATGAGAACAATGTAAATGAAGACTTTTTTCTTCTACTAAAATGAATAGATTCTTGTTTGTCTACTATAATCTCTTGTTGTTTAATGCTTATATATAAAGGATTCATATTCCTTTCGGTCGGACTGTGATTTTGTGGCAAAGATTAAAGAGATGAGGGATTGAAAGGAAAAGAAGTAAAATCATAGAAACAACTTGAATATGGAAATCAAATCTCAAGATAATTACTAGAATTCCTAACTAGTGGATTTATTAAGAATGTAGTACTTCATTGAAGGTTTTGGAGAAACTAAAACTAATGAGAGAGAGATGTAGTTAAAACACCATAATAGTATAATGAGTCTCAAGACTCTACACAAAATCCGATAATTTCAGCAAGCAAATTGCATGGAACTTGATGGACAAGAGATACCTATACTATACCACCTAAACAGGAACAGCCTAGCCCACCACCAGAAAGCTCTCCTTCCTACCCAGGAACAGACAAGACTTATAGCCACACTCAACTCCGCCACCTTAAATACGCCTTTGGACTTGAGATCCACTGTTAGACTTTAAAACCATCTCCATGATAACACCTGGATATCCTCAATACCAATGTTTTTGTGGTGCTCTGGTTCTCTTTTAAGACTCTTCCGCCACTGCTAAGATCTTTGATTCCTTTCTTTTCATCTTCCTCGCCTAACCTATTTTCTCAACTGCCCTTTCTCTCAAAACAGCTCCTCTCACTTCTTATCTATGGCCAGCCTATATAGATTAGGATACACATTCTTAAGGCTTCGCCCTTCCATACAATGATCCTCCCAAAATGATGTTTCTCATACATCCCCTACCTCTCTGGCTAAGTTGTCATCAAACCAATGTTTCCCAACCCAACACAAGTGTGACACATTTTGTTTTGAAAATTATAAGAGAAAAAAATTATTTTCATTTTTTTCAAAATAAAATTAAATAAAAAATACATTTAGTTTACATTCTCTCTCATCCTTTCTATAACCAACAATCAATTAAAATTGTTTTGGATTAAATATGTTTTTGATTCCTATAAATATCTTAATTTTCATTTTTAGTCTCTATTAAAAAATAATATATTTTAAGTCCTACAAAATTATTATGCACGTAATTTTAGTCCCTTCTATTAAACTAATGTGTATTTTTAAACGATTTTTTTACAACATTATAAAAAGTTTTTCGAAAAAAAATTCAATATTTGATTTCTAAGTCTAGATTTTTATTAGTTTTATTATTATCTTTTGAAATTTAAAAAATTCATATTTAATTCTTTCCATTTTAAAATTTTTTAAAATTTGATAAAGAAATATTTTATCGTATTCTAAACATGTATGCAAAAAATTATTCAAAAATTTAAAAGTTTAAAGGTAATTAAACCGTTTTCAAAATTATAGAAAATAATAGGAACTAAAACTTCATGCATAAAAAATTTGTAAGGACTAAAATATGACTAAAAATAAAAATGGAGATATTTGTAGGGACCAAAAACATATTTAACCCAATTGTTTTTACATTTTTCAAAGGACTTTATTTCAAAAAAACCACAATTAAACGATTATGATTTTACTTTTCTTAACAAGTGTGTTTTTATGTTTTCTCTTATATTTTAGGACGGAGAAAGTATTATTAAACATCTTGAAATAAGGTTTTCTGCCTACTAGTTATTTTCTTTAGTTTTGGGTAAGAGAGTTTTTCTCTCTCTTATAGAGTAGAATGATTTGGATCAAATTGAAAAAAAAAACAATTTGTGTTGATTATGTATGTTGTACCCTTTAATTTGTTTTAGTCGATACATATATTTTTTCACGTACAACTTAAAACTAAAATATGTATCGACACATATGATGGTTACGTCACCACATACTGATTGTTTGGTCAATTTTTCAAATCTTTTTAATTTCGAAAATATGGTCTCTTGCCTTAAACTTCTAAAATTATAAATATTTCATTCATGCATCATTGCAACTTGATGATACCATTAGCCTGCATTTTCTCTTCATTTTCAACCTCTAATTTATACATACGCACTGACAAACCATTATAACGGTTCTTTGTTGGGGTGCCATCTAGATAAGGATTGATAACGTTCAATTAGGTTCTTGTGTAGCTGAGAATATTAGGTTGAGATTTGCAGAGGTCTTCATCCGGAAAAACTGCAGGTTTGTTCTCTAAGATCATTGATTGATTTAGGACTTTTCGTGCAAGACATTCAAAAGAGGATTGCGGCCAAGTGAATCCCTTTAGAGATAAAGAACGCAAATGATGCTTTGGAGATAAAGAACGTAAAGGAAGTAGCAAGAGAACGAAAAATCAAATTTAAAATCTAGTGTTATAATAGGTAAATTTGACGGTGCGCGAAAGCTTTGGAGATAAAGTACGCAAAGGATAGCAAGATCTAGATAGTCAATTTTCAACTATTGTGGTTTGGTCTTTCTCAATATCAAAAGAAGAGAAGGGGATGAATCAACAACAAACTTAGGGTTTGTGGAGTTGCTTTCGAACACTTCCCTTTTCTTAGTAAGAATTATTGTGATTCCATAAGAATTAGGCGTAGATGTACCCACACGCGAGGAAGATAGTGGAGAGGTGTGAAGACAAATCCTCGTGTATCTTTTTTCGTATTATTTACTTGCTTTATTTATATTAATCAATTTTTCTAATAGCATTGCATAACCGATTGCTTCGTAAGAAATTTTTCTACCTCTTTTTGTTTTTATTTAAGTGTTGATATAACTTATAATCACTTTTGATTATAAGTGATTTTGTGTCAACACAACACAAAGGAAAATTCTGGAAAAAATCAATTGCACACCAAGGGTTTGACAAATTGTTTTGTTAAGTTCTTTTGATAATTGCCACCGGAAATAACATTGCTAGTAAGTTGCTAGAATCGACTCATAAAGTGTTACTTGATTGAAGTTCAATTAATTCAGATTATCATATTCATTCCATACACATTTTACATTTGCATATCTGAGGTCCAATAACCAAGGTTCGATAGACAACACGTTTGAAAAAATCTTTTGCATGCACTCTTTGATAAATAATTTTTCAAAATCAGAATTTCTTTTGGAATTTTAATTAGGTATTTATGTACCCCCTTCTAGATATGTTGTCGTCTAACACCAATGTACTGGCACATGTAATTGATTTCTGTGCAAAAACTGATTTTTCATGATTTTGTCCAATTTCAAACTTGTTTTGAATGTTTCCTAAGACCTATAATGCAAGAGTGCACCAAATGACATAGAGATACCGTCCAGTATACATAAATGCTAAGTTTTCCTAATTTTGACATCATGCAAAACATTTAAGGGTGAAGTTGCACTCACACAACCTCCATCCTTGAACACTATTGTTAAATCCTTTTGCATTAGTTGTCGAACACTCAAAAGGTTGCTCTTCAAGCGTGGAAAGTAGTACACAATCAGTGATTACTTGAGTGATACCATTTATATGAAGCATCAGATTTCCCTTTCCCATCACATGCATTTTAGAATCATTCCCTAACTTGACAGATTCACGAAAACTTTCATAAAAAATGAATAGTCATTCATTTGTTCCTACCATATGATTACTACATCATGAATCAAGAAACCACACTTGATTGTTGGTTCTTGTGTCTTCCTTTTGAGCCATGAGTAACAACTCCTCATTTTCATCAAACTCAGCAAAGTTGTCATCACTTTCTTGCCAACTTGGACATTCACTTTGATAGTGTCCTGTTGTAACATCATTCGATTCTTCTATGGAGTAAACCACATAATTGGATTGTGTGGTCATAGATCACAACGCCTTCTTAAGAATGATGGTTTGTTCCATCTTCTCTTCTTGAGCAGTCATCTTGTTTGCAATAGCCAAGGTTCTTGCGAAGTATTCATCAATCGTTTCATTATCCTTCATGCAAAGAACTTCAAATTCTCGATGCAAAGACTGCAATTGAGCCCTCTTAACCTTCGTGGATCCTTGACCCTCTTGCGCGTGGAATACCAAATATCTTTGGCCATGCCACAAGTCAGATTTATTTCAATAATTGTCCGTTTAACTGGTTGAAACAAATAGTTCTTGGCCTTGAGATCTTTAAGCTTGCTTTCTTCTGTGAATTTTCTTTGTTCTGGTGGTGCTTCTGTAACACCATTCTCAACCAATTTCCAATACTCTTTGAATCTACGAAGATTTTCCATAAGCATGTCCCAATGATCGTAGAAGCCATCGAATTTGAAAATTGCTGGTGTCAAGAATTTTGATGAATCAACCATGGAAATGATTCAAAAGGCATGATACGTGGGGATAACATAAATAACGACTTTTACCATGTTGAAATAGAAAATGTGTTTCTTGATTGTAGGAGGCACACATGAATCAACGATCCGTGCTCTTGATACCACTTGTTAAAATGAGAGAAAAGTTCATTATTGAATTTGCAACTTAAAGCTTGCTTTTCATACTGTGGAGAGATTACTTATATCACACGTAGTCACACAAACTAACTCATAACTGACTCAAAGTTAGTTATAATATTGCCTAATCAATGTCTAACACAATTATATACTACTCTAGAAATAGATAAATATCTTGAAATTTTTTATTGTGAATGTGATGTTTGTGATATTTGTCATGAGATTAATGCAATCGTTTTAGATGAAGACATTTTGATGTCAATATTGAACTTTTCTCACATTCTAGAGAACTTGAAGTTTGATATTGACTTTGGTAGAAACTATTGTCCACGGTTTCTTATTAAGCTCGAGCGAATTAAGTTTATCTTACAACTATCCTCTTTTACATTCCTTTGAGTCTATTTATAGTATTCATATTGTTTTATAACTCATTCAAAACTTAAAAGGGAAAAACAGTTCTATGATAAGTTTTAGAGAATTAAAGTGCTTTGTTTTAGAATATAGTTTTGATGAATATTGTGTAAGTCTAGAGTACTCAAGAGTAAAAGTTGTCGGTTTGTTGAAATTTCGACTAGTACAAAAAGAGAAGAAAAGGTGATGAAGAAGAAAAACGTGAAAATAGAGAAATAGACTTCTAACATATTTTGATTTTGATTGCTTTCAACTTGCTTGACAAATTGTCTTAAGTAGATCAAATAGAATGTGCATTATTCTTAAAAATGGATACCTTACAGGATCATTTCAGCCATCTGATTTTGATTAGCAATTTTTAAAATAATTGTCCGTGTTAAATGTGCCCCGTTCGATTTCAATCAAAATGCTTCCAATACATTGAGCGCACGACTGAATCATTTTCAGACCGAACAAAATCCGAATCCTTTATATTTACTATAACACACTTTTCAATTAATCACCTTTACTTGGTATGCTATCTTTTCAATGTAAGACACTAGAGAATTTTTTTATCTTTACAGTGTAAGACACTAGAGAAAAAACTACAGTATAGTCATAATGTGAAGTATTTGTCCTAGAATATAGATCAGTTGCTAGGAATCACATTACCAGAGCAATTAGTATGATATCATCAATCAGTATTGAATACATTTTGGTCCAAAAATAACAGAATCACCTAACTAAGCCACAATAAGGCAAGCTTGAAAGCATAAAATGGCTACTATACAAGCACCAACAAAGACTTGAGGTAGAGTGTGAGCAAGATGTTCCTTTAGCTTCCTTTCACCAATTATTGGATGGCCTTGAAACATGTCACCCACAATCATACTGAGCACCGGTGTCAGCCATTCACATAATTTTGTGGTCAAAAACATTTCTTCATAGACAAAAGGTAAAACATACTTACATGACCTCAGAAGCCAGTAAAAGTAAAAAACAGATTTTTCCTACATTTTGAGTTAGTGATCCTAGCAATTTTCAGAAGCTGGCCCAAAAGAGCCCAAGTGAGGATTCCTATATCTTTGATATATTTGGCTAACCTTGGCAAGAGATGCTTACAATTTTCACACTTAACTCATACTTTAGGATGGCTACTGGACATAATTTGGACACAAATATCAACATGGTTCTTTCCTATCTCTAAGGATTTCACTAAGCATATACATGCTTGATATAATTTCTGGCTCTTTCCTCTAAAGTACATTATCCAAATACCCTTATTAAACTTTACTCTTCCTGTACCATATTATAGAGTCAAAACAAAAGTAGCATGCTTCAAAAGCCATAATAAGTCATTTATAAGGAAAAACCTATCAATGAAGAAACATAGCACAAAGATGGTTCAGGCCTTCAGGGGTGATAGATTCTAGCAGCCTAAGTTTCTGGTTTATTCCTCAAATAATAAATTCACAGCCACCACCAACACAAGTATTTGCAAACCATCTCGATAAAACAACATGCAGCAAACTAAAAAACTTATGGAAGATTGTTGAGTCGTCACATAGAAAAAACCCTAAACATACATGTTATCCAAACACAATCATATATGAGAAAGCTGCATCACATTATAACATCAAATTGTGTGCTATATTGAATACAGTTTGATCAAGAAAAGTGCAACAAAACCTATCTTTTCAGTGTAAGACATTAATAAGAGCAAAGTATTGAATAGGGTTTGCACCTAACGCAGCATCCTGAAACCAAGGCAGCACAAAACGGCAACTGTAGAACCAATGAGAGCACCAGTAAAGAGTTGAGGAAGGGTGTCACCAAGATCTTCTTCTAGCCTGTCTTTAAGAACGGGAGTCCCTGCTCCAGACAATTCATCAAGATGCGTATTAACCACCTGCGTTTTATAACACAATTTTAAGGTCAAAAGTTATCTTCAAAGATTACAAACTAACAAAGATCAATCGGTTGAAGAATAGCATACATACCGCAGCTTGGTAGCCAACATGTCTGGTAACAGCAACAGCATCACACATGACAATGAGAGTGAATCCCAAGGAAACGGGAAAGAGTGAATGAGCAACACCATGAAAAAGAGCAACGGAAGTGGCGAGAGCCGAGCACAGTGCGGAGCGAGTAGAAGGCATTCCTTTAGAAGAAAACATGAGTCTGAAGTTCCATTGCTTCTTGTCAAAGAAATTCAAGAAAACTTTGCTTGATTGTGTGAGAAACAAGGCAAAGATAGCAGAAAGAAAGGTTGGGTTGGAAGCTAGTGGAGCTAGAAAAGAAGCAGCATTCTCCATTAAAGCGACTTCAAACCCTCCTCCGTTTTGCAAGTAACAGAACTCTTGCATATTTTCATTGGAAACCATCATTTTGCAGGATAGCAGGTTTTTGATGGTTAGCATGAAAGGGAAAGAAACCAAAGTAGGGTTTGGTTGAGAAGAAGAAGTAAAAGTGGAAGTGGAGGATGATGATGATGATCCAAGAGGAAGAAGAGAATCCATGAGAGAGAGAGAGAGAGAGAGAGAGAGAGAGAGAGAGAGAGAGAGAGAGAGAGAGAGAGAGAGAGAGAGAGAGAGAGTCGAAAGAAAGAGTTTTGTGTGGTTTGTTTATAGAACGAATGTGAAGTCAAATGAGTCAATCCCTCTAGCTGATGATTACTTCCCCCTATCGATCCAGCTCATAATGATATCCTAAATCTTGATAGACACAAAACACCAGAAGAATAAATTGTGGAGATCCTCATCCTTCAAAAAACATAACCCGTAATTCCTACTACGTTCGTCCTGCAAAATTCCTCTCCAAGACAATGGGTCCTTCAATTCCTACTACGTTCCTTGCAAAATTCCTCTCCAAGACAATGGGTCATTCGTTAGCAACCTATTAAAAATAAGACGCCGCCCAACCACAGCTGGTCCAAGCACCATAACCGGTTCTGATCGACATTCGTAACTGAATTCTAACCTGTCAACACAAGAAAACTAGACAGAAAACTAGACAGCACATGTGGATCATTTTAATTGGTCACACATAGAATGAGCAAATAACCAACATTTTTTCAAAAGTAATTTAGAAAAAACCAAAAATAAAAGAATTAATGTATTATTAGGCTAGTAGTCTACTCTACAATTCTTTATTTTCATAGAATAATGTTTGGTCCACCATATTTCTACTGAGTGTTTAAAAAAAACAGCAGAAAGAACAACAGAAAGCACAGTTCTGCCCCTATCAGTAAGCAACAAAAAACAACCAGGGAAAAAATAACACAACTCTGATGGCTGCTCTTGAAGTGACTACATGTCCTTAACTTGTCAACCCGCCCATGTATATGCATTAAGAGGAGCACATGCAAGGTAAGATCTTGTCGAAGGTTCCATATATTGCCAAAGTCTCCATTCAAGCCTCGTTCTACATGCCCTTTTTTAATCACTCAGAGTGATCTGAGAGATGATTAAGTTACTCTAGAGCAAACATACACATTGCATTAGCAGTGCGAATTGTCGACTAAGTGAACCAAGGATACCGCGAGGTTCATAATTAGACACGATACACTTTTCTACAACACCTTGATCTTGACGCTTGTAAGGTGCGCACAATTAGAATGATCCAATTCAATGAGAAATTTTGTGAAAGTATGAGGTGGATGTACTTGGATTGCAATCATCCACCCATTACACAGGGAGAGAAGCTGACAGACTCCAGAAAATTCAACTTCTAAACAGCTTGTAAAGAACTCTTGATGTCACACAAATCAACATTTCCTCTACCACATAGTGCCACAAATTTATCATTAAACTGCAATAATGGACACTTCTCTATCAAGTTCGAACCAACATACGCATCCTTGAGGAAAACTGTACTCCTTACACCTTTATTAGTGAGGTAAAATAACCCATGATGCTTTATTAAGCAAAGAAGCAATTGCGACGGCAAAAAACACTCTGCATGAAATGCGTCTAGCTGGGCAGATGTCATCCTCCTCTCCATAGTCAAGCTGAGGAGCTCATGAATCACTCCCAAGGCCCGTTTTCGAGTTTTCGGATCTGCAGTATCAAACCTTCTTGCATTCAAATAAGGAGAAGGAAACTCCAATTTCTGCCACCGCTCGAACTGTTCAAGGAAATTAACATTTGGCCTAAAACCAGCAGGAAAGTTCACTTTGAATGCAAATGGACCAGCATAGTTCCCATCTTTTGAAATCTTCACCTTCTTGTTTGGTTTCATGTTCACAGTAACTCCTTCCTGTGCCAACCTATTGCATATTCGGAACAAGTTATTTGATATCCAAAATAATTTATAACTTTACACTTCCACTTACAACAACAAGAAAAAAATATTTTCACTAACAACTTTACAAAGTAACTCAAACAAGTACCCAATAAGACTGTGTTTGGATTTAATGTTAAAAGCACAATTGATTGTAAGAGAAATATAGATGTTTGATTCCAGACATGGAAAACTGATTTTGCTTCCAAACCTTGTTTGCCTATAATTGGTAGCTTGATGTAAACAAAAAATTCAAAAAAAACAAAAAATTTACCTAGCTTCTCTAGCAGTAACAGCCAAAGTAGAATCCCAATCCTCCAAATAAAGAAAATCCCTTCCATTAAAAGCCCTAACAGAAAAGAACTGAGGATAGTTATCAATCAAACACCCTTTAAAATCCCAAGGCAAACCCATCTCAGGCCCAACAAACTCCACAGTTTCAAGGGGAATCCTATTCTCAACACAAAGCATAAGCATCTTCCTAAGATTATTAACCAAAAGCGGCTCCATCAAATCTCTGGCCCGGGCTTCTTCTTGGGCCACTCGATGGGCCTTATCAGTGAAATGAACGAAAGGGGGAGACCCAGTTACGCGGAAAATGGTGGGGTGTTTTTCGATGAGGGCCATGAAGTCCCATTTGCGAACAAAGCCGACGTTTTTCTCGAGGTCGCGGAGGAAGAGAGGGTTGTGTTTGGGTTGGGATTGGATTAGGGTTTTGAGTTCGAGGATTGTTGTGGGTTTCTTGCGAAGCTCCATTACTCTGTCGAGTTCGGGGACTCGGTGGTAGGTTTTCTTCTTGGGTCTTTTTCCGCCGCTTGATTTATGGCGGATGGTTGAGCTGATGAATGGAAGTTTGCGGCGAAGCATTGAAGAGAGGAAGAGAGAAATGAGTGTAGTTAAAATTCTTTTTTGTTTCCTGGTTGTTGTTGTCTTGTTATGGTTGAACTCTTATTTTGCCGATTACGCTGGATCTTTCCAATTGCTCAAGTGTTGATGGGTGCTTTAGGACTGATCTTCACATCATCTGGATGAGTAGAAACTCCAAGTAACTTGCACAATTCATTAATAATACAAAAATTCTCATAAACATTTTGTGCAACATCAACCATATATTTAATATTATAAGAAATTAGAGATCTTACATTTATAGATTCACTGTTCAACAGAGCTAGTAGTCCTACACACTGTTGTTATATCCCGATTTTTGCCCTTGAGATCCTTTGTCATATTACATCATTACCATGCATCAAGATCACACATTTGGATTGGTTCTCTCTTCCATTATATACTGTTCAAATTCTTATCTTGGATAATTATCTGTTAATTTCTGGATTCTAGAAATGGATTTAGAGCTACCCGGGTGTCTCTGATTAATGTCTATGTGTTGGTAGTGTCACTATGAGAGATCGTCGACATGATTAGTACAGTTGACTTTTGTTTTGTTGAGGTGGTAGAGATATCGCTACCGAGGTGATGCAGTCGACCTCTCAATTTGGGTTAGAAATGACTTAGATCGTGAGTGATACATGGTGACATTGATGAGTATTGTAGGTTGGATATAATTGGTCGATAGGTTTAAGTCTGTAATGAGTAGATTATATGTCTGCCTGATAAGTTATATCTTTTTACTTTTATTTACATTTATTTTTTGTTCATACCTTTCCTTACAACAAACTCATTCAAATCCCAAACTCATTAACGAGAAATTTGTCGAGCGACAATTCAATATACCAATATTGGTGGACACGATACGATATAACTTATATCACCCCAGTAAAAATAATACTTTACTTTTTGTTTGTCGCTCTACCGCTGCAACACCCGACAAAGGGATAAGCAATATATCCATTCTTAGGATAATATGCACCATTGGTGTAGCACCCAAATCCCCAACCATCCTACAAGCCTACTTTTGTGGCTTTCCTTATCTTCAAAGGGGAAGTCGGCTGAATATTTGTTCCACGCAAGAAAATATATATTTACAAAAATATTATGTGTAAACAATGTAATTATTATTGGTAAATAGTTAATTTAGTAGTATTCTTTAGTTTTAACGAGGTTAAAAAATATCAATCTTACTCCTCAATGTTATTGATAAATCGAGAGGTTTGATACGTTAGTTCGAAAAAATATTAAAAGTGCATTGACTAGGGTTCGAACCCATGTGAATAAGAATTTTTCCCTCGGTGTTTTAAAAACCGAGATGTTAAGTTGATACTTTTCATGTCACCTTTGTTATCTCGCTTCTTTAGCCGAGGTTAAATTCATTTCGCATTCGGGGTTAAAAGTGCTTTTTGTAATAGTGATAGTTTTGTGTTTCAATAATACTTTTGGTGTTGGTGAGTACATGGGACCTAAAGCCTTAATCGATCTAAATAGCAAACATATGACTATCGATTGGTTTTATCTTTGTGATATTGTGAAGAATCAAAACCACTTAATCATAATTCTTTCTAAGCAAGCTTATTGCTTGAGGAAAAGCAACGATTTAAGTTTTGGGGTATTTATAGGGAGTAAATGAATCATTTTCTTGCTTGTTTTATTTCGGTTTTTGTGTGCGTTTGCACCATTTTTAGTCTGTTTTTACGTGTTTTTGTCTCCTATGTTTGTTTTCGGGTAATAAGAGGTCAATGGAGAGAATCAGGACTAAAAGGTCGAAGAGCACATTAAAAGAAGTGTTTCAAGTACAAATTTTCCAAGACTAACATAGTATGGTCGTGTCTCGTGACACGGGCCGTGTTGGCCCCTTTGACGCACCTTCATACAAGAAATAAGAGGCTTACACGGCCAACCGTATTCCCTAACACGACTTATGTTTCCTAACACATTTTGGCCCATGCCAACAGATATTGCTTGTGTCAGCATCCCAGGAAGTTATGAAATCTTGATTTTTGGATAGTTTTTGTTATCCTTTGGCATCCATAACCTCTATTTCATTAATTATTGGTGATTAGTGGTAGTTAAGCACGAAACTAGTATCTTTTATGAGTGAATTAAGGTTTGGATTAGTATAAGTAGAGACCTAGGCACCATGGAAAAAAGGGGAGACACCTAAGGGTTACACTTAGGGAGGATCCATGACTTTCACTTCTACATTACTTATTAATTGATGCTTTTCTTTAATTTCTTAGCTTAAGCTTTTGCTACTCTTTGTAATTTCCAGTGGTTTTATTATAATCTTGCCTTAATCTTCATTTTTGTTTGTTATTGTTTTATTATTTACTTTTCTTGCATTGTTCTTTAATTTATGAATTGCTGTTGTACATCTCACCATGAGTGAGTAGATCCTTAGGGACACGGAGTTATGAGATTCCATCTCATGACTATCCCCTACTAAGTTATTTATTTGTAATTGCGATAAGTCTATGTTTACTTTACTTTAGAACTTGAAATCTTGATTTATTTACAAAAAACCATTTATAGTATTTTTGGTGTGCGACCAAAGGTTTACAGTAGTCTAACAATGACCATGTATCATGAGCACAGTCATGCAACAACTTTTATTTCCTAAGGATTTTAAGAGTTTCCTTATAAATAGGAAGAGGTTTCTTTTACTCATGGATTCCTACCCATAAACTGTTATCAGCATCATATCTTCTCTGTGGAGAAAGATATGGTTTGCACATCTTTCTTTCTTTTTGGAAGGGTTATCAGCATCATATCTTCTCTGTGGAGAAAGATATGGTTTGCACATCTTTCTTTCTTTTTGGAAGGATAATGCCTCTGTCAATATTATTATTGTGCATCCAACATTCATATTTTGGGTTGCATTTATTGAGATTTAGTCCCAAATAAAGTGGCCATTTATCTTGTTAGTATATATAGGTTTTCTTTTACTAGTAATAACATGAACTAGACACCACTCTTCTTTGAGAATCGGTTGAATCTTCATGGTTTGGAAAATAGGAGAAGCTGAACTTGATCATTCTCGGTATTTGGAAGATATAGGGTATATCTTATTCAGTGTTAGTAACGACTTACAACGAATCATAAGAACATTTTGTAGGCAGTAGATTATTTGGTGATGGAGAATGGGAGACATGGCTTCTGGAACTTGATCAGATTCAATGATTTGGATTTGGATTTTTAGTCTCGTAGATAGAGTGCTATCGTTGAAGCTTCCATTATAATTTTAAAAAAAAAAGTGACGACAACACTTCTCGCATGGAGTGTGGTTAGAACAGTCCATATGACAATATTTTCATAATGGAGATAGCTCGAACATGAGAGCTATCTTGCAGAAACAGACTGATTTTTTTCCCATAGAGAGAGATGAGTCTGACAAACTAAAAATGTAAAGTTGTGTATCCTTCTAATTTCTAGTGATTTATGAGACTATGAGGAATCTCTAAATTTACATACTGATCTTGATTTATAGCTCTCAAACTACATATTGGTCTAGTCGGGATGGTTAGACATACTCTTTCATATGAAAATAGTTCGTAAAGATTAAATTTCTGATGGATCTAGTCATTATTTAATTTTATCTTTGAAGATATTATAAGGACTTAAAAGGATTAGGATATGTACTGTTTTGACAATTGGAGCAACATAAAAATACTCAACAAAATTTTTTACTTACAGAGTCTTGAAATCAATAGAAAAGATATAGTAGTAAATAGTAATGAATTGATTTTTTTAGTTCTGACAGCTCCATGATTACGAGATTTTCTCCCTTACTCTCTTTATTATATTATAACATATTGCCTCCCTTCTTCTCTCAAAGCCTTATATATCAGGCACAAGGTAATGAAATTCTTTGGTGTTTTAACTACATCTCTCTCATTATAGTTTTATTTTCCCGATTAGATTTCTATATTCATGTTGTTTCTACAATTTTCCTTCTTTTCCTTTCAATTGCAAAATCATTATATGCTATAATGTTTAGTAATATCTATTTTGTTTTTGCTTTTCAATTAACCGTTTTTGTGACACTTGTTCTATAATAATTATAGTTAATTATATTATGTGATCTTTAGTCCATTAAGGATTCATGTAGAATTATGGAATGAATGAATTACTACCATATGATTTTGAAAGGAATCTGAATCCTTTATAAGCATTAAACTCAAGACAGTATAATAGACAAACAAGAATCTATTCATTTTAGTAGAAGAAGAAAAAAAACTTCAGTTACATTGTTCTCATGCAGGGAAGAAAGAATGTGTTCTAGAATATAGAGCACTTATTAAGTTGCTATCAACAAAAACAGAATCACTTAAGGCACAAGTATGAAAGCTAGACAGAATAAAATGGCTACTATACAACCAAGCAGGCACCAACAAAGACTTGAGGTAGAGTGTGACCAAGATGTTCCTTTAGCTTCCTTTTCACCCACAATGATATTAAGCACCTGTGTTCAAGGGCATCCACACACAATTATCTGGTCAACATAATTTATTCATAAACAAAAGGTAATTAAACATAGTTAAATTACCTCATAAGCAAGAAAAAATGAAGAAATTCTAGAAATAAAAATCATAGGACTATAAGCGATCATTCATTTATCTTTGATATATTTGGAAAACCTTGGCAAGAGATGCTTACAATTTTCACACTTAACTCATACTTTAGGATCACAAATATTAACATGGTCTATATTAATTGTTTAAGTAATTTGAACTCTGAAGAATGTAAATTAGGCACACCAACTCTAAAGACTCCACTGAGCATATTTCTGGTTCTTCTTGTTCCATATTATACTGTCAAAACCAAACTAGCATGTTTGTAAAGCCATAATAAGTCATCTAAGAGGAAAACCTATAAATGAAGAAACATAGCTACTCTAGCACAAAGATGGTTCAGGGGGTGATAGTTTCTAGCAGTCTAAGTTTCTGGCCTATATTATCTTATCAAGTAATAAATTCACAGCCACCACCAAGTATTTGCAAACTAAAACAGTTATATCCATCATATATGAGAAAGATGCATCACATTATATCAATCAAAATATTGAACACAGTTTGATCAAGAAAAGTGCAACAAAACCTATCTTTTTCATTGTAAGACATTAATAAGAGCAAAGTATTGAATAGAGTTTGCACCTAACGCAGCATCATGAAACCAAGGCAGCATAAAACAGCAACTGTAGAGCCAAACAGTGCACCAGTTAAGACTTGAGGAAAGGTGTCACCAACATCTTCGTTTACCCTCTCTTCAAGAACTGGACGCCCTTCACGGTCAAGCATATTATCCAGAATTGTATTAATCACCTGTGTCCAAGGGCAACCACACACAATTTTCAGGTCAAAAGGTTTTCTTAATAACCCAAAGAAACCACCAAGAAAGCAGACTAAACAAGTATAGAAAATACCATACCACAGCTTGGAAGCCAACATGACTCTTAACAGCAACGGCGTCACACATGACAATGAGACTAAATCCCAAAGAAACTGGAAAGAATGAATCAGCAACACCATGAGAGAGAGCAACAGAAGTGGTGAGTGCAGAACATAGCGCGGAGCGAGTAGAAGGCATTCCTTGAGAAGAAAACAAGAGTCTGAAGTTCCATTGCTTCTTGTCAAAGAAATTCAAGAAAACTTTGTTTGATTGCGTGAAAAACAAGGCAAAGATGGCAGAAAGAAAGGTTGGGTTGGAAGCCAATGTAGCAGCAGCATTCTCCATTGAAGCCGCTACTCCGTTTTCATTGGAAACCATCTTGGAAGGGAAAGAAACCAAAGCATGGTTTGGTTGAGAAGAAGAAAAAGAAGTGAAAGATAGAGGAGAAGAATCCATCAGAGAGAGAGAGAGAGAATTGGAAGAAAGAGTTTTGTGTGGTTTGATTATGGAAGGAAAAGGAATGTGAAGTCAAGAAGATTTGTGTGTAAATATATAGAATGAAAAAAAAAGTCATGATATGGAACCTTCTACAACCTTCCAGAACAATCGAGAATCTTCCGATCCATCCAACCAATCATACTTTATTTTTTATTTAATTCTATTTTTAACTTAGTCATATTAAATATTATAAATTTAGGGGTTAAATAAGTTTTTGATGCAGTTTCATTTTTAGTCTCTCTTGAGTTTTGGAAACTGTTTTAACTAGTTTTGACAACTGTTGTTTTGTAAGAACCATTGCCTAAATATAAAAAGACATTAAAAATAAAAACTACAATATTTATGGTGATCAAAAACTTATTTAACCCTAAATCTAATAACTTAGTTTATATGAAATAATTGTTTATCTACCATAAACTAATTAATTATTACCTTTTTCTTTCGAGTTTATATTTATGACAAACTTTTTTTTACTAAATCATGAGAATAACTTTTTTTTACTAAATCTCACGAGAATAAAAAAGTTTATATTTGTATAAAATGTATTGTTAATAAATATTATTTTATTAGATAATCTCTTAAAAAAGACAATTGCCTAATGTTTTAAGTACTAAAGTTTTTTTTATATATATAAAAGAAGTCATTTTTGTATTCCCGAATTATTAAAAGTTTGTATGTAGGGTATTCATGGGTGCGGGTGGACTCAAGAATCCGCTAACCCAAACCAAATCAATCTATAAATTACATAGACTCATTCAATTACAGAATTTTAGTTCGAGTATCGGGTTTGAGTTTCGCAACTTGCAGACCCATTGACTCAACTCATTGATGTGTCATTACTCATCCGTAATTTTTTTGTTGTTATTATTTTAAACAAAAATATAAGATCAATATCTCACTATTAACATAATTTTGGTTAAAAAAATTATTCTCTACCATTAATACTATTATATCAATGAGGTTACGTAATTCTAAGACTAAATGTTATTTTTTATTTTATTTTGCATCATTTGCAACTTTAATTTATGAAAATAATGTGTCTTGTGGAATATTATAATATTATTAAGTGTTATGTCGTGTTGATGAATTGTATTAGATATTGTATGATGTGTTTCATTCAATTTGAGTGTTAGAAAAGAGTATAATTGTATTGAATCATGTTATAACTTTCGTAATTGAAAAAATCATTAAAAAAATATTTTTCTTTGAAACATAATCAGTGAACTCAACCCAACGCATAAATGAGCGTGTCGGTTCATGTCGGTTTTGATGATGAAATTCTGGGTTGGAAGACAAACCCAACCCATTAAAATTTGAACGGGTTAGGTGATGGGTTAGGCCAAACTCAGTCCAACCCAACACGTGTACACCCCTACTTATATGTAAGTCGAATTTGGCGATCAATGCTAAAAAGTAGCGATTGCTGAGTTACTGTTTGTAGGGTGGTTGAAGAATCAGACCGGAGTGTCGAGGATGGTCTAGAGCTATATAAGAAAATCGAATGGCCAGGATGATAGTTAGGGATAACAGTTATAGGAAAACTCCAAGGCTGCATAGACATTACTGAAATTGATAAAGAGGACGTTACGCTTGCTTGATGGTGACGGTGGACGTTATGAACTTCATCAATTCATCAGACTCTAAAGGTTACTTCTTAATTAGCTTAAAGCATGAGATATATTATAAAAGAGTCTCCAAATGAGAGAGAAATAGATAACTTAACCACATTATACAAAAAGAGAAGCAAATAAATAACATTCTAAAATACAGTATGTTTCCAGTCTCGCATGATTCGCTTCAGGGAGATTATCCAAAAATGTTTGTCAGAAACATTTGGCACCCACCGTGTGGTCTCGATAAAAATTTTCCAGGCCATACATTTATCCTTCAATTTACAGTTTCATAATGTATGGGTCGTCATCTAGCAGGAGCGACCCGCCTCCTCCATCAGATATGACACATATGTTGGAAATCATGGAAGCCATGTGCCAACAGAACGAGTCTCTACAGGATAGTGTCCATATGCTACAAGGTTAGATTCGTCCATAAGAGGATGTAGAAGAAGAGTTACTGGACCCCCAGCCTCTGGTAGAAGAAATATGGGAAGATCGGGTTCCAGAAAATTTCAAACCACCACCCTTGGCGTCTTTCAACGGCAAGAGTGATTCACATGAGCATATCATTGTCATTAACAATTAAATGGAGATCATTGATGCTTTTGACTCCTTTAAGCGCAAGTTCATTGCAGGAAAGTTTAAGGATGTGGCTTTGTGTTGGAGTTTTGGTACATGAGCCTACCAATATTCTCAATTACTGATTACCGAGATTTAACCAGGAAGATGGTGCAACACTTCTCCACCATCAAACAAGTGTTCTTACTTGAGTCATTGAGAGAGAGAGAGAGAGAGTCAAATTACACCTAAATAATTATACCATGAGTTACACTCGTTCAAAAACTTCACATCGAATTAATATTTTTTTAAATCAATTGTTGGATTGAAACATAGCATCATATAAATCATACTTATAAAGTTTGAGATTAATCTATAATGATTTACTATACGATCAAGATATCCAAAGATTAAAGTCAAAATGGACTTTTATATAACGTTAATTTTGATGTAGTTCAATGACATAGTAAATCATTATATGTATGATATATATGATGATATGTTTCAATCCAACGACTGATTTTAAAAATATTAATCTAATGTGAAGTTTTTGAGCGAGTGTAACTCTTCGGGTATAATTTGATCTCTTCTCATATATATATAATCTTCGTGTGTGTGTGTGTGTATATATATATATATATATATATATATATATATATATATATATATATATATATATATATGGGAAGTATCAAGTAGGAGTATTTTTTAAATAAGAGATAGGAGGATTAAATGCTAACCATTGGATTTGATAAATGATTTTGATAAACATTTATTGTCATGACTTCATCAAGACCATTTATCAAATCTAATGGTTAATGTTAAGCCATCTGATTTTGATTACCAATTTTTTAAATATTTGTCCGTGTTAAACGTGCATCGTTCAAGTTCGATTTCAATCAAATTGGTTCCAACTTTGCCTTGTTTAAACAAGAAGACAGTAGAATAAAAAGATCATGAAAATCTATGTTTACACTTTACTCATGGTGTGAAGTACTATTTTTGCCATAGAATATAAGATCACTGATTAAGTTTCTATGAATCACATTATCAGAGCAATCAGTATGCTATCATCAATCAGTATTCAATACAGTTTGGTCCAAAAATAAAGGGGAAACATAACAGAATCACCTAACTAAGCCACAATAAGGCAAGCTTGTAAGCATAAAATGGCTACTATACAACAAAGACTTGAGGTAGAGTGTGTGTGATTAAGATCTTCCTTTAGCTTCCTTTCACCAATTATTGGATGTCCTTGAAACATTTCACCTGTGTCCAGCCATTCACACAATTTTCTGGTCAAAATAATTTCTTCATAGACAAAAGGTAAAACATAGTTACATGAAAAACAGAAGCCAGTAAAAATAAAAACAGATCTTTCCTATATTTTGAGTTAGTGATCCTAGCAATAAACAACATTCATATTTTTGGCAAGAGAGGCTTACAATTTTCACACTTAACTCATACTAAAGGATGGCTACTGGACGTAATTTGGACACAAATATCAAACATGGTTCTTTCCTATCGCTAAAGATTTCACAAATATCAACATGGTTCTTTCCTATCAACATGGCTCTTATAAGCATATACATGCTTGATATAATTTCTGGCTCTTTCCTCTAAACTTTACTCTTCCTGTACCATATTATAGAGTCAAAACAAAAGTAGCATGCTTCAAATGCCATAATAAGCCATCTAAAAGAAAAACCTATCAAGGAAGAAACATAGCACAAAGATAGTTCAGGGGTGATAGATTCAAGCAGCCTAAGTTTCTGGTTTATTCCTCAAATAATAAATTCACAGCCACCACCAACACAAGTATTTGCAAACCATATCTATAAAACAACATGCAGCAAACTAAAAAACTTATGGAAGATTGTTGAAACGTCACATAAAAAAAGCCCTAAACATACATGTTATCCAAACACAATCATATATGAGCAAGCTGCATCACATTATAACATCAAATTGTGTGCTATATTGAATACAGTTTGATCAAGAAAAGTGCAACAAAGTCTATCTTTTTCAGTGTAAGAGATTAATAAGAGCAAAGTATTGAATAGGGTTTGCACCTAACGCAGCATCATGAAACCAAGGCAGCACAAAACGGCAACTGTAGATCCAATGAGAGCACCAGTAAAGAGTTGAGGAAGGGTGTCACCAAGATCTTCTTCTAGCCTGTCATCAAGAAGCTTATTAACCACCTGCGTTTTATAACACAATTTTCAGGTCAAAAGTTATCTTCAAAGATTACAAACTAACAAAGATCAATCGGTTGAAGAATAGTATACATACCGCAGCTTGGTAGCCAACATGTCTGGTAACAGCAACAGCATCACACATGACAATGAGAATGAATCCCAAGGAAACGGGAAAGAGTGAATGAGCAACACCATGAGAAAGAGCAACGGAAGTGGCGAGAGCCGAGCACAGTGCTGAGCGAGTAGAAGGCATTCCTTTAGAAGAAAACAAGAGTCTGAAGTTCCATTGCTTCTTGTCAAAGAACTTCAAGAAAACTTTGGTTGATTGTGTGAGAAACAAGGCAAAGATAGCAGAAAGAAAGGTTGGGTTGGAAGCTAGTGGAGCTAGAAAAGAAGCAGCATTCTCCATTAAAGCGACTTCTAAGCCTCCTCCGTTTTGCAAGTAACAGAACTCTTGCATGTTTTCATCGGAAACCCTCGTTGTAGGTAGCAAGTTTTTGATGGTTAGCATGAAAGGAAAAGAAACCAAAGCATGGTTTGGTTGAGAAGAAGAAGAAAAAGTGGAAGTGGAGGATGATGATGATGATCCAAGAGGAAGAAGAGAATCCATGAGAGAGAATTGGAAGGAAGAGTTTTGTGTGGTTTGTTTATGGAACGAATGTAAAGAGTGTTTGTGAAGTAAAGAAGATCTCTGTAGGTGAATATAAAGAATGAAATAAAGTCGTGATAGGGAACCTTCTAGAACCTTCAAGAATGAAATCAAGTCGTGATAGGAACCTTCTAGAACCTTCAACCACTATTAATCTTGTTTTTAAAAGTTTTTTTTCCATAAACATGATTAATTAACTTTTAATCTTATATAATTAAAATATAGTATATATTTAGTATTTTTTTTTTTTATTAGTTTATTCCCTTTCCAGCATCGCGGAGTCCATAAAAACCTGTCACCTTTTATAATTTAAATAGTTTGTAGTTTGAATACTATATTTTAAATATTTGATATTTTGATATTGAATTCTACTATTTTGTATTAGATAAAGACACCACCCAATTTACTCATGGACGATTCTAATTTGCATTTGTCTATATTTGTTGAATTATGTGACACCATAAAAATGAATGGTGTTAGCTTTGCCTCAATTCGACTGAAATTATTTCCATTTTCTTTGAGGGATAGAAATAGAATATGACTTCAATCCTTACTCTTCAATTCCATTACGATATGAAATGAGCTTAAAATTGCATTTCTTAGCTGATATTTTTCTTAGAGCAAAATTGCTCAACTCAGAAACCAACTTACCTATTTTAAACAAAATGACGAGGAATTGTTGTATGAGGCTTGGGAAAAGGTTAAACAGATGCTTAGACTTTTTCATTACCGTAGACTTGAAAATGGTCAATAGTCCATACATACGCTTTACAACAATCTTCTTTATTCGACGAGAATGATTATAGAAGTTGTTGTTGACAGAGCTTTGATGAACAAAGACATCTATAACGCCTATGCACTCATAGAGGACATGATGTGAACCCACTACAAGTAGAGAAGAAAATGTGCTCCCACTAATAAAGCCCTTCAAAAAGAGGCTTATACATAGTGATTACTTTAAACCACATTTTTACTAAGGTGGATGCCTTATTTCAAAAGTTTGATAATATGAGCATTAATGTCGTAGCCCTTGTAGCCCCTGCTACCCTAACATGTGAAATCTGCAGAGTAGTCATCCTCATTGGTGTTACTTGTCAAGTAATTATTGAATGTGAACTCAACCAAAACATGGAAAATTTTGTAAACAGTGCCCAATAGGAGAACCCTTACTCGAACATGGACAATCCTGGTTAGAGAGACCACTCTAACTTTCCATATAAGACATCCCCCATTTCGTAGTCAAACATGTACCAGCTACCCAATCGAGTTTCTAAGGACAAATGGGTAATCTTTATCCTAGAAAGTCGAACATCTAGATGCACATGAAAATTTGTATTATGACCCAAAATCGATAGAACGAAGATTTCAAAAACCAAAACATTCATACCAACGGAGTGCTTAAACAACTTGCATCGAATATTGATGTCATGGCTATAACAAAATGTTAAAGACCCAAATCTACTAGGTAGCTCAACAACGAGCATCATCAATTGCCTCCACCACAACCTTTCTCGGATAACTTGAGCCAAACCCGAAAGGACAAATACACATTGTTATGTTGCATATATTTATAAAGAAATAAGGATTGATATTAGTGAATGATAAAACTGATTTACATTATATTTATTTATATACAATTAACTTGTATATTAAGTAACAAACCATAATTCAATTTAACTTTGAGTTTGAACTACACAACTTAGATTATATCTTAATATAAACACATACATCTATATTCTTATAAACAACCAATAAGGTATTGTTATTTTAATTTTAAATTTATTTTTTTAATTGAAATTATGGGATTGGTGGTGATAATGAAGGAAAAATCTAAATTTTTATTTTATTTTTTAATTAATAAAAAAGTTGTGATGGATAGATGCTATGTGGAAGAAAAACAGGAAATTGGAGGAGTAAAACATAAGAATCCATCAATCATTATTGGCTCAACAAGGCATTATCTTCAACTTTATCTTGGATTTTAGCAAGTCAAGTACTTCTACTACACCATTTTACTCCTAATTCTTGTTAGCCTTCTCATTAACCATCATTTTTCCTTTCCACAATGATCAACGATAAGCATTGGAAGAAATAAGAGGTTTATGCTTAACTTGTCTCATGGAGCTCTAAAAGGCAACCTCTTGTTGCTAGGTTAGGTGCAGAGGCAGAATATCAAATCTTAGCTCACACCACTTCTGAATTATTATGGCTAGAATCTTTGTTAACTGAGTTATGTGTAGTTTTCTTTCCACCTACACTTCTTTAATCCATGTGCAGTGTTCCTATGCTACAACCCAATTTTTCATGCTGGCAACAAGCAAATTGAACTTTATATTCACTTCGTGCAAGAATGAGTTATTTTAAGTTGTTCATTCAACATGTACCTAGCACTACTTAGCTTGTTGATACAGTGACTCAACCCCCTTGGCACTTCTCCATTTCAAGAACTTAGGATCAAGCTCATGACTTACAAAGTCCCCTAGAATTTGTGGGGAATATTAAAATATTGGAGTTAAATCAAGTGTATAGCTCATGAATAGTTGTATTAGTGTATAAAATTAAGCTAAGCATGTACTTTTGATTGAAAAATAGTTGTATAAGTGTTAGCTGTATTGCATAAGTATGGATCCAAAAGTAGGGGTGGCAAATGGGACTGCTCGTTAAATAATGTCCGGTAAAAACTCATAAAAAAATGGGACGATTCACTGGTACAGGTCTTTTTAGGCCAATTCATGTAAATACAATTCATGTAAATACATGAATTGTAAATATTATTATTATAATTAATTTAATTTAATTTAATTATTTTATTCTATTCGTTACTGGTTTGAATTCACGCTTCTGCATCTTATATTTTTACAGAGCTGCTAAATAAATTGGCTTGATAGAATAATAAAGAGATTTTTTTTTTGAATAACTAAGTTTTTCAAAAAAAAAATCAAAAATAATCAATTTTTCAGAATATTTACACAAATGGCCAATTTTCACACATTTTTGCACTATGTCGTCACTCCAAGTGGCGACTACACTACTTTTTGGGCACAAGTCGCCTCTAGGGGTGGCGAATTCATTGGGGAAAAAAGAGCAAGTCGCCACTTGGAGTGGCGACTTCTTTAAAAAATGATTTTTTTTTGCTTTATAAATAGCAGTGCAACCCATACCCTTATCCCTCCTCATCCCTTCACTAGGTTTATTAGTTTCTCCATATATTTGTGTTCATGGCATCCCCTAGACCTCCATCATGGCAGCGAACCTCATCAAAGTGACCCGATCTTGAATCAGTCATTTTAAGAAGGGATGGAAATGTTATTTTCTCTCCTATCAAACCCCCATGCAGATAAAATTTTGGAACATCCATTCGTTGGACTAATTGAAAAGAGAGTCCATGTCTTGGTTAGAGGGGGAATATAAACCTGGTGAAGTCATCAGAAGGATTCAAAGGCTTAGAACCAGGACCTCACTTGAAATCGGAGAAACTGTACGTTGGTGGGATGAAGTTGAAAACAACATCGATGTCATCCAAATGATGCATGGATCAGATGACATAGTGTTAACTGTTGTAATTTCGTAGATTTTAATGGTTGTTGGTGTTGTTGATTTAGTATTTGTGTTTTGGTAATTTTCTTGTTCTTATATTTTAGTCTTGTTTGTGTTATTATTGTTTAATTATTGTAGGCATTTGTGATGTTGTAACTCATCTGATATTTGGAATAAAAAAGTACTTTTCATTGATGAAAAAAATTACAAAGTGTTGTGAATCTAAAATCTATGTAGTGGAACTAGAGCCACGGTGTGGGCACTTCTTTTTATTATGCCCAACCTGACGATATACGCTACACTTCCTCTATATTTTACCAGTGTCTTCCATTTCGGTTCTGATGCGCTTGCTATTTGGTCGACCTTTTTTATTCCGCCGCATCAAATCGTTGTGCCAAACAATTTCCCCGTCATACTCTGGCCAATATGCCTCCATTGCTACCACTGGAAAGTAGTTGTTGTATACATTGAGAAATGTTTCAACCTTGTATATAGGAGATACTAGTGAGAATGCATCAAAGTGGGAATGTGAGTATGCTTCAATGACATGTGAGCAAGGCATACGGTAGGCTTGAAATTGGTCGTAGTCGCACCAACGATCGGGTATTAGGACCCGATACTCTTGCCTTGCCAGCCCCTGGTTGTGGTCAATTGTTTCTTTGACACTGAAAGTGTGGCCATGGTGGTCGAATTCTGTAACTCGGTGGCTACTGGCTTTGGCAGATTCCTGCTATAGAAATTTCATGCACATATTGTTGTACACCTGTTGTGTCTGTAACACTGCATTCCAACGTTTACCTCTTGTTGCGAATAACGTTGTCATCCGAAAATATGTTGCGTTCACCATAGCCGTTATAGACAGGTTTCGCAGGCCCTTGAAGACGTTGTTCATTGATTCCACAAGATTTGTTGTCATGTGGCCCCACCTCACCCCATTGTCATACGATCTAGTCCATTTCTCTTTGTCAGGATTATCAATCCACCTCCCTGCATCTGGATTTGACTCAAATATTTCATGGCGGTAGTAGTGGAATCCTGGTTGGTTTAATGCATACCCCGCGTCCATGATCTTGATCTTCAAAAATTTATCTTTGATCTCCAGTAAAAAAAATTGAGCAATATGCCTAATGCAGTAGACATGCGTAGAGGGGGGTCGTGCCAACCATTTGCTAGATTGTTGTATGCACTTATAATGGAAGCGTGCATGTTAGAAATCAAATAGAGTACAGGCTGTGGAGCCACATAAGTTCGAAGATTTTTGAGAAATAAGCTCCAAGCAGCAGTTGTTTCCCCGTCCACCAGAGCAAAGGCTATGGGGAAAATGTTACTATTTCCATCTTGTGCGACTGCTATCAGTAACGTCCCCTTGTGTTTGTCATATAACCAAGTTCCATCAATCTGAATAATCGGTATGCAAAAAGAAAATTTGATGATGCAAGGACGAAACGCCCAGAAAAGTCTATAGAATATAATTTTAGTGCCGGCAAGGTCTCCATTATAACAATCGTCCAGGTGAATATAATTTTAGTGCAATCAAGTATCATAGAAGTTTTTTGTATGATTCTTCCCAATTACCGTAGACCACTTCAATAGCCTTGGTTTTCGCTAGCCAAGCTTTTCTGTAAGACGGTCTATATTTGAACACAGAAACGCAATGGGAGATAATCGTCTTGACCTTAAGTGACGGGTCAGCTTCTATGAGAGCTAAATTGATGTGATGTATCATATCATGGCTAAGTTTGTTATGATCTTGTGTCATGTTTGTGTAAACACAAGTGTGGGCTTGAGTAATGGATCATATCACTCGGACATTATGTTTCTTCTTAAATGATGCCATTAGCCTGTAACCACACTTCGGGTTTTTGCACAAAATGACGTACCTTTCTGGATTTGACCAATTAGCTTTGAAATCAACACAGTTTGATAAGTGCCAATTTTTTTATTGCTAGCATACAATCTTTCTTCGTATGAAACTTGTCACCTTTTTTTAACTCCTCGTCGGACCTCATATAGGGGTTGTAGAACATGTCCGACGAAGGCTCATCCTCGCCCAAGTTAAGGGTTGTGAAGTGGGCAGGTGGTGAATAGCGTTGCACCTCAGGTATTTGCATGTGCTCTTCATCTTCAGAATCACGGTTAACCAATTCATCAACCACGTCTTCTACATCATCAACCAAATCTCTTCAACTTGATTTTTTGAATCTTGTTCGTCATCAGCAACTGGATCAATAACTTACGACTGCATGTCCTGGGATGGTTGAAATTATTGTAGCACAATGTACAACTCAATATTATCGTAACCAGAATACTCGTGGTTACAAAACATGTTTTGTACCTCAATATCATTTTGGATATATGACTGATAAAACTTGACTGAGTTATTATCAGTAAAATGGGGATGTTGGTAGAAAATTTGGGCTACAGGTTGTCTAAGTTTAGACTCAGTTTTTTTTTCAAATACGAAAAATTAGCCTTTCTATTTAGACAAAATCTAGTGGAATCAATGTTTCTAAATAGAAATTCGGCTTGATCACATTCATAAATTTCACCATTTGTGTGAGCATTGATTTTGTATTGTGTTGAGGATGCCATGATATGTGAGTATTGAGGATTGATTTTTGGAGAGTAGAAGTGTGAATGAATGTGAGTAGTAGTATGAATGAATTAAAAAGAAACTTGGTTGCATAAATAGCAAGAACATGATCATTTGATGCATGCAAAAACAAACGGAAACAAGACAAGACAACACACTACCGCATGCATGTGAGAAACATTGACAAGACAATAACATGCCTCTAACACTAGCCTAGTTAGTACACTATTGTCAAATATCATTGAATGCATTTAAGAGACATTGACAAGACAATACAACTTTGCATATCTATAAGACATAGTGATAGGCTTAACTTATGCATGCCACTATGTTTGAAGAATCTCTCATGCATGCCTCTCTCTCAGACAAGCCTTCCCAAGTGTGATCAATTATACCTTCTTAAAATTTGAATTACACGAATATACAATAACATACAATTTAACACACTAATTACAATTTGAATTAGTAATATTTAATACACTAATATAAACTAATTAAAATTAGTACATCCTAGAACATATGGTCAATTATCATTGAATGCATGCATGTCAGAGACATTAACAAGACGATACAACTTTGCCTAACTATAAAACATAGTGTTAGGCTATAGTTATGCATGCATGCCACTACAAGATTCCCTCACGCATGCCACTACAAGGCTGAGTTCTTCAGATTTATAGTACCAATGCAAGTCGTCACTTGGAGTGGCGACTACACTCCTTTTTTGAACTATGTTGCCATTGTGAGTGGCGACTTGCTGCCACCTCACAATTAATCCAATGCATGCAAGGTTCGTGTCATAGGAGAGTGGAAGAAAGGTTGGTGGTAAAGTCTATAAATACCAAGGGCCCATAGGTGAGTATTTCCATCATCCACACACACTCTTCATCAGTGAAGTACACATCTTTTACAGAGAGGTTATCTTACTTTTATAATTCCAGTCATGTCTCTTCTCACCATTGGTGAATCCCACCAAGGAACTAGGAGGAATGTTGTCGCGTTTGTAAATTTTTGTTCTAATTTTATATTAATTCATTTATTTTTCACACTTTATTTTAATTATTGTCTATATTATTTTTATAGGATGTCAAAAAGTTTAGGGTTCGTACACATCCTATGGAATCTCCTGACTCGTGGATTGTCCCTTTAGTTGAGCGTGTCGGTTTCAGAAATGTGATGCATATCGTAAATGCATCTATTGATACGAAGTTCATACTTCCTTTGTGTGAACATTGGAGACCCGAGACACACACATTTCATCTACCAACTGGTGAATGTACCATCACACTTGAGGACGTGTACATGTTGTTGGATCTCCCAATTAATGGTAAGCCCGTGAATGGAGATGTGCAGCAACCTAACGACCTTTGTCTGCAAATGTTAGGCTTAGATCTCGTCGAGGGAACGAAAGGTGCGAAAGGTAGGGGCCAAGGTATTAAACTATCAGGCCTTAAATTTTGTTATGACTCTCTTATTTTGAACGAGTAATCGTCTGAGAAAAAAAATAATAAAAACTAGATTATATATTATGTTATTATTTGGAAACATGCTATTTCCCGAAGGCACAGGAAATAGCATCAATTTTATGTACTTGTCTTTGCTTGGGGACATAGATAACATTGGAAAGTATAGTTGGGGTTCTGCGGTATTGGCGTACCTTTACAGCTCGATGTGTAAAAATGCTGAAAATGATACATGTACATTTTACAGATGTGCATTTTTACTCCAAGCCTGGGCATTCTGGAGACTTTCGAGGATATCCCCAAGAACCCGCACGTCTACTTCTTCCCCTACGCGACTAAGTAAGTTTTCGAATAATATTATTTATTATTTCTTTGTGTTTAGGTTCATATTCATTCTTTAAAATACGATAAATAATATTTTTTTCCTCATTTTTTGTGTTTAGGTTCAGTGCAACTGGAATGGATTATAGTGGAACTCCAAAAAACAATGCAATCCTATATCGCCAACTCTTGGATCGTCTACGACCAGAAGATGTATTACCACTAAATTATTCTTCTTCAAACTTAAATTTTAATTTTATTATAAAGCATCCTCTCTAAATAATATTATTTATCTTTTCCTTTGCAGTTTGTTTGGAGACCATATTTGGGATTGGAACATGTACCCAACCCCGCTGATGCAGCTGTTTGGACAGCAAAAACGCCTATCATACGGTTCACCACTGTAGAGATGCACCACAGTGACCGTGTGAAATTGCAATTCGGAATGCATCAAAAATCGCATGCCCCCCGATATGTTTGGATCCCTGACATCTTAAAAAAGTCATCCACCAATGGTATCAAGAGAATTGGAAGGCTTACGTCCCGGCATTCCGTAGAATGTGGAAAGAGCGTGTCCACTATATCCTTGACTTCCCGGTTGCATCCAACGAAATGAAACCAACAACGGAATATGTGGGTTGGTACATATCAAATACCAATCCAAAAATGATTGTGTCTGACCCATACTATTTGCACGACCCACGTTGGCAACAACCATATTTTCAACAGCACCGGCCACCAAATTACCCATCACCACAACCACCACAACAACCACAATATTATCAATAACAACACCCCCAACCATACCAGCACATGACCACCCTCAACCATACCAGCACATGTCCAACCCCTAACCTTACCAGCATATGTCTACCCCCAACCATACCAACACTACAATCCACAAACTCAACCCCAATACCAAGACCCTGGTGTGGCGGGCTCGTCCAAATCATCACTTAGCCCCGACACAGGCATACTTGAAGATGATCAACCATACTTCAATACACCGCAACAAACCTTATTTTTTAACCAATCTGGTACAACCTCCAACTATCAAAGATCACATTTCGAGGGCGCACCAAGAGGAGCAACTTTGTCCCACCAAGATAAAGCTTTGAGGATATAGAGGGCACCCGCCTATCCTACAGCGGGAATTCTAGAGGTCAAAGTCGACTGACAGATTTTGTAGACCCAAAGTGCATTGAAGGAACATCGAAGCAAACACAACAAGAACAAATAAGGGGACGATGTAACACCTCAATTCTACCCCTCGAATATTATTCAAATCAGAGTGCGGAAAAGATAATCATACAAGGGATGTCACAATTTCTTCACAAAACAACATACATTTAGTCACAACTATCCAGATACATAACACTTAGATCAAAGATGAACTTATAGAAACTTCTTTCCATAAAATCAATTAAACAGCAGAATTATAATTCATCAACGGTAACAACAATACATCTTTATTTCAACCTCAAAACATTTCACAATATTATTAATATTATTTAACTTCACTTAGCATAATTATTCAACTAAACTAACTTCAAGAATCAACATGATCAAGTATTCACATTATTCATAAACTTCAACAATTGAAGCAACTACAACAAATTAAGCAATGTTCATCCCCCCGAGTGTTACATATCAAAGCAATGACACCAATTAGAACTAATAGCAACTATCAACTTCATAATACCACTTCGAACATTCCACGGCTATCCTTGAGTATCTGCTCATTTCCCATGGTAGGGGAAATATCAGCAGAAGGGGTGAGATATCCAACAATATAAACAAGTGTATGATAAATAATTTGCTAGGATTAAATCATACAAAATTATCACATCGCAATTAACACATCACAACAACTTCCCAATTAACAACAACACAAACTACTTCACAGTTAACAACAACATAATCATCAACGTAACAACTTAAATCAACACAACATAACAACAACATAATAACAACACCGACTTATAACAACAACAACTTTAGCGACAACAACTTATAGCAACAAAACTTATAACGACAACAACTCACAACAATAGCTTATAACAACAACAACCCACACTAATAGCAATTTATAGCAACAACAGCTTATATCAACAACATACACAACGACAATCAATAAACAACGAAATAATACCAACAACTTTAATACGCCACTCAATATGTGACTCAACTATGCAAATGCATGTGGTACCATTTGGAGCAGAACTCCCAACTTAAAATCATGTCAGATTATCGAGGCATTTAACAAGGCATAAGCCTTCAACATGGTGCCATCAAGGCCAAGGCATAAGCCTTCAACTTTCAACGTGGTGTCATCAAGGCCAACTTAATCATGCAATGTATGTCATGCGACCTCAACTTCAACAACAAATACACGACAATGCAACAACAACAACAACATACAACAACAACTTAAAATATGCATCAATGGCGTCAACTTAGATCAACATTGGTCGTTCGACCTACAACTTAAACATGTCCATAAATTAGAACGATTCAATTTAATCAACATTGACCTTAGGCATACAACTTCATCAACATATCAATAACAAGTTAGTAACCACAACAATTAAAGCAAACACTACGACAAATACTACACAACTTAACTATTACGAATCTACGCTTAAAACGTCTTGTTTACCACTAACACTACTTATTTATTAAACGTCTTCTATTAAATTAATTAATTAGTCAACTACTTGATTTTCCATTAATAAGATGTCGGCTATATTCTACATACGTGACACCGTTTCAATTCTTCAACCAACTAATAATAACTACACGCATACATGAGTTTCTCCAACAATTTCCAACTAATTCCGGTTAATTCCGGACAACTAATCTTACCGTTTAATTTTACTAAACTGGTCAATTCGGTATTGTTTCATTCATTGCCATTACTACCGATTATTATATACAGCTTCTATTAATTTACTAAACTGCTACATTTAATTTCCTACATCTACTTTCATGTTGTCATTAAAATCCAACCTTATTGCTACTTATATAAATATTTGATAAACATGTTATTTACTACTATCATATGCCCCTGCCGAATGAGTACATACCAATTCTACAACTAACAAGTACATGTATTAGTATTATATTTTAATTATTGTGATACTTACAAGTTACTACCATTACATATTTGCTACTACTACTACTCTACATTGATCCCTACTGTTACTGTCACCAAAACCAATTTCTTTTTGGCTACTAATAATATTATTCCTATTATTATTCAATATGCTACTCCATACAGCAATGTTACTAAATCAGCTACTAACATTTTAGTTACTTAACTAATTTGTTAAAATTTGCCAACATAATTATCTTCATGCTAACCAAGGTAAACCCAACGAAAATTAATAGAATCCAACGTTTAGAAGAACTACAAGGACAATATAACACACAAATGGAGGGGTGCCCCACAGACCGCTCCACCCACACGTGCACAGAGACGCCCGCCCTGCCTGCTCATCTCCAAGGAGGTGTTCGCCTTGCCCCTCACATTAACAAAGGCGTCCGTCTCACCACTAGGGTGGCCCCTGCCTCAATTCAATCCTTCTTTGTCCTGTACTATATTGTTTTCCTTCTTTCCCCTGTAGCGCTCGTATCATATTTTCTCTTCGCGATAACCAATTTTCACAGTCTCAATTAATTAACCGAATCAACACAACAATTAAATATACGACACCCATTATTCTTATATTCGATTATCACTAATAACAGCAATATAAAATCTACAATTTACTCCACACAATCCACACAAACAAAGATAATTTCACACAATTCCATCCCCACATACGATTCATCATAATCCCGTTTAGAGAGTTAGAACCCCACCCTTACCTTGGATTGACGGTCTCTCTATAATTTTTGGTCGAATTCCGATTTGGCTTTCCGGTCTACAATTCCTCTTCCGACGACAATTTCCTCCAAACCCTTGTTCCTCTTTTCTTTCTCCCACGTACAACTTTTTCTCAAAAAAATTCACTAAACCCTTATAATCCTCCTTTTATATCTCTTACAATTAAATCTAACTTATAATAATAATAATATAAGAATAATAATAATAATAATAATAATAATAATAATAATAATAATAATAATAATAATATATTGGATATATTATTCACACCTCCACTAAATCCAATTTAATTAAATAATGATTCCATATAGTAATATTATTTCTAATATTATTTTCTACATTTTCTCATCCATCAATTAAATAACACCAACTTGCAAATAATATTCTAGTAGAATTTCTCCGATTAAACCAACTAATCAACTAATACCCATAATTCGGCTCTTCTCTAAATAATTCCAATTAAATCAATAATGTCATCCTTAATGTGATTCTTTCGGTTTACCCGACTAAAATCCGATTTAATAATTCAAATATGCCTCTTAAATAATATTACCGACAAATCAAATTACTCCGATTAATTTTCCAACTTCGACAATTCTAATAGATAATTCTTTATATAATTTAATTAAATAATTAATTAAATTCGGGGTGTTACAGACGGCGTAGGACTAGGAGTACGACTAGGATATTACCACCAGCTCGTTCTCCGCCTTGCGAGTCGTACCAGAGGCCTCCAAAGCCCCCAAATATGTAAAATATATTATTGACTGTAAATTGTACTTTTTTGTTGTTTATGCAATAAATAAATAATTTATTATGTGTTTCTTTTTTTATTAATTCAATAATAAAACAATTAGATAATTAAATAATATAATTTTAAAAATAATTTAAATACTATTAATAATTAAATAAAAAGTAATAATATAGTATATAAATAAAATTATTAAAAAAACAAAAAAAAAATCATTTTTTAAAGAAGTCGCCACTCCAAATGGCGACTTGCTCTTTTTTCAATGAATTCGTCACTCCTAATGGCGACTTGTGCCCAAAAGTAGTGTAGTCGTCACTCCAAATAGCGACATAGCTAAAAAATGTGTGAAAATTGATTATTTGTATAAATATTCTAAAAACTTGGTTATTTTAAAAATAAAAAAAAAATAAAAAACTTAATTATTAAAAAAAAAATTCCAATAGAGGTATAAAATTTAAATTATTGCATTTTATTATAACTAATAAAAGACCAATTTAATTAATATAGTTGGTTAATTGTTTGTGTTTTCCCTTAAAATAAAGTTATGTTGATGTCAATATGTATGTATCATCTTCAACATAGAAAAATAACCCTATTAAAAAAATTGTGGATTTCTTAACCACCTCAAAAGAGTGAGGCACACCACTTTTAAAATATTTGTGTGGAATCAGAAATATATTTCTGATATGCACCATATTTTAAAATATTTGGATGAAAACCGAAAATATATTTCCGATTCCATACTAAATAATATAATATTAAGAATTTATTTTAAATTTGGTCTCACATAGATACTTTATTTAAAAATTATGTATAGATTAAAACCGAAAATATATTTCTGGTTTATACCCAACTCTTTTCAACGTGATTTGCATGATAAAGAGTGCGAACCAAAAATATATTTTCGATTTTCAAAAACAATTTGAAAATTATGTTTAACTTCTTTTCATTAACATCTTTTATCATCTTCCACCGACAAAACATCTCTTATCAGCTATCACAATCTTCTTCATTATTTCTTTTTCATTTTCATGAGCCAATTCTTGTTGAATCCATAGAACCTATCAACAACTCATGACTTAAAAACCAAGTTGAATATTAAACATATCTTGTTAATGAAATTTGAATTATTTTTTTAACTTTGAATATTAAACATATTTTGATTGGAGTATGAATGAATACTGCTCATAAAAATGCAGATTGATTTTGAGTTCTCAACAATAGAAAAATAGAAAATGATGATGATGATTACCTCTCAGTACCAACCATTATACCTACCCCACCAAATTTCAAACTTCAAATGCAAGAGACTAATACTTCTCAACTATCTTCTTCTTGTTAGCCTTTCACATTCACATTTCCTAATCTTATTCTTTGTTTTGTAACCACTATTCTTCCTATTCTTGGATCACATTGGATCTGGTCTATGAATGGCAAAGCTAAGTTCTTTAGCTCAGCTAAGGCCATTTTTTGTCAGAATATGTATTCTATGTCTTGTCTTCAACTTCAAGATCATTGCATTAGGAGATGATAATGATGGAGGTAGTGGTGATTTTACATCATCATCATCAGAAAGTAGATGCAAGAATACAAATTTTCAAATTTTCCTCCCTCCACCTTATCAGAATATTTCATCAACAATATGTAAACCTGTTTGGCATACATATGAATTGAGGGTAAGTTCAATTCTTACTTTTGACTGTTTATTCTATTCAATTATAATGATGTAGTAACACAAACACAAACACTAGACAATAATAATAATTTGAAAAAAGTCAATAAATTGACCGCAACTTAGTATCATGTTGGTACGAGACATGTGTCGGACGCCAGATATAGTTTTGTTTAGAGGTGTTGGTTCTTCATATACGGACTTTTTTAGTCTCCGGCTAAAAGCATTTGTTTTTATAAAGTACTAAGGATCTGTAATTTATAGGAATCAAAAACATATTTAATCATTTATTATTATCGGAATATTTTGTTGGTTCTACTCAATTATAATGAAGCACCGAGACGGCACCATCAATATTGACATTGTTGATAATGATAATAATTTAAAAAATTGAATAAAGTGAACGTAATCACATGTTTTAATGTCATGTTAGTATGAGACATGCGTCAGATATCAGACACACCTTTATTTAGAAGGGTCGGTGCTACTTTTTTAGTCTCAAGGTAAAATCATCTGTTTTTATAAAATTAAAGATCTATAATTTATAATGAGATTTTGTTGCAGTATACAAAAAATGATGATACCACAACAATCATATTATCAGCACCCTACACAGTTGGGTGGGTAGGGATTGGATTTTCAAGAGATGGTAAAATGGTAGGTTCAAGTGCAATGGTGGGATGGATAAACAAAAAGGGCCATGCAAAAATCAAACAGTATTATCTAAGAGGTAACAAATCATCAGAAGTCATTGTAAACAAAGGTGAACTGCCTCTAAATACTGTGCCTGCTGCTGTGGCAACAAATGGAGCAGAAATCTATTTGGCATTTCAGCTTCAAGCAACTATTCCATTCGGGAAACAGCCGATTCTATTGGCTTTTAGTACTAAGCATCCACACGAACACCATCTGTCAAAACATGATGACGAAACATCTATCATATTTGATTTTTCTTCATCGTCTTCAGGTGCAAAATCAGATACGCGTATGCCATTTTTTTATGTATCATATGGTTTAGCACAAACTTAACGATTTTCGCTTTTTCAGATTCTAAGGATTCTTCATTCAATGATTTGGCTCAGATGAGAAAGAACCATGGAATAGTTGGTGTAATAGGATGGGGTTTGATACTTCCTGTAGGGGCTATTGTTGCTAGATACTTCAAGCACAAGGAACCAATTTGGTTCTATTTACATTCAATTTTTCAATTTGTTGGATTTGTATTCGGTCTTGTCACTGTCCTTCTTGGATTACAACTACATTCCAAAATGCATGTTCATATACCAGCTCACAAAGGAATTGGCATTTTTGTCCTTGTGCTAAGTATTCTTCAGGTATGCCACTCAGCCACGCGACTATAATAAATCTACATTTAGTATTATAGTTAACCATGTCCAAATTCGTGGTTACTACGTTGGTAGCTATCTACTGAACTGCGTTAGCTATTTCTCTCGAGTAAAACTTGAATTGATTTCAAAACAATGTGAATTCAGGTATTAGCATTTTTCTTGAGACCGAATAGAGATTCCAAGATTCGCAAAATTTGGAATTTGTACCATAGTTGGTTTGGAAGAATGGCATTATTCTTTGCAGCCTTGAACATAGTGTTGGGAATGCAAGCTGCAGGAGCAGGGAATACTTGGAAAACAAGCTATGGATTTCTTGTTGGTATCATACTTGTTGCGGTTATTGTTCTAGAAGTATTTGCCTATTTGAAAAGATCGGAGAAACGTTCTCTTCCTCCGAATTTCCAAATGGACCACCCTCTTGAAGAACCCTTTCCAAGTAATAATCTACCAAAAGGTACATTCTTTCATTTTCTTTATTAAGTTGTTTCATGTTAGTATCATTGTATCTAATATTATATACTAATTTTGATGAAGCAGGGTGAAAGATGAATGTGTTGGTTCCTAGTTTTGCACATGTATAAAATCATCCTTATGGAATGATGTAGATATAAACATGGAAGTTTGCCAAGAAGGACAATCCTAACTTTGGCTTCTTCATATGAACTTGAGATTGATTTTTTTTTTTTTTTGTTTTCTTCATTTGAGTTTATGCTGCTGCTTGATCGAGTGTAATATCTATTTTTGCATCTATAGTTCGTTTTGTTGTTGTTTTTTCTGTACAAAAGAAATTTTTAGAAGTTTAAGAATCAGATTGGTGAGTGATCATGTTTTGAGCATCCCATTTGCATGAATTGTGAGCCATGAAGCGATTGATCATACTCGATACGCAAGATTGGATAGGGTAAAAAGATCGTGAATTGAGGAATCGTAATACGGATAGTAAAATCCTACCAAATTCATATATATTTGCATATGGTAGAAAAAAACTTCAAATACATGTGAAGCATCATTATTTAGTAGAAAAAAACTTCAAATAACACTACAATTACTTTTAAAAACTGAAATTTTCAAGGATAATACTCATAGGAACCAACTCAATACAATTCAAAACAACACAAAACATTCAAAAGTAGCAAATAACAACTAAAAACTTCTAAAAAAACTTAATGATAATTCACTCAGTTTCTAAACAATCATGTGAGAGAGAAGATACGGAATGAAAGGTTGTATTTTTTTCGTTTTTTTATGACCGGTATCTGATCTGCATAACAAACTGACTAATTCGATTTTGGTCTCGAGGACAGGATGACCTGCCCAAATGTTGTTCCCAACTGAAAATTTAATTTGGTATTCTCCGAATATCGTCCTAGCTTCAGGAACTCACGAGACCCCAAAGTTATAATGAAAGGTTATTTTCACGTGTTATCGAAGCGAGTCTACCGCACCTACCAAAAATAGATTTTGGTCATTCTATGTCACGATCGGATCGTATGATCCTACGACTGGGTTCGTGATTTTGACTACCATGATCCTCAGAAGCTAAATATTGTTCCTTGTTGCTACTTTTACTAAACTATAGTGGTTAATTTATAATCTCAAAGATCTTTATGTTTCTTGGTCTTAACAAGTCTTACTATTTTGTGACAATCAATATGCTCTTCACATTATAGCCAATGCAAGTTTTCTTGAGCGGGCGAAACATATCAAGATTGATTATCATATTGTGATAAAAATTTCAAGCTGGTATTGTTTCATCTCTTACCTATACATAGCTTTGCACATCAAGCTTATTGACGCAAAAAGACATTGGATCTCCATCCCTTCAAACAAAGTTGATGCTTTTCAAGTTTAGCATTCAACCTACTATCTCTCTCTGTGTGTCTCTAACTCTATGTGAGATAAAAGACAATAAAATCCAAACTAAACAACTCAATTAATAATTAATTATTCCATCAATTTAATGTATACAAATCAAAAGTTAACAATAGGAGAGGCAAAATAGACTTGGTCCGTCGGATATGATTGTTTTGTCCATACTTTTTGTCGTGTTGTTTATCCTTATTTTTTGATAAACAATCGTTTGAAAATTATTTGTATGTAAATTCTAGAACATGTTTGTGCATAAATTCTTAGAAAAGTGTTGGATTGCTGTTGTAAAGGTAAAGTTCGACTCTATCTTTGTAAGGAATAAAGACTGCAAGTTGTAAAGAAAAAGCAAGGGATTTCGACTATGTTGTAGTGTAAATGTGAAAAAGTGAAGCTGGAAAATATAAGTGAAAAGTAAAGAAAAAAACTTTGCTTAAATATGTAAAGGTTTGGTATACAGGATTATACATGTTGCTCACTGACTCATTTGGGTACTTTGAATTTTTTTGGAGTTTTTGTAATGATATTATCACCATGAATCCCAACACTAGAATCCCTATATATATTAATATATGAAGCTTGATCACATTTCGAAAATTTACATAAAATTTTTAAGACAAACTCAAACTTTCATTCCATTGTTTATATAAACTATTGATCATATATGATCATGAATGGACCTTTCTGATTCATGTGTTATTAGTGAATGAAAAATCTAATGATGAACTCTGAGAATAAACTTCTATTATGATCCGATAATGGGGTGTACCTGCAAACAACCTGGTGCTCAAGTCAATGATGATCATGATTGTCTTTTTTTTTTACATGTTAGAATGCATGTAATTGAGATTGACTCGTCGTCTTCCTTTTACAGTGAAGTTTTAGGGATTTTGAGAACATGAAGTCTTATGTTTTCTATAGTTATCTTAAAGGACATGACAATCCCTAGGGTTTTGTCAGCTCTGATCATGGGTATTTCTAGACAATTCCATCTCATGACTGCATAGTACTAGAACCTTCTTCGTTGCTACTTGCCTTATAAGTTAGACATTGGTGCATCAAATTTTCTACCCGATCTAAGAACCATTGGATGTTTAGTCTTCAATATAAATAGGTGATAGGGTGTGTGACCACTTTTTGGATCCCAGGTCTGGGGCTTTTCTTTGGGTGTAGACATTCAATATTGTCTCATAGGACCGTTGGGTGAATGCGAAGGCTTATTTAGTTTAGACAATTTTCTCATTGCACCCTTGTACAATGAAGCACACCTCTGAAAGTTTCAAAATATCTTAGGTGAATTCGGAGATACATATCTGAATGCACCAAATACTATTTTTTACCTAAATTTAGTTCGTAGATGCATTTCCGAATTCACTTAAGGGTAAATTCTCAGATACGTCTCCGAAGTCACCTTTTGTCCTTATTAAATCAAACAACTACCCCATTTCTTAATAAATAAGTTCGAAGATGTATATTCAAACTGTGTGCGGAGTAAATTCAAAGATGCATCTCTGAATTATTGCCTGTGTGTTTTTTCCATAAGCAACTTACTAAGATTGTGGTGTTTTCAACCCAAACTAATTTTAATTTGATTAATATTGATGTTATTTGTTTCAACGATTAATAAAAACAAATATTATATAATTGAGTAATACGTTAATAAAATTGAATATCATATAAACGAATATTAGAAAGATTATAAAAGTACAACAATTGTTCTCCAAGCTGATGAAAAATAAACAAAATACAATCAAAAGTATAGTCTAGTGAGTATGTTTAATCCTAACACTTGGCTTCTCTTGTACCTACGTTAACCAAAGGCATTTCGTGCCTCGGTAAGAATGGAATGTGATAGGGTAACCGCTTCATCGCCACCTCTTTCAAATAGCCCAGACTCGATGCCTTCTCATGTCATCCGCATAATGTTTTGGCAGCGCGTCAACACATCAACTACATGGTCATCCATGGTCTGATCACTCTCCATGATCTTCTCATTAACAGACCTAGGTAGGCATCTATGAGCTTTTCTTGTCACGTAAGGGTGTGACATGTTATATAACCAAGTCATGTAAGCCTTAACATAACTCCACTGAGATGTGGCTTCATGACTCTAATACTCCACGGGTACTAGACGATTCTAAAAATCCTCCAAAATATCATTCAGATATATGCGAATAATTCTGATATGAGCAGCCTCAATTGGGGGACCTCTGAATAAATAGCATGTGCCTAAACTGTCACATGCACCGCTCAGACAGATACCTATACATGATATTAGTCTCACATGTCAACCATCATGAGTATAAGAAAATATGGTCGAATGGAATTATTTCCCGGTGAGTAGCGTATGGCATTCAAACTACGTCATCATGGTGAGTCCAGTCAGAATAACAAGACAACATTATTCCATCAGTTATGGCTAAACCATTAAGCAAATGGATAATTCTCAATATCAAACGGCCACGTTTAAACTCGTGAGTGCAGTATAGTGGATAAGCATCCATCCCTGAAAATGAATAAGAAAAAAATATTAGTAACAAGTGTGAAAAAAATTGTTGTAACTTAATGGTGGGATTTGAAATTACCGTAAGCAAAGTGCATGAGCCTATCATTTACACTGTCATCCATTTAAAACATTCACTCAAATTGGAGTACATGTAAACCAAGCATATGGCCCCATAATTCCACTTGTGAATGGACTCCAACTCGATGAAATATTTGAGGTAAGTCACATTTACGTAGTTTGCACTTTTATCGACAAACATTGGCATGCCAACCAAAAACATGAAGGGGCACCTCAGACCATACTCCTTGTGGTAGCCAACCCAGAGATTATTATCGTCTGGGTGTTCGACTATCTCCAAGTTATTGCCATACAAATCAGTCAACCAAGCAAACTTGGAATGTGTACCTTAGTGCTTCTACCCTGCTCAAAGACTTGTGTAGGGTCAACTCCTAAATAAGTCACCATCATATCCACTACCTCATCCCTGCTGATCTTAGAATGATCAAGAAACCTTATTTTGATGGAAAGGTATAAGAGGCAAGCTACATAACCTAACTTAATAGTCGTCTCACAAATGTGGAGGTGGAAATATGGTTTATCGTTGTGCCATCTCTCAACAAATGCAGCATACATGACATGGCTGATGGTGGTGTACCCGGAATCATAAATACCTGCAAGCTTGAAGTTTTGGAGTGAATTTTGGAACCACTTTTCCTCAGGCTGATAAAGATTATGAATCTTTCTTGCATGGTTCATAATTAGACATTCATGTTCTTGTTGAAAATAAAATATAACAATCTCAATAGAGTTGAATTGTGTACAAAATAAAAAATAGCATCGTTCTTAAATATACCTCTCTGAACGCACCTTGCAAAAACGTTTCTGCCATTGAATTTGGCAGTGAAACGAAGGAAGAAACTGAAGGTTGAAACTTCGAAGCTTTGAATGTGAGAATACGGGTACTCTGGGGAAAATGTCATCCGAGAAGAGAGAAAAACTCAAAGGAATAAGGGAAATCCAATCTAATATTTTGCACAAATTCCCCCCAAATTTCCTCTTCCCTTCTATAAGTAAAATCAATCAGAGGGATTAGCTTGAAAACAAAAAGTAAGTGTGAACCAACAGTTAAATTTAACCTTAGAAACACAATCAAACTCAAGTGCACTCAAGTACAAAGCATGTAATGTCACACCACTCTCTACCTTCTAGGGTCACACGTTAAGAGAAAAATGGGAGAACGTTTCAATGATGTGACTACATTTAAGGCTCATGTTCCCTGACACTCTTTGGAAAAACCAAAGCAATGCATGCCTGCCGATGCATGGACAACTATTTTTTAGGGACTGCCATGATTGCTAAAAGACTCCATCAACATCCAGAGTGCCCAACGAGTCTTTGGTGCAAGTGTTTTTGGCTGACTAAAGGGCCAATAAGATAAGACTTGCTCATTTTGTCCACTCCATTAAGCCCAATGTATAAATATAGTTACAAGAGACTTTCAGATACACAATCCTCAATCTCCATTCACACTAGGAGTATCTTAAACCCTAAATTGACTTAGACGTTGAAGTGTTAACCGTGCATGCACTCCCCATTTTATCTACCGTATCGAATATTAGTAACACCAATTCAATTCAAGATCAATGTCTCTAATTCAAGATGCATTGTGATCCTGACCTTCGGACTAAGATGTTGCATCCTTGAATCGCTTGCGAAACTTCCTTTAATTAGTAGTATATTTTATTGACAATCACATTTTTGTATGTTGCGAATAAAATATTTAAATTATTTATTTTCTATTTTTAAATATATATAATTTTATATTATATTTTAAATTATTATAAAGTTATATTAATAATCAAATGAAAAAAGAAAAATAAATTTAGGATCCATTTGTTTTAACTTTAAAAAAAAAATCTTTTAATTTAAAAAATGACTTTTATAAATATTTTTAAAAAATATTGTTTTCCATTAAATATGTTAGTAGAGTTATATCAGTGTAAATTGTTAATCGAAAATTCAATTTTTTTAGCGACAATATTATTTATATTTCATGTATTACTGTACATAAATTGTTGATATTTATGAATTAACAATTTTTTAAAAATATTTTATTAGTCACTATTATAAAAAATTGGGTTTAATTACAATTTTGGTCCCCTGTTTTTTCCAACTCACGATATCAGTCTCCCTATTTTGTTTTTAAACAGTTTTGGTCCCCCATGCTTATTTTTCTGTCAGAAAGCGTTACGTTGGAAAAAATAAAGGGACCACAAATATTTAAAATAAAAAAATTGGGGATCAAAATTGTAATTAAAAGTGGTACACTTCAACGCTTTCTGACATAAAATGGGCTTGGAGGACCAAAATTGTTTGAAAACAAAATATGGGAACTGATATCGTGAGTTGGAGAAAATAGGAGATCAAAACTGTAATTAAACCTAAAAAATATTGTATTTTTTAATTAATTAAATTATTTATGATTTATATCATTTATATTTTTGGCAAAATACATAATAAATTAGAAAACAAAATATTTGTTTATAACTTTGACTAGGAAAAGTAGAATTTAAAAGTTCGAAGTAGAATACTTTAATAAATTTTCCTTTTTTAAAAAGGCGACTTAGAGTTATAAATATGATTTTGTGTTATTTATGTTATGAAATACAAAGAAATAAGAAATAAAGGAAGAGAGAAAGATAGAATGATTTTGTATTTTCATTCGGAGTAATAGTATACAATGAAATAGGTCCTATTTATAGGACATCATACAAATACAAACAATGTAATAAATACAAATTGATTAAATAAGGGTGGAAAAACGGGCCCGGCCCGTTGGGCATGCCCATTTTGCTCGCACTTTAGTGCGGGGCAGACCAAGAATTTAGGCCCTCACCCTCTAATGTGACCGTCCCGCCCCGCTCCATTTTCTTCGCGGGCTTTTGCGGGCACGTGTTTTAACATAAAATTAAGTATTTTTAGACCTAAAAGGTGTAGTGCCCGCGAGCTTTCCCCTCCCCGCACTTACTTTTGGCGGGGCGGGCCTATATTTTAGGCCCTCATCCTCAACTATGACCTCCCCGCCCCATTTTTTTGCGGGCCTAAACGGGGCGGGAATGTCCGTTTGCCACTCTTACATAACACTCCCCTTGGATGTTTGTTTTGGATATGCCTCGTTAAAACCTTACTAGAAAAAACCCAGTGGAAAAAAATCTAGTGAAGGGAAAAGAGTACAATATCCTTTTAAAACAAATTTATTTCTCCCCCTCAGCTGAACGATTATTTCTTCGAGGATGAAGACCAATCTTTTGTACTAGTTGACTAAAAGTTATACTTGGAAGTGACTTTGTGAAAAGGTTTGCAAGATTGTCACATGAACGAATTTGTTAGATATTTATATCACCGTTCTTTTGAAGATCATGAGTGAAGAAGAATTTTGGAGAGATATGTTTTTTTCGGTCGCCTCTAATCTAACCATCTTTCAATTGAGTGATGCATGCAATATTATCTTCATATATGGTCGTTGAATTTATTTTTCCTGAAGATAAACCACAAGTATTTTGTATGTGTTGGACTAAGGATCTTAATCAGACGCATTCTCGACTTGCCTCATGCAGTGCTAAAAGTTCTGCATGATTAGATAAAGTTGTTGTTATTGTTTGTCTCACTGATCTCCATGAAATAGTTGTATGACCATATGTAAACAAATAAACTATTTGTGATCTACCATTGTGAGGATCTGACAAGTAACCTGCATCTGCATAACTTGTTAATTCGAGTTTGGATACTTTGGTATAAAACAGACCCATGTCTATTGTACCTCTAAGATAACGAAGTATATGTTTGACTTTGTTCCAATGTCTTCGTGTAAGTGAAGAACTATATCTTGCTAATAGATTGACCGCAAATGATATATCATGACGTGTATAATTAGAAAGGTACATCAGTGCTCCAATTGCACTAAGATATGGTACTTCAAGACCAAGCAATTCTTCATCCTTTTCTCAAGGCCTGAAAGGATCTTTCTCTATATCTAATGATATAACAACCATTGGAGTAGACAACGGGTGACATTTGTCCATATAGAAGTGTTTTAAAACCTTTTCTATATATACTTCTTGATGTACAAATATTCCTTTGTCCAAATGCTCAATTTGTAAACCTAGATATAATTTTGTCTTTCCTAGGTCTTCATCTCAAACTCTTTCTTTAAGCAATTCATAGCTTTTGGAAGCTCTTCAGGAGTTCCAAAAATAATTATGTCATCAACATAGACAATTATTGTTGCAACTTCTTTTCCTGGTCTTTTTATAAAAATACAAGGACAAATGGAGTTATTTGTATACCCCTCTCTAAGCAAATATTCACTAAGACGATTATACCACATGCGTCCAGGTTGTTTCAGCCCATAGAGAGATTTGTTCAATTTTATGGAGTAGTTTTCTCGAGATTCGGAATTATGTGCATTTGGTACATTGAACCCTTCAGGGAGTTTCATGTAAATTTCACAATCAAGTGAACCATACAGATAAGTTGTTACAATATCCATCATGTGCAAATTAAGCCCTACATATGCTATAAGGCTTATTAAATATCGAAAAGTGCTTGCATCAATTACAGGTGAGTATGTCTCATCAAAATCAATTCCAGGTCTTTGCGAAAATCCTTGAGCGACAAGTCGAGCTTTGTATCTCACAATTTCATTATTTTCATTTTTCTTTCTCATGAAAACCCATTTGAAACCAACTGGCTTCACAGCTTGAGGTGTTCGGACTACGGGTCCAAAACTTGTCTTTTGTAGAGTAAGTTTAATTCTGCTTCAATTGCTTCTTTCCATTTTGGCCAATCCTCACTTTGTCTACAATTTTTAATAGACGTTGATTCATAATCCTCTTTGTCATTTATCACATTTAGCGCTATATTGTACCAAAAAACATCATCAATGTCGACTTCGTGTCGGTTCCATTGTATTCCATTCTGGGCATAATTTATCGAAATCTCTTTATTTTCATGAGTTTCAGGTACCTGATCAATCTCTTCTTGAGATGAAATGTTTATTATATCTGGAGATTCTTTTAGATTTCTGGTATCCTCACTTGGGCCATCTTTATTCTTAGGATTGTCCAACAGGGATATCCATTTTTATTGGAGCATTTGCAGTTGGTATATATGATGTAGTCACACCTTTTGGATCAGTGAATGCATTTGGTAGTTGATTTGCTAAGCTTTGCAAGTGAATCATCTTTTGAACTTCTAGTTCACATCGTTTCGTTCGAGGATCAGGATGAGATAATGATAATTCATTCCAACTGATCTCTTTTTCCAGCTTCTTATTCTTTCCCCCTAATGCTGGAAAATTTGATTCATCAAAATGACAATCAGCAAAACGAGCAGTGAATAAATCTCTGACTGTTGGTTCAAGGTATTTTATAATAGATGGAGATTCATATCCAACATATATTGCAATCCTTCTTTGAGGACCCATCTTAGTGCGTTGTGGTGGAGAAATTGGCACATACACCGCACATCCAAATATTCTTAGATGAGAAATAGTAGATTCTTTACCAAAAACTAATTCTAAAGGGGAAGAGGTGTGATAACTTGTTGGCCTGATGCGAATCAATGTTGCAGCATGCAAAATTGCATGTCCCCAAGCAGAAACCGGGAGTTTGCATCTCATAATAAGCGGTCTTGCAATCAACTTTATGCATTTGATAAATGATTCTGCAAGTCCATTTTGTGTATGAACATATGCTACTGTATGTTCAATGTCAATTCCAATAGACATACAATATTCATTAAATATTTGAGATGAAAATTTTGCAGCATTATCAAGACGTATTTTCTTGATAGGATAATCAGGGAATTGAGCTCTTATACGAATTAGTTGAGTTAACAATCTTGCAAACGCTTGGTTGCGAGTTGACAATAAACAAACATGTGACCATCTAGTTGGTGCATCAACTAAAACCATAAAATATCTAAATGGTCCACATGATGGATGTATTGGCCCACAAATATCACCATGTATACGCTCTAAAAAACTGATAGATTCATTTCCAGTTTTTGTTGGTGATGGCTGAATTATCAACTTCCCTTGCGTGCACGAGTTGCATGAGAACTTATTTGATTGAATAATTTCCCGGCTCATTAATTGATGACCGCATGAATTTTCAATTATTTTTCGCATCATTATATAACCGGGATGGCCCAACCGGTCATGCCAAATTAAAAATGTATTATTATTTGTAAACTTCTGGTTTACAATGGCATGTGCTTCAATTGTACTAACATAAGTGTAGTACAAGCCCGAGGAAAAAGACAATAGCTTTTCCATTACAGATTTTCTATCCAAATTATGCTGTGTAATATAAAGATATTCAATACCTCTATCATCTTTTGTTACAATATGGTAGCCATTTAGGCGAATATCTTTGAAACTTAATAAGTTTCTATTAGATTTAGGGGAATATAGTGCATTCTCAATGTGTAATATTGTTCTTCCACTTAACAATACACTGGCTCTTCTGGAGCCTTCAATTATTTTTGAGGTACCAGATATAGTGCTAACATCAGTATTTCACTTTACTAGGGAAGCGAAATATTTTTTATCTTGAAAATTATGTGAGTAGTTGCACTATCAGCGAGGCAAATATCTTCATTAGTGGTGTTAGTGCCAACATTCATTCTTAGAAAAATAATAATAATGAGTTATGAGAATAATTTAAATATACAAGATACTTAAACAATAGATTATATAAATGAACAGGAATACACTTTATTATTATAGGGAATTAAAATTCAAAAACAAGAAGCAAACATTGAATTTAAAATGAAAAAAAAACATTGAGAATTCAAAGCATTCATAATAACTAAAATAAACAGAAAAATTCTATAAATTCTATTTCTTGGCAGTTCCATCTCCAATAAGGTGATCAATTTTTCCATCTGGATCAGAAAAGAATTCACCAATTTCTAAGTGAGTAACATCCATATTGCCATAATCAGGATCACCATTTTCATTCGCAAAATGTGTCTCAATTCTTGTATTTGTACTTTTTAGTGATTTTTGATAAAGATCAACAAGGTGTTTTGGTGTACGACAAGTGCGACCCCAATGACCTTTCCCCCCGCAACGATAGCAAATATTTTCTTTATTTTTGCTACTCTGACCACCTTTTTCATTCTTTTCAGTATCTTTCCACTTATGGTGAAAAGATGCATTTTAATGATTGTCATTGCGGCTATGATCAACATTAAGACCACGAGCATAATTATGGGCACGACCACAACCGCGGTCACGCACACGACCACGACCACGATTTTGCACATAGTGACCGTGTGTTGCTACATTCACTTCTAGGAATGGAGTTGTACCTGAGGGATGAGCCTCGTGATTTTTCATCAAGAGCTCATTATTTTGTTCAGCCACAAGAAGACAATATATCAAATCAGAGTATTTACTAAACCCTTTTTCTCGATATTGTTGTTGTAGGAGAACATTAGATGCGTGAAAAGTGGAGAATATTTTTTCTAACATATATTGATCAATTACTTTTTCTCCACATAATGTTAGCTTAGAGGATATTCTAAACATTGCAGAATTATAATCACTTACACTTTTAAAATCTTGCAAGCGTAAATGCATCCAATTATAACGAGCTTTTGGTAGAATAACCAGTTTTTGATGATCATATCTCTCTTTTAAATTTTTCCACAAAACATATGGATCAGTTACGGTAAGATATTCATTCTTAAGATCTTCATGAAAATGACGACGAAGGAATATCATGGCTTTTGCCTTTTGTTGATCGGATGATATATTTCCTTCTTTAATAGCATTACCGTGACCTTCTGCATTTAGATGGATTTCAACATCTAGAACCCAAGGCAAATAATTCTTTCCCGAGATGTCAAGAGCCCCAAAGTCAATTTTTGCAAGATTTGACATAATTCTATTTAAAATTAACAAAATCAATAAATATCTTAAAAATTAAATATTCAAACAAATCAGGTTAAATAAGAAGTTTACAAATTATTTAAAAATAGAAATTTTATAGAAAACAATTTATGTCTTATTGTTTTCATATAAAAAAAACTATATTTTGTAAATTAATACAGATACGTAAGTAATAAATTTTTATTTTTTTCATAAATTTCAGCATTTTGATGTATACTCAGTTTTGACAAGTAAAAAAATTTTCAACAATCAATTAATATATTTTAGCATATATAAAACGAAATACCCAAATATGATAAATAAATAAAAAAAAGTTATTGTCAAATATATGATAGAACTTTATAATAAAATAAATTACACTAAAAAAATATTTATTCGTTTTATTTTAAACAAGCAAGTTTATATAAGTTTATATATGATAATAAATATCATATCAATTTGTTCAAATGAGTGTACACCTATATTCTAACTAAACTTTCAATTTAGGTTACAAACATTTATTTTTTGGCATAAAAAAAACAAATACGATCATACATTAAAAGAAATATAAATAATTTGTTTTATTATCCTTCAGGGATAACTTGATAAGTTCTTCAGGAACTATATAAATAACTTATTTTTCTATCCTTCAAGATAGTTAGATAAGTTCTTTAGAAACCATATAAATAATTTATTTTGCAATCCTTCAAGGATAACTTGCAAAGTTCTTCAAGAACTATATAAATAATTTATTTTGCAATCCTTCAGGGATTCTTTAACATTATCCATGCAATCCTTCTGGAATGCATGAAAATCATCACTGATTTTGTTTCTTCATTCATCTAATCAATATTTATAAATAATACATAGAAAATATTTTTAAAAAAATATCTTCTAAGTGTTGGAGCTTCGTGCTGATAACGTGTTATGAAATACATAGAAATAAGAAATAAAGGAAGAGAGGAAGATAGAATGATTCTGTATTTTCATTCGGAGTAATCGTATACAATGAAATAGGTCATATTTATAGGATATCATACAAATAATGTAATAAATATAAATTGATTAAATAAGGAATAAAGTCATTGGGAGACAAATCATCCAATTATTCATAACAATTTACTGATATTTTATTTATTACTAATTTAAAATATATCAATATAAATGAGTTAAATGGGTGTAAATTAGGTTCAATTTTTAATAACATGATTTATTTATATTTACTTATTAACATAAATAAGTTATTAATATTCATAAATTAATATTTTTAAATTTAATAATATGGATAATAATCAATAGATTTCATTAACTTAATAAGTGGATAGAGTCGAATCGAGTCGAATTTGTCTCGGCTCGATTCAATTCGATAAGTTAATGAGCTTTTATCACAAACACTCATTACAAGCTAATTTAGGGTACAGGCTAACTTAAACAATTGGACATAACAAACAGCCCCAATTCAAAATGCTAACAACCCTAACATTTCGACACTCACATACTATAACATACTTCGACTATAGTATGTAGGTCTTCGACACCAACATGTGAACAATCTTCGACGACATGATAAACTTTATCGAACCAAGAGGCTATCTTCCATCCAATATAGTTCAATCCAATGTCTCACACTTTTCATGATGTCTTTCATTACGTTGCTTGCATAGTTGAGGTCAAACACATTTCACGTATGAGGTAAAAAGCGTTATTTGTAGTAGTAAAAGAAACATTATTTTAGAATTTTTTTGAACCAGGTCACAAACCCGACCCACAAGCCCGAATTCTTGGGGATTTGAACAAAAATGACGGTTCCTCCTAAAAATGATTATTCCACCGTTTTCACGTGTTATCGTGGCAAGTTTACATGCGCATACCAATAATCGTTTTTGGTCATTCTCCATCATGATGGGGTTGCAAGATTGCAAAATTGTACGATCCTACGAGTGAGATAACGATTTTGACTACCATTGTCCTCAGAAGTTAAATATTGTGCCCTTGTTGTTACTTTTTCTAAATTGTAATGGTTAATTTATATGATTAGGGATCTTTGTGTTTTTTGATCTTAAAAAGTCTTACTATTTTGTGACAATCAATATGCTCGTTGTTTAATAGCCAATGCAAGTTTTTTTGAGCAGGCGAAAGATATCAAGATTGATTATTATATTGTGAGATAAAAGTTCAATAAGATAAGACTCACTCATCTCGTCCGCTCCATTAAGCCCAATGTATAAATATATTTACAAGAGATTTTCATATACACAATCCCCAATCTCCGCTCACATTATGATTATCTTTAATCTTACACTGACTTGGACGTTTGATTATTAATCTTACATGCACTCCCCATTTGATCGACCATATTGGAGATTAGCAACACCTATCCAATTCAAGATCAAGGTCTCTAATTTAAGGCGCATCGTGATCGTAACCTTCAGACCAAAGAATTGCATCCTTGAATCGCTTGTAAAGCTTCATTTCACCGTAGCTTCCACAATCTTCTAAAATATATACAATTAGAAAATAGAAAATAAATAATTTAAATTTGTAATTCACAGTGCACAAAATTGTAATTATTTTTAAATTATTTATTTTCTATTTTCTAATTATATATAGTTTTATATTATTTTTTTAATTATTATAAATTTATATTAACAATGAAATGAAAAAAGAAAAATAAATTTAGCATCCATTTATTTCAACTTTAAAAAAATATTTTTATTTTAAAAATGAATTTTATTAATATGCTTTTAAAATAATTTTTTTCTTCATAAAATACGTTACTAGAGTTATATGAGTGTAAATTATTGATGTTAGATTCGATTTATTTCTAGCGGTAACATTTATTTATAATGAAGTATGAATGAAAACAAATTATTAATATTAACAAATTAATTATTTAAAAAATATTCTTTTTAATCACTATATAAATAAATATTTTGTTTTTTAATTAATTATGCATATGATTTATATTTGAGGCAAAATTCATAATATGCCAGAAAATAAAATACTCTCTTTATCCTTATTATAAAAGAACACTTTTTTTTTTTAAATTCATAGGACAATCAATGTATTTTGTTTATGTAAATCAAATATAATTATGATTCGATGAATTTAAAAAGTGATAAAAAAAAAAAGACTAGAGGGAGTATTTGTTTATAACTTTGACTAAAAAAAGTATAATTTAAAAGTTTGAATTAGAATACTTTAATAAATTTTCCTTTTTTAAAAAGGTAAGATATAAATATGACTTTGTTTTATTTTTTTATATTTTATTTATTATCAATTTAAAATATATAAATATAAATGAGTGTAAAATTATCGATCTATACTATATAATTTCTAATAATAATTTATTTATATTAAATGTATTAATATAAATAAATCATTAATATTTATAATCTATTTTTTAAACATATTAATATGAATAATAGATAAATAAATATTATTAACTTAATAAGTTGAGTTGAATTCAACTTGGCTTATTCGATAAAAATTGATTTATGAATATAACAAATTAAATCATATACAGTTCAAATTCAATTAATTTAACTTATAAATTTTGTTTTTTATAATCAACTTATTTGATTTATAATAAATTTAACAATTTAATTGTTGATTGGATTCATTGTATAGAATGAAAAAAACAAAAAGCACAATAGAGTGAAATAATACCAATAGCCGTTTCCGCCAAAAAAGAAAAGCACCCGCTACTTTATTCAATTTTACAAATTTCAGCGTCTCACTCGTTTTTTCTCATTTCAACAAAATCATCACTCCGCTAGGGTTTCGTGTTCCTCACAATCACAAAATGGCCATCAAGCGTGATTTCAATTCTGAAATTCAGACTCAAGAACAAGGCACTCACTCTGCGAAACCGAATCATTGCGAGGGATCCACTGAAGGATTCAATTGCAGTGCTGCTGCTGCTGCTGAGGTTCATTCCAATTCCAATTCGAATTTGACATCCAATTCAATGGAGTTGAATGTTGTTAGTGGAGAAACTCCTCCGTTGCTGCGATCATCCACGGGTCGCGTTCAGAAGCTTCCGTCTAAGTTCAACCATTCCGTACTTTTGGATTCTAACAGAGGAATCAAAAGATCTGGATTAGGGTTTGAAGTTGGTAACAGTTCGCGAGACATTGGATCCGGATTTGGGAAAAAAGGGAAGAAAATCAAATGTCATTCCAAAACAGAGACTGCTAATGGATTTGATGAAAAGGGTAAAAAGGAGGAAGAGGTTTTCGAGCTGGAGGAATTTAGTTTGGATGATATTGTTTGGGTCAAATGTCGCAAGAGTAATCTCGCATGGCCTGCGTTGGTGATTGATCCCATCTCGCAAGCTCCTGAGTCTGTTCTCAGACAATCTGTTCCTGCTGCGCTTTGTGTTATGTATTTTGGTTATTCCAACGGAAAGTCAAGGGTAAGTTTTTCATTTTTTTCTTTCAATCAACTTAATATAAAGCCTTGTGGTTTTATTTTTATGTTTGAAATCTAATGAATTGGTGATTGCTAATTGGCAGGCCTATACGTGGGCGAAGCAGGGGATGGTTTTCCCCTTCTTGGATTTCATGGATAGGTGTGCATGCATGTGTGAATGATTTTGGGTTGTTGATCTCCGTGCAAGAATATTTGTATTAAAAGTTACCTTGTTTAGATTTCAGGGGCAGACCCGAATATATAAGAGCCGACATAGCGATTTTCATAAGGCAATGGAGGAAGCGATGTTGGTGAACAACGACATTCTCGACCCACATTTCCGAGCTCAGGAAAATGTGGAGAGCGAGGGTTCCTGTGCTGGTCAGGAATATCATTGCCAAGACCAGGTGATTTTAATTTTTTCCACTTTGTGCTGTGCATTATCTTGGCAACGATGCTCAGAATTATAAGTTTCGTTTATTAGAATATAGAGTGATGTAGGTGACAGAGGCTACATGCACTATTCAAACATTTATCTTAGTAGAAAGGAGTAAGGGCTATATACGCTCTAGCATCTTATTTGGTTACTACATACTTCTTGGTTTTTATGTCATATACTTCTTGGTTTCTAATGAAGTCTTTTGTAAACCATATAGATTCTGGTTAGTTCCATAATTTTATCCAATTAATAAATCGTGCAGGATATAATGTTTTGTTATGGCTGTGGTTTGACTTTGCCATGCAAAACCATGGAGGAGATTAAGGATTCAGGCTGTGCTCCTCCGCATTATTGTAAACCTTGTGAAAAGGTTCGGTGAATGACTCATTTAAGATGTCTTACTTTCTTAACAAAATATATCCGTTGTTGACATTTAATTCTCAACACTTATGATTCTGTTCTGTCAGCTACTTAAATCAAGACAATACTGTGGCGTTTGCAAAAAGGTTTGGCACCTTTTAGGCGTTGGTAGTTGGGTGAGATTCTACTACTCTACTTGATTAACTTAAGTTTGTTTCACATAGAATCAAAATTTTGAGATCTTATGTGGCTGAATACTTGAGTTAGGTACAATGCGACGTTTGTAAAATTTGGGTGCATGCTGAGTGTGAAAACAGTTCCAGCAAACTTTTTGAGGTATTTTATCATGTTAACACAGTCCTGCATCTCTCTTTTCACTATTTTTGTGCTTGTTTGATGCCCCTGGTCCAAAATATTATTGACGGGCTACTTGATGCAGGATAAAAATATAAAATACCATTGCCCAGACTGCAAGGGAAAGAAGGAACATAAATTATCAGCAGCACAAACAAACGAATCAAAAATAAAGTACGTAGTAGTTATCTATTACTTCCTTTTCACATAATTGTAGAGGCATTCAACATCTGACTTAATTCTTTGAATCTGATGTTCTTTCTTTAGGGACAGATCAGCAGAGAAAAACCAAAAACCCGTGCTACCTGAAACGCTAGCAGTGGTGTGCAATCACACGAAAGGAATTTACTTTCCAAGGCTTCATCAGTAAGCCCTCAACAGTTTTTTACATTATAGGATTTGACAGTCGAATTAGAATATTTTGATTTCCTCTCCATATCTTTAATTCTTTTTACCCCACCCCCCTTTTTTCCCCTTCCTTTTTATCTCTCTTTGTTACTACTATCACACCCCATTGACTAAATCTTTTTCCAAACCAATAAAAGAAATTAGCTGATTCATTATTAAGTCAATCAAGAAGAATTTCATGTACCTTCTTTATTAATTTTTACTAGAGTTATGTGCTCGTGTGGCTCGTGTGGGTCAAAGAAGCAGGCATTGCCTGAATGGGAACGACATGTGGGTTGCAGAGCCAAAAAATGGAGACTCAGTGTGAAAGTAGAAGGCACAATGCAACCGCTAATAAAATGGGTATGTGTCATATCTTACTTGATTAAATGTGTGACAAATCTTTCTGGAGGATTGCGTTTCTGCCAGTTTTGTATTAACTGTCAGTTAGAATGGTTATATTACTTTTATGCCGTCCGCTAAACTTCTCCAAATTTGAAGTATAAACTGCAATGTGAAATGTGTGTGGATCATGTCTTCGTAATTCCATATTACGTTCTTCTTTCTCATTTTTGAAATAACTACACAAATTTATTCAGATAACGGAACTCAATTCCCAAACTGGAATTCCCTCGCAGTTAGATCAGAAACAGGTGCTTTCCTTTTTGCAAGGTAAGCATGTGTTTCATATGGACTTTACATGCCAAAGCTTTCTTTTCTCTAATGTGACCAGGTCTTATGGTACATTGCAGTCTCATGTTTATTTTTGAAACGGAGAAACTCCATTTACTTTACTTTATTGTCTCAGAGAAGTATGAGCCAGTTTATGCAAAATGGACAACAGAGAGATGTGCGATATGCAGATCGGTTGAAGATGAAGACGTTAACAATATTATCATCTGTAACAGGTGCTTTAATAATCATTCATGATTTTCACCCCTAGTTGTAGAGTTATTATAGATATGTTAAAACTCTGTTTCTGATTTACAAAACTTTAAAGAATCAAAAGTCATTTACTCTATGTGCACTTGTTCATTGTGCAGGTGCCAAATTGCAGTCCACCAAGAGTGCTATGGGGTAAGGCAGGTCCAAGATTTTAGTTCATGGGTTTGCAGAGTGTGTGAAACTCCTGATGTAGAAAGAGAGTGTTGCCTCTGTCCAGTTAAAGGCATGTCATCTACATTTAATATTTCCTTGTAGTATTATTAGTTACATTATACCAGATTCTTTAGAAGGTAGTAACCTCTGGATCCAGCCCAATAATTCTTCAGTGAGAAATGGACAATTTTTCATTCATATACTGATTGCATTAACTTTATCATGGACTAACCAATGTATGCATGCAATCCATTTAGCCCATTTTTAGGCAGTTATGGAGAATTGACTTATATACCCCAAGCAAAAATGTTTTTGGGGTATCTCGAAGAACTTATTTGTTCTTATTTTATGATATAAGAACTTATGGTAGTGCGTTGATGAACTTATATATAATTTACAATGTGCTCATATGTTGTGTTTGGCTTATGCTGAAGTCGTAGCACTGTTCACTTAACATTTAAATGGCATTTTCCCCCTTTAATTTTTCTGTAGCGGTTATATTTGTCATCCATTGTTAATTTGCTTTTATAATATGGGGGGAAACTTTTTTGCAGGTGGTGCACTAAAGCCAACTGATGTTGAGTTGCTGTGGGTTCATGTAACATGCGCTTGGTTTCAGCCTGAAGTTTCTTTCGAAGATGACCAGGCAATGGAACCTGCTTCTGGAATCCTTAATATTCCTCCTAATTCCTTTTTGAAGGTAAATCATAAGGGCTGAAGTTATCTTTTAAAGTTGTTGTCAGGTGATTTAGCCTGCAATGTTCTTTCTAGCAGCAGCTATGAACTAATTTGCATGCTTATTTTGATGACCACCCAAGATGAACTCTCTTGGGGGATGGCAATTTTTTGTAATTCCATTCCCTGAAGTTATTTTATCACCCAAAATTACTTAGAGAAAAGGCTTTCCAATCAAGTAACTAGAGTCCTTTTCTAGATGTGTGCCACTTTTACTCTCACTTTCATTATTTCTCTGTTTCTTGTCTACGTTGGTGCCAGACTTGCGTGATTTGTAAACAAAGCCATGGTTCCTGTACACGTTGTTGCAAGTGTGAGACATATTTTCATGCGATGTGTGCATCGAGAATGGGATATAGCATGACAGTAAGTATGACGATCCTTTTACCTAAATTTAAACTGGTCCTTGATCTGAAGCTGCTACTTTTTCTATATTTGCTCTTTTTTATTTAGGGAAGCAGTCATTTTATGTTCATAAATTAGTAAACATACGGATATCGATCACAACCACTGCTGGGAAAATATGTTTATAATGTTTAAATGTACAGGTGCGTTCTACAAAGAAGAAGGGAACTCAAATAACAAAGAAGTCAATATATTGTGCATTTCACAGGTTTGAGACCTGGTCTTCAAATTATGCTAATCTTATTTTCCATGTTTTCTTTTGGAAAACGGTTTTTATATTTTAATTTCATTTCAGGGTCCCAAATCCAGATTCAGTAATGTTAGTGTATCCATCCCTAAGGACAATCTCTCCAAGAACTTCATTTCAAAATCACAAGGGACACAATAGAGAAACAGAGCTTATTTCATCAAATAGTACAGAACTCCTTGAACCTTCAGCTTCTGAAAGTTATGAGGTCGACTTACTATCTGCTGCCAGGTGTCGTGTTTACAGAAAGTCTCCCAATAAGGTACTAATTTAACTCATACTATTATGGCCATAACTTTATATTAAGTTATCAACTTCTCTAGGCTTCTGCTTTGAAAACATGTTTTCTGCTGCATCAACAACTATGTAACAGATTATTTTCTAATCTCTTAAATTTTGTTCTTGTTTAATTACATTTTCCCCTATATGCCAGAAGGACTGTACACCAATAATTCACTTGCTTGGGGGGTCAAACATTCATTCTTTAAGTGCAATAACTCAGTTAAACAGCAGCATGGTAATCTTCTTGTTTTGGTGCTCTAAGCTATGAATGTAACACTTCAACTTTTTTGGTTTTTGATCGAAAACTCTTAGTTCTAATCTTGTTCTGTGATAGGATGTTGCTGAAGTATTTTCTTCATTTAAGGAACGCCTTCACCACTTACAGGTCAGTTAATATCTCAATTTTCCCGAGTTAAATTTCATTTCCATTTTTTTATTTTTAAATAAAATGTCTATTTTTTTTTTTTTTCATTTAACATTTGATGCTTTTGGGTTTTAGAAAACGGAAAATTTTAGAGTTTGCCTTGGAAAATCAGCTATCCAAGGGTGGGGCCTCTTTGCTCGTACAGATTTGCAAGAAGGGGAGATGGTAACACATTTGATATTAACTTATTGTCAAAAAAAAAAATATATATTTGATATTAACTTAAGATGGTCACTGAAGTGTAAAATAAATACTGCTATAGTTTTTTCTCTGATGAACTATATGTTCATTCTTCATGTGCCTCTCTGCAGGTTGTTGAGTATCGTGGTGAGCAAATAAGGGGTAATCTTGAGGATTCGAGGGAGGCAAGACACCAATTAGAAGGCAAAGATTGTTATGTGAGTCTCGTTAAAATTGTTTGAGATATCAGTCTGTATTTGCCACATACCGTGTGATACTTCATATTTGGTTTGGATAGTAGAAATGGAACTATATTATACGTTAAACCAAACCATGTGTGCATAATGTTGAAAAGATAATAATTCAAATGGTTTGAGAAAATATTATCAGACTTCATAGCATTGTAGATAGATCATTTTTGTTTCAATTCTAAATGGGTCCTTAATTTTTTAAGGGCAGAAATGTAATCAATTTGATTGCATTTTAACGTGTTTGGAATATAAGAATTTGGTTTCTTATATTCCTTTCTCCGCTTAAGATGGTGAAAATTAGATTTCCTAGCTAGGGAATTGGGATTGGACCAATTGCGTTGTGCGGAGAATTGAGGCTTCCTGAAGATAAAGTCATTGGACATTGGGATAAGGTTAAGGAATAATCTGTTTGATCTGTGAGGAAAAGAATAGGAATCTTCCTCAAGCTTCCTCTACAACAAGTCATGGACTAATGAAGGATATTTGGGAGAGTTCAAGTTTCTATTTGTGTTCAAAATTTCCTTTGGAGATATTTATGGTATTGTGATTTGTTAGTATTCTGAGATTATGATAGAATTACATTTCTACTCAGTTTATATATCTCATGTATATAAATAGGTGTTGAAACATTTTCTATCAATAAAAAAGTATTCAAATTCAAGTTGGTATTAGAGACTAGATCAAGATCTCTTGTGTCATCATCTAGTATGTTATCATTATTGGACCATCCAACATTATCCAATCTTTAGATGTTTAGTTACAAGATGTGTTAAGAGTCTCGCATCATATAATATTATATAATATAGAACATGAATATATGTTTATAAATAGAGTCATTTCTGACTTACAAGTCAGTTTTAAAATGTTTAGTCAGATCTAGTAAGTGGGAAAAATGTTGAGTAAGATCTAATAAGTGGGAAAATTCTTCACCGTACAAGTTTCATCTCCACTCACCTCGTGTCATTCTGGCTATGATACTAGTTTCCTATCTCATTATGTTGATAATTGATTTTAAATTTTGGTCCTTCAAATCGTGTGGTTGGTAATCCTTTTCACCATCTGAAACACCTTACATTGCATTTGCTAGTGGTTGTAAGGCACAAGTCACATCTATTATCTTAGAACTATGCGTGATTAGTAACTAATTATCTTAAATTGATTTCAAGTAGTGCTTGCTCTCTCAATTGTTCAAAATTGGGGTAATGCTATTCTCGCTGCCTATCATTTGATAAACCACATGCCATCCTCAGAATGAGTAGCGAGATTCCAACTCATTCTTGTTTCCTAAGGATCTCTTGTATGTTGTTGTCGTCCCAATTCGCGTGTTCGAGTATATGTGCTTTGTTTACAATCTTTCTTCTTGACTATTCGGGGTATCAATGTTATTTTCCACCTACACGTTGTTTTATGTTTCCATAAATGTTATTTTTTTTAGGATGCATCATTCTTTGATTCACCCAACACGTCTAATGCTACAAAAGAGTTTACTACTCCCAAGACATACAGATGCATTTATTTGAGTCATATCATATGTCTATACTTACAATTCTCCGTAAACTTGAGTTATGTCGTTATGGTATTACTTGTGAATGTTGTAACACGCGAGGTCGGCGAGGGCGAAGAGTGATTGTTGCTGCACAAGATATGACAATGAACAACTCTTGAAAGCTTTTAGGCAGAAATCGAATTCACATCAAAAGGAGAGGGATTTCGAGGTTGTACAAATATGAGACTGCATGGATGAAAGAAGACGTATAATGATTGATTATTACTACCTATATCAATAAGATTCACCTTCTTTTTGACAACCTAAAATAAAAACTCCATAGTTAAGAGTACTTGACTTAGAGTAGTATTTATATCGTTGACCTTCTAGAAAGTTTCTTAGGAAGCATGTGAATGTGGACAAAACATATGTAGAGATGGTTGTGCTAATATGGTGAAATCAAAAGCAATTTGGGGTGTTACAAATGGTATCGGGACAGATTTCTAGTACGATGTGATTCAGGGACGAACTAAGTAGAAGTTGTTGGACATGTAACATCTGAGGCCAACGAGGGCGGAGAGTGGTCACCGATGCACAAGGCATAATAGTGAGTAGCTCTTTGAAGCTTCTAGGAAAAAATTGAATTCACATCATAATAAGAGAGATTATGAGGTTGTACATATATGAGACTACATGAATGAAATAATGCTTATGAGGATTGATTAGTAATATATATACCAACAAGATGCATCTTCTTTCCAGTAGTCTAACAAATAAGAACTTTACAGTTTATCGTTTAACTTGGAGTAGTATTTGGATGAGTGACCTTTTGAAAAATTTCTCAAAAAACCTGTGAGTGAGCACAAAATATGTGTAGGGATGATTGTGCTAATGTGGTAAGACCGAAAGCAATCTAGGGCATTACAAGTGTCGCCACGTTGAATCTAGTGATTCAGCTTCACATATTTATGTTTCTGATTCTAGTAATTCAACTCCAAAGACTACTGCTATAATCTCTTCTCCTAATGTGATCCACCTTTTGATTCTACTTCAAAGGCGACTGCTATTTATTCTAGTAATTAAGTTACTGTTTCAATCTCTTCTCCCAATGTGATCCCACCCTACCCCATTCTTTTGTTGATATAGAGGTAAAAAACTACTTCTAATCTCAATCATGTTTACAACTATGAGTTACCATCGATTGTCTTCTTCTCACTTGGTTGTCGTTTCTACTCTTTCATTTGTCTTAGTTCCTAAGACAGTTCATAAAGCATTATCTCATTAAGAATGGAATAAGCCACGATTGATGAGATGATGACTTTATAATCTAACAATCCTCGATGGACATGTTGATTGATTAAAGACTTGATTAGTTGCAAAAGGTTATACTTAAGTCTAGGATCATGATTACAATGATACCTTTTCACTCATTGCAAAAATGACATTTGTTTATCTCTTAATATCTATGGCTACTATGAAATATTGACACTTATTTCAATTGGATATTGAGAATGCTTTCTTGCACAATGATTAAGAAGAATAGATATATATGAAGCATCCTTTTGTATTTGTTGCTCATGGGGCATAGGTCGGTATGCATATTACAAAAGTCCTAAGATGATATGAAAGAATCACATGTGCATGGTTTGGTCGATTCCGCAAAGTTCTACAAAAGTTTGGGACAGTCAGTTGTGAATCATATCATTTGCTCTTTCTTAAGTGCTCTATCTTGTGATTTATATTGATGCCAATGTGACTATAGGAAATGGTCATTAAGGTATCTTGTGATTTATATTGATGACTGTGTGATTATCGGAAATGATCATTAAGATATCAAGGCATTGAAATAACAATTCTTTCAAAACTTTCAGATGAAAAACTTGGGTCTTTTGTGTTACTTTCTTGGGATTAAGATTGTTCAATCAAAGTTAAGTATTGTTATTTCTTAGAGGAAATATGTGATATTTTGGAGAAAACATGTCGAGCCCAATTATGATCTAGTATATAGCGGAGATATTGGAAAAATTGATATTATGATCTAGTAGATAGCAGAGATATTGGAAAAATTTATTCATCTCACCGTAACAAGACCAAGTAGTATATAACACATCTTTCCACTCAACTACGATTAGATATTCAGATGAGATAGGCGCCTTACTTCTAGTTGTTTTAATTGAGTGAAAGTTTGATTTTTCAAAAGAGTAAAAAGCAAATTGTTGCGAGTACAAAAACTGAGTATGAGTTAAGGCTCATGCTACATGTGATCTTGTATAGTTGAAACATTTACTACAAGAACATTTTAGTGAGGTTGGCTAAATAGAACTTGTATGTGATAATAACCAATCAACTTTACATCCCTCCTGTAATTTAGTTTTTTTTTTATGAAAGAATAAAACATATAGAAAATGCCTTTGATAAGATCAGTTAGCAAATCAAATGTTTTTTTTTTTTATGAAAGAATAAAACATATAGAAAATGCCTTTGATAAGATCAGTTAGCAAATCAAATGTTCAGCATATGCCTTTGAAAGATATGGAAACCCAGGAATCATACTGTTTTTAACACGTCAGTTTTTAACCCCGTAGAGCTTGTTTTCTGGGCTGCAGAATGCACCCTGGAGCAGAGGGTAGTTCTAGATTGTAATTTTGAAAGTCAACTTTGCTGCCACAAAGTTTGAAAGATCGGAGCTGTCCCTTGTTCTAGTTGAAACAGTAATTATTGAATCTGATGTAAAGGGGTTGCTAATTGCATAAATTAAGAGAATTCTTATTCTATCCTATAGGATGAAAAACACCCTATGCAATTTTGAAAATGTCCTCGAAAAATCGAAAATATACTTCTAGTTTGCACCCTATACACTTATAATTTATTCATTTTGAGATACACTCTTCAGAAGACAAAAAAATAGAACCGGAAATGCACATCCGGTTTTTAACAAAAAGAAAAGTATATACACCCAAGTGGCTCATGCCACTTTTTGTTGTTATAGCAACAATTTTGTTTATATTAGAAACCAGAAATGTATTTCCAATTTGTACCGGAAATGCATTTCCGGTTTTTTATAAATGCAATTTAAAAACGATGCGCACCGAAAATATATTTCCGGTTTTTAGAGGTATTTCTGGAATTTCATATGGTGCTTAAGAAAAGTATGGGGTGGATTTAGAAATTCACTAAAATAATACCTAAAACTTGCAACTATATTGATCTGATTGTCCTTGTCTGTGAGGAGCTCTTGTCTCAGTTGGCAAGTGCATCTGTCTTTAGTGTTAGAAGGTGCAAGAATGCTGCTGCTCATAAGCTTGTTGGTCTAGCTAGAAATCTGGGGTCTGAACATGGGTGGGAAGTATCCTTACCATGTTTATCAAACTGTTTGTAGGATTCCATGTTTTCTATTAATTGATATCTGTTTGCTTTTAAAAAAGAATGATTTTTAATCAATCCAAAATCCTAAGTTTCAAAACTGATGTTTGTTTTGCAAAGCAAAGCAAAATAAATTAGGTAATATATATTTCACAGGGTCATACAAAACTCTATCATGTTTCATTTGGATTCATTATACTTTTGATCTTAATACCAAATGAAATATATTATGCAGCTATTCAAGATAAGTAAAGAAGTGGTAATAGATGCAACAAATAAGGGAAACATTGCACGTATTATAAACCATTCTGTAAGTTGTTTCTACTTAATCCTATCTTGGTTATTTAGTACTTCATTCCTCTACCATGCTGATAAACGACAGAAAAAATAATGGCACAAATGTTAGTTTTCCATTACAAATGTTCTATGTTTCTGATAAAAATAATGAATCATTGTGATTGATGCAGTGCATGCCAAACTGCTACGCAAGGATTATGAGTTTGAGTGAACAGGAGAGCGTCATTGTTCTTATTGCCAAAACCAATGTTTCTGCTGGTGAAGAACTAACGTACGGTTTCATATATATATATATATATATATATATATATGTGTGTGTGTGTGTGTGTGTGTGTGTGTGTTATGCATGCAAACAACCTTGCATATTGTGCTCTGTCATGCAACATAATACTGTAGGCATTTTTTCTGGTACAGGTATTAAGTTTTTTTCTGATTTCTTTTCCATTTCAATGTTGCCACAGATATGACTACTTGTTTATGTTTGATAAAGACGAGCTGGAAGAACAGAAGGTTCCCTGTCGCTGCAGAACCCCCAATTGTAGAAAATTTATAAACTAGGTTGGTTACTGGTTTCATATAGTTTCTGCCAGTGGAGTAATATGTCCATAGAGATTGTAGTTTTTTTATTTGTATATCACAATTTATTACTTTGATATTTAACCTGTCCAGGGTTTGATTATAATATTTATTTAAAATATTTTTACAGAAAAAATATTTCAATTTTGTGATAGAAATGTTTTAAATTGCAGTAACATGACTAGGCCTGTTCATGGTTTGATTTTAAGAGAAAGTTGAACCGAACTAAACTGAACCACAAATTCAGTTTGAGAAAGTTGAATTGAACCAAACTGCAACCATTTTACCTTAACCAAACCAAACTGATTTCAGTGGTTCGGTCTATATGTTATTTCTGTTGTGAGTTGCAGAAGATGGATAGATTTACTGTTAGTAATAGTTCATCGAACCGGAGACATTGAAAGTTTGGTTAGTGAGATGCAGTGTTCAACCACAGTTTGGTTCACAAATAACAGTTATTTTAAAAGTGGTTTGGTTCAGTTCATGGTTTAGTTTGATTCAAAACGCAGTTTGGTTCACAAATAACAGTTATTTTAAAAGTGGTTTGGTTCAGTTCATGGTTTAGTTTGATTCAAAACGCAGTTTAGTTCACAAATAACAGTTATTTTAAAAGTGGTTTGGTTCAGTTTGATTCTACAGATATTTAGACAGCCTTAAATACGACTATATTTAAAATTAATTTCTACTCTAAAAAATTTCTATATTTTCTAATAGTTAATACTGTAATTTTTATTTTAATGTATTAACTACAGTGTGGAAAATCAGATTAGTGAAAGAAATACATACCTCATTGAAAGTTTGATTCAAAACATAGTTTGGTTCACAAATAACAGTTATTTTAAAAGTGGTTTGGTTCAGTTTGATTCTACAGATATTTAGACAGCCTTAAATACGACTATATTTAAAATTAATTTCTACTCTAAAAGATTTCTATATTTTCTAATAGTTAATACTGTAATTTTTATTTTAATGTATTAACTACAGTGTGGAAAATCAGATTAGTGAAAGAAATACATACCTCATTGAAAGTTTGATTCAAAACATAGTTTGGTTCACAAATAACAGTTATTTTAAAAGTGGTTTGGTTCAGTTTGATTCTACAGATATTTAGACAGCCTTAAATACGACTATATTTAAAATTAATTTCTACTCTAAAAAATTTCTATATTTTCTAATAGTTAATACTGTAATTTTTATTTTAATGTATTAACTACAGTGTAGAAAATCAGATTAGTGAAAGAAATACATACCTCATTGAAAAACCATCACATTTGTTTTGATATCTACACATTAGTTTCTTCAACTCGGCATATTTCAGATGTAATCTATAATTTTTCTAACTATTAAGTTGAGAAAAATGTGTCAGAAAAATTAGTATTGACATAATGGAAATATTTAAGACAATAACAGAAAAATTGCATATATCAAATAAAATAAAAGTGGAAAGAAGACATTTAGATATATTACCTTATGGTAGAATTACAAAGCAATCCTTGGAAGATGACAAATAGTCTTCACTTTCAAACATCTTTTCAAATAGGCATTCAAAAAAATCTTTCAAATAAATTACAATTATATCGACACCATACAAATATTAAGGACAACAACACATATATTGGATTCTAATGAAATAAAATTTACCAAAAATATACTTAGAAAAATTAGTGAAAAAGGAATGAGTATATAAAAAGAGATACATGGGAAAAAAAATACACATCTCATTGAAGAACATATACATTGCTTTTGATTAGTAATGCAATAATCTACACATTAGTATCTATGGCTCAATCTATTTCATAAGATGTAAATCGATGAGTGAAAAATATAGAACCTAAAGATAACGAAAATTATAAAACTAAAGAAAAGTCCTTTTAAATATATTAATGTTCGGGTATTTTATAAAAGCTATTTGAAAATTAAATTAAAAGAAGTTTAGGATTTAATGGAAGAAAATAGGAAAAATTCCATTGACTGCAAAACTTTGAGGGTCTGCATGCCTTCTTAAATGCAGTGTTGTCAATGACGAATGTCGGTCCATAGCAGAGAGCCAAAACCCCGCGCCATAGCAACCGCTTTGCAGCACTGTTATAGCGGATTATGGTGGAAAAACCCGCGATATCGGTTGATATTTACCATTGCGGCAAGTCCAAAAACTGCCATGTATATTTGCAATAGTGGCCATGGCGCCGCAGTTTGATAACACTGCTTAAGTGGCAAGATCCTTTCAACCATTCTCATGAGCTACATCTCTAACAATTCCTAACCGAGTCAAATTTCTTGAACGGCACTTCGCGTTGAAAATTTTCACAACAGAGAAAGCAACTTAGCATAGTACCTGAAACCTTTATGTCGCCAATACATTCTTTAAAATACGTGATTAGTGTTACCTCTGCTGCTTCATCCAGACAACTGTTATTTCAAGTAGATCATATAAAATATAAATTGAGTGAAACCAGTATCAAGTGATAGACATAACAGTATAATTATAATGCATTATAGTGTAAGCAATTTTGCACACGGGTCTCCTGGTATACTTTTCGACAGCCAGTTGGTTGGATCTGATAAGTGAGATTAGGTCATCGCAACTCAAACAACTTCTGCCATGCTCTATTTAGATTCCAATTCCTAGAATAACAAGATTTCATTCACAAATTTATAACCAACAACAACAACATTCAAATGTATTTGCACAAGCCAGACGAGTATGAAATTCTCACCTTGAACGTTCTCTTGTTGTTCGTTGAGTCGAAAAATCTTCCATAGTCAGATCCTGGAATGGCCTGTTCCAATGTCCACACAAAGAGCATAAAGATAACATCAGCAGCTAACAAAGAACTGATTACTACTAAGAAACTCTCCTTCTATCCACGCAAAACTCAATAGTGACTTAAAGAGGCTAATTACTACTTTACCATTTCAAGGATGTATTAGGTGATTCAAAATAGTCTCCATGTTAACTTTATCCATTCAAGGCTATGAATTGGCATGAGACATAACCTAACTTTTTACATTTTAATTGATGTAATTTGCCAATTCTCAAAAACTGAAGACTATTTTGACCGATAATAACAACTTCAATGATCAATTTGCACTTTCACTCACTAAATATTATAACAATGAACAAGATAACAATTAGTACTCAAAACACACAAAAATCACCAATCAAACGGAATCACCAATTTAGCCCTAAAATTCTAAAGGTAGGACAATTTAGAGGATGCATGAAAGTAACAAAGTTTCGGAAAGATCCCTAAAATTGAAAATATATTATCACATCACAGTAATCTGGTTGATCAAAGAAGTACCAATAGCATATAATTGAGATCCCTAAAATTCAATTTCATTACAAAATTATTAGTGATTCATTATTAGTCCTAACTTTCGCATAATAGTTCATAATTAAGATTAAGATACGCAATAATTAACCAAAATTGAGTTAATTACAATCAATTAGAGAATGAGAAATGATCTTACAAGTGAAGACGGAAATTGTAACAACATCATCATCATCACCTGAAACAATTTCAAAATTTAGGTTAAAAAATTTCATAAACTTCACAGCCTCTAAACAATAGAAAAAAATGAAGAGAAAACGAATCTATAGGACAAGTTATGGTTTGAGATTATCGATGCACAGAGAAGTGACGGAAGGAAGGTTCGCCTCCCCCGTCATTGTATCGGATCGGAATTGTGGTTGTGTGAACACGGCAAATGACTTGCAACGGTTTATATACTCTCTCGGTTTGCCCGGTCTCACGGTTCAGCAAAATGCACTACTTTTATTTCTTGTCCAAATTTATTTTTCTCATCAAGATTAAAACTTGTTTTTATTATTTTCTCTAGTATTGGTTTGAGTTTTGTAAGAATGTTGGTCTTTTGAAGGATCAAATGGATTACTTTGAGTTTGAATCGTCTTATTTTTATTTCGCGCGAATTCAGGAGAATAATGATATCTGGTGTTTTGATAACGGTGGTTTGCACGCATTTCAACAAGACATTCTTCAGACTGACAATCTTTTAGATTTAAATAGACGATCTATCAATTAGATTTATGATGAATGATGTTGGATTACACTCAGATTTTTTGCCCTATATACTATTAAAATATGATTCTAACCATAATACTAACATATGGCGAGCTTGAGCGTCAAAGTCTGTGTCGAAGTTAGGGAGCCGTTGAAGACCCGACATTAAGTTTATATGAAAAACTCAACTTTATGCTTCAAACACAACAAACTTATGCACTCAAAAAAGTTTTACTATGTGTTGTTTGAAATCAATATCAATGGTGTGAACTCTAATCTTCATGTGGAAGTATGCGCAAGGCGCGAGCAAGAAGCGCGGGAAACAAATAGCGGGGAGGTTAACATAGATAAAGGTGGGGCCTACACAGGATCTAGGAGACAAATATAACGACTTAGTCATCGATGGAGTGAGAAATTGTAAAGCATTAATGCAATTCCCTTATTCGTTCCAATGACGATTTGGGAAATATTATAATTAAGTCAACATTTACGATAAACCTAAATAGAAATAACACAATAGGAAATAATGACCATCAATTGGTTGTTGTAAACAATTACAAACTTTCAATTAGTGGCACGATGACTCTAGTCATAATTGAAGTCCTCGCCATGGATGTAGTTGTGCATTTTCGAGCAACAAGTAATACATAATAGAGAATTTATTACATGATAAAAAAAAAAGAGGTCGCAAAATAAGGCCAGTTCATGGTTAAATAAGGTGTCTCGAGTTCAATATTGGTCGTAACAACTCAATCAAATTGATTATTTTTTTTTGAAAACTTGGTATTGAAGCAACCGGCTGAACATCATCCGATAACTATATCAATGAAGTCGTCATCGAATGTTTTTTATCCCGCGAGAGGAAAGGAAAACATCGAGTAAACCTAAAAGGGAGAAATCATGGTCTTACGACAAGGAGATCGGGGTAAGGGAGTCTGTTACGCGAGTAAAATGGATTAGCACCCTACGCGCCCGTAGTACTCTATGGTATCCACCTCTATTTTCTATCTAATGGGTGTGTTATATCTATCTATCGCTTAATCGCTACAATGCATGTGAAAGCAAGAAAATAAAGAAAACACGGGGAAAAGAAGGAAGTATTTACAAAGTTTTACTCGATCGAGCCCCGTGACAAGATGCCCATGTATTCCCTCGTGCAATAGAAAAGGCATAACGTCGTAGTTCGACTCACTTGTTTTGGTGGGTTGCAATTGTTTTTATGGGAAGTTCGATTCCGCATCCTCACAATTGTAACTCGTGCTTGGCGTTGTAGCTATAAGAAGTCTTATGCTCAGCCGCTCACACACTTAGCAATTTGTTTGGATTTGAAAGGGAATGTCCTTTTTGAAAAGGTTTTAAACATAAAAAGCGTCCGTAGGCGAAAAAGGTTTGCAGTGAGGTTGGTTGTTTTTACCTTTGAGAAAGGAGTTTAACCATTATTAAGTGTTTTAATTTTTGAAAGAAAAGAAAACAAGTTTTCGTTTTACGTGCAAGGATGTAAAAGAAAAAATGGAAACATGTAAAGGGAGACTAACTAGTTTTACCCTAATATTATCATGCAAAGTTGGACCTAAGGTTGAGGATGTAAGGGAATCTCTACCTATGTTGACATGCAAAGGATGAAAATTCTAATGTCTAGGATCGAGAGCTATCCTAACCGAGCGATCCTAAGGGAAAGTTATCCTAATATTCGTCTTGGTTGTAGAGACAAAGGATAAAAAGGATGAAGCAAGCAAGTGTTTTGGCAGAAGCACACAAAAAATGCAATGTAGAAACAAATGAACACACATACGCAGGAAAAGAAGGAAGTCCCATAGCCTACAACAACACCGATGTCCAGAAGAAACCAGGAGCCGACATATTCGATTCCCGTGAAAGGTATCACAATATGATATGAGCTATCAAGTATGAACAGAAAATGAGTGCAGGTATCAACAGTAAATGTGAACTCCGAGAGAAGGCGTGGAGAGTCAGAATAGGAAACTTTTGCCACTTTTATTATTGACTCGATAAAGGAAGCAACACAATTCGTATGTGCTGAGCTGACACGGACTAGAATTGTGCGGGGGTTGATTGTGAACCCTTTCTGCGTGCCCATCAAATCATCATCACATACAACACCTGTAGATCTCATCAAAGCGAGACTTTGCTTAGTGGTGCCACTCTGGGTTGCCTAACCACTCATGACCTATGCAAGCACAAATGTAAACACTTACTAAGAATTACCTCTCTATGCACGGAAGAGGATTTGAAACAAATCCCACACAAGTAACACACAAAATCGCCCTAAATAGGTCTTTAAATAAGCTAGAGGGGTTCCTGAACATGCTCCAACTACGGAAGCCCCATCATGCATCTCTATTCCTACTTCTCATGGCAAAAGAAAGCAGTAAGACCCTACTTCTCATGCTCTCTAGAAAAGCAGTAAAAGAATGTGATAAAAAGGTATAACAAATAGAATGGATAACAATCCGTAAGCAATAGCAAGCTATGTAATACTCTGGAAAACTTCAAGTACTACTGCCAAGCAATAAAGAAAACTGGTGAGTAATGCACTGAGGCATTAAAGCATGGTCAGAATGCGCGTTCGTACACATCCGAGGCAAGTAAACCTGCAAAAGGTTGCAATCCAAACAATACAGATAATGGGATGCGTGTTCGTGAGCAAAAGGTATCAGAATGCGCGTTCGTACACATTCGGAATAAGATAAACCTACAAGAAATCATAGTCCAGACAATAGGATGCGCGTTCGTACGCAAACTAGAATTAGAATGTTTGTTCATGCACATTCGAATCAAATGAACCTGCAAGAAAAGACCCACAACTACCAGACAATAGAATATACACGTACGTGCACAAGCAATGGAATTTACGTTCATATGCATTCAAACAATCGGATAACCTGCAAGAGAGGTGTCAATCCACAATAATCAGATAAATAGTATGCGCGTTCGTCCGCATACAAACAATTCAATAATCTGCAAGAAAGGTGTAAATCCAAACAACACACAAGTAGTATGCATGTTCGCGCGCATACAAGCATTAGAATGCGCGTTCATACGCATTCAAGATTGGATAACCTGCAAGAAAGGTGTAAATCCAACAAACAGACAACAGGATGCGCGTTCGTACGCAAACAAGCAATAGAATATTCGTTCATGCACATTCGAACAAATAGATAACCTGCAAGCAAGGTGTGAATCCAAATAACCAGACAATAGAATGCACATGCATGTGTGCAAGTGCAAAACAAGGATGCTACAAATTTGAATCTCAAGTATGAGTGTTCAATGTACCTCGCACATGAAATAAAGTGTCATAATTAACAAAACAAGTGCTAGAAATAAAACACCGAACGCAAAACCAATTGTAGATATGCTAATAAACTAGTATAAGCATGTAATAAGTGAAATAAAATCACAAAAATCGACTTGGGAAAGCACTTTTCCGAAATCGGAGCGAAAAAGTCAACTTCTCGAAATCGATTGAAAATTGCATGGTTGCTTGCAAAAACGTCAATGGATTCAAGAATATGATCGGTTTTAATTAATTCCGAGTGGAAGCGAAGCTTTTCGGACCTTAAAGGAATGGGGAATCGATAGCGTTTTAGGCATGTTGCACTTGAAATTTGGTTCTGAAACCATCACCAATGGTTTTAAAATGTGCCAAAACATTGGGAACAACTATCGTTACTTCAGACCTTTGTGGAAAAGTAGGTTCCGATGCACAAAAACGTTGAAAAACGCTTATGGAACAATGTAATTCATGTGTTGAATTAAGTTCTGATTCACTTTTATTTTGGTTTTGAAATGTGAAATGAATTGAAATTTAATTCATGTACATGTGATCAACAACTCAAAACAAATTAGAATGCAAGTTATGCAAAGGTTTGGTTGAAGTTTGAATTAAAAAGTATGCAAAATGTGTATGAAAATGCATGTCTATTTACACATGTAATGATGTTTATGCATGAGTAAAAATGAAAATGAATGACATACAATATGTATTCAATGCATATTCAATGCAAGCTACACCTAAATGTAATGTGAAACATGATTGATGTCACATAAAAATCAAGAATGTAAGGTGTCATAGTGTTGTGATTACATACATGTGAGAATGTGTCATTAACACATGAAAAAGTGAGTGAAAGAGAGATTCTAACACACTTTAAGATCATTAAAATTGAACACCGACACACAAACTTGATTCAATTATTCAACATGCATGTATGTCAATACATGAGGATGCAAGTTATGTCCTAAATGTAAGTTTACATGTGTTATGTACAATGCAAATGTTGTATGCAATTAAAATGTACCTAAAGCTATATTTCGACACAATTTTATTTATGAATTAATTCTTAATTCACATGATTCAATTCAAATTAATCAACCTATATGCTATCTAATGCATGAACATGTGATAGGTGATGCAAATGTTCAATTAAAGTGACTTAAATGCAAAGAAAATGAACTACACAAGTGTATGGGTGTGTTATGTCCAATTTTCCTTCACAACGACACAACAACATTCACAAATCGGAGTCAATTCAAACAATTCGCAAGCAAAAATTCAAGAATCGGAATCCACACGAAAATTGCAATCAATTCCAATATTCAATTTGAAGAAAAATCAAAAGTGAAAAATCACTTAAAATAAGTGTTTATTTGAGATAATCACTTACTTGTTCTTGAAGTTTGACTTGAAATTGATGAAAAAAATACCAAATCCTAGCTCTGATTGATGAGAATTTGAAGAAATAATGAGGAAGAAGGCTTGACTCAAAGAAAGTCGAGCAATAGAGTGCAAGGAGAGGAAGGTCGAGCTTGAGATGAAAGAGGAAAGGGTTGGCCATGAGTGAGGGTGGTCTGGCCAGAATGTAGGAGGAGAGGAGGAGGCTGGATCGGGTTGTAGGAGGCGCCCAAGGCCTACCAGAGGGAAGAGACGCCGAGGAAGAAGGGAGGTTGCGCAATCACGCTAGGCCGAGAGAGAAGGGGACCGATCTTCCGGCAAGGTGGACGGAGGTCGGACAGGAAGAGGAGGGCCAGAGGTGCGCTGGGTGGTGGTTGGAGGAGGTTGTTGGCCGGAACCTTGCCTTGGGAGGGTGGTTCGGTTGAAGGAGGGGAATACTTGGAGGGAAAGTTTGATTTTCTCTTTGAGTTTTCCTTTTGTAATTTGAGAGAATTATGAGAGGAAATTAGGGAGATTTGAGAGGAAAATTTCGCAAATGATTGTGTTTCCTTAAATTGTGAAGGGGAAAATTTATTTATAGTGTGAAAAATTGGGCCTAAGAGTGCCTTGGATCCAAAATTAAGCCCAAATTGCGATAATCCGAATAATTTTCGTGTATAGTCCAAAACAGCCAAATCCGTGTGAAATTTTAAGTCGGACTCTAAACGAAAATGTCCGAAACGCGATTTTGCTTGTGAGAGTCAAAATTTCGACTCAATCAGACGAACGGTCCAGGTGATACGAATTTTTTGAAGTTTCAGCACACTTTTTGGGCGTCTGCCACATGGAGAATTTTTGTTGCGCTCTTCGGAGAAATTGCCTCAAACGAGGGTCTTCTGATCAAAATCCAAACTCAGTGTCTACGTGACAAATGAATCCAACAAAATTTGTGAATGTTTGGCACTGGTCCCGCCTCGTTTTGAAGAAAATTGAGCGATATATGATTTTTCGAACACCGCGTATCAGATGAAAATGCTCGGTTCGTCTCAAAATCAACTTCGAAGAATAAAAACTGCTTTTAAATGGTGAAGAATTGGCTCTGGATTTGTGAATGAAAGTCGTATAAGACTTCGATAGAGAATTTTAGCCACCGGTCCTTCTTAGTTTTGATGTTCCATATAGGAGTTATGACCTTTTAAGCGCACCGAGAACACGGTACAACACTAAAATTCAGTTTATTCCACTTAAAAGATCAATTTCTTTGAGGAATTTCTTCATGCAATTTGCTTTCGACTTCCAAATTAAAGTTATAGATAATAATGATAGGGACTTGATAGTAAAAAATCATCAGAAAATATCCGACGACTTGAGAGATATGCCTTTCGGAGTGCCCGAAACGCACCGAAAACCCAAAATTCACTTTATTGAGAAATGAACAAATAAAATCTTTTTCTTGACGAAACGGTCTTCGATCTGAACAGATAAACTGGAGAATATACCTAAGTGATCCCAATGCTTATGGAACCAAACCAAAATAGATTTCTGACCAGAAAATCTTGCGTCAAGCATACGAACTGAAGAATATCGATATTGGGCTCTAAATGATATGAGATAGTTGAAACACACAGTTTCCTTCTCAAATTGAGATACTTAGAACCTGGTAGCCATGTAATCAATGATATGCATGTGTATGCATGTATATTTATAATGATGCAATTATAAGCCAGAAATACTGAAATGAAGAGGGTAAATTTTGGGGTACAACATGTATCTAATCTAAGGAACGACTAGTCCTAGAGACTAATCTCATTGTTCATTAAGAAGATGCATTCAAATCATAGATCTTGATAAAAGTGCACTCTTAAATTTTAGTTCTTCACCACCGAATCAACCGAGAGGGTTTAATCAAACCAACATTTTAATTGGAAAGTTCATGTTCTTATGGCTACTAGGACTAGGGTTAGCAACGAGACTATGGCAGATTCAAAACATAGATTGGGTTGATTTGATTGAGAATATGGATTCAAATCATAGAACTTGATAAAAGTGAACTCTTATATTTTAGGTCTTCACCACCAAGTCAACCGAGAGGGTTTGATCATATCACCGTTCATTAAGAAGATGGATTCAAATCATAGATCTTGATAAAAGTGCACTATTATATTTTAGGTCTTCACCACCACGTCAACCGAGAGGGTTTAATCAAACCAACATTTTAATTGGAAAGTTCATGTTCCTATGGCTACTAGGAATAGGGTTATCAACTAGACTACGACAGATTTCGTCTCCCCACCCCTTCCCCTTATACCACCTCCCAAAAACATGCATTTTATTTTCCATCATAGTTGAAATTTGTGTCCCCATATCACCACCTCCCTCGATGATCGTGACTTTATCGTCTATTAATTTGGATACTGCAAGTGCACAGTCCTATCACGTACGTTTAAAGATATCGAATCCACAGGGACTATAAATCGATCTATTGTTATCCTAAGTTACTGTATATAGCTAAGGCCAATAATTCTTTTGGATGATGATTAAAGAAAAATATTAATTAAAGGATTTCGGTATGTAATTCATCTAACTTAGGGGATCCGAATTTCCACTAGCTTGTTTCTCAAGTTGATAAAAATCCTTTTTCAGCAAACAATACTTATCTAAAAATCCTATCTCAAACACTCGCTCTATTGAATCAGATTATATGTTTAAATTCCAACGTATGCTCTCGCTATCCCGCTGAACTCAAAAATACTTTTTGAAAATAAATAAGGTGAAATCAGTTTTAAAACGCTTTCGCAGTCTTTAAAATTAATACCTAGTATCCACTATCCGATTTAAACCTCAAACCATCGCTCTGTTGGTTTTTACCTTAGTCCAGTTTATTTAACCTCAAACTTTCGCTTTGTTGGTTTCTAAACCTTTTAATGAATTAATTTGGATACCAAAGTCAGAAACAGTATTTTTGACAAAACAATATTAGGCTAGTTTATTTCAGATTCCTTTGGTTTGATTAATTTACATACTGATATCTAATCAGTTTAGCCATACATATTTATTAACTCAATCATGCATAAACAACAATATTTTATATATTTAGGTATATCCAGAAACATATAAATAAATGACATGCAATAAATTAAAGGTAATAAATAGTTAGGAACCTGAAATAAGAATACTGCAATTAATCTTGTTCTTCAAAAATACAGAGTACTCCACCACTTGTTGGCTGGATCTACTCTTGAAATTCTTGAATTCGAAAGAAGAAAATAAACAAGGAATAAAAAGCACTATATCTAACATAAGGTTAGATCAGTGAAAAGTACACAACAATTTCTGGTGTAGAAATTGTCGTGAGAAAATTATAACAGCTTAGAACTAAAAGAAAGAAAATCTAAAACTAAGAAACGAAAATGAAAAATAAAATAAAATTGCAAAACTGAAAAATGGAAATGAGAAAAAAGAAAAGCTTGAAATCGATTGTTCGGTAAAAATGCCGACCCCTTCTCTGAGACTTGTACGTTCTTTTTATAGCTTCATTATGCAACTTCCCTTTCCAATCTTGTAGGAAAATGGTGATCGTGCGGGAAAAATGTCTAAAATGTCGGAGACGGACGCCTCCATGTAGAGGAGAATAAGTTATAAGACGCGTGTCTCAAATAACGAAAACGGTGGGCCTTGGACTTGAGGCGACCGCCTCAAAGTTGAGAGAGAGGGTGAGACGTGCGTCTCACAGACGTGGCATAAATGAGAGGCGTGCACCTTCATGGTGGGGAGCGAGCGTCTCAAGTTGGTCCGTGGGCTGGGCTTTGGGCCTTCACATAGTTTCCTTTACTTCTTCAATACCTCTCTTTTGCTATATCACATCCTTTCATTTCTTTTGCTTTTTGAATTAATTTCTTCTCAATTTCATTTCTTTTCTCAAGCAATCTCTATTTAATATAAATACCTGAAACATTAGAAATACCAACGTAATACAAAAATAAAACAAAATAATTAAACAAAAATACTAACATTATCTATGAGAATTAAATCAAATATGCTATATATATTCGTGTTATCAAATTCCCCTATACTTGAACCTTTGCTTGTCCTCAAGCAAAAAGTAAGATGAAAATCTCTTAAGCATTAGTCAGACACAGATATAAAACACACTTCAGTTCGTACTTGGTTGCAAGTCGATTCTTTGTTGGATAACCTAAGTTAGACTTCGACACCAAAGCTACCGTATAAACACTAGATAACCCCATTTTTTCAAACCAATTAAAGTCATGCTATTATAGCTCAACCTAATTCTTTTGTTTTGTTTCATCCGTTTTCATTCTGGCACAATCACATTAAGCCCTTTGCCTTTCGCGCGCATAGTGGAGTAACCAGTTAGTGAATTTGATCTTTGTAATCCAGCTAGGAGTTTTGGTACTTATATTTGGTACTCTTTTATCCAATTACAAATTGTGGGGGATCGGACCGTAGTCCGCCCTACCAAGCCCAACACCAGGAACCACTAAATCAATTCATAATGGATTGTTTGCATAAAAATAAATAGTGTCCGCAACTGTTGGATTAAACGATCTGGTGAGGATCATCTAACTTAGTAAGTGCATCCCCTGATAAAAAAATTTCTCTTAAATTTTTTTGATCAATCACTTATATTCATCGGTTCTCCACGTAGTTTGTCGTTTAAGGCGGTGCCGACTGCTTTTATAAACTACTCAGGGTTACTTTAAAATCAAGTTTTAAGGTGTTGGTATAATAGGTACTTAAACTGATCTAGCGTGTTGGGGTTTTGAAGTGTTAGGACGGTAACGATTTTTTTCGTCGCATTCAAGTTCTTATTTATAAAAATAAGCAACCTTAATACTCTTTGAGTATGTCAAGATATGCGTTTGAAATTTTTCGTTATGGCTCAAGAAAATGAAGGAATTCAAATAAGCACGAAACTTTTTCATAAAAGACTTAAAATTACATAAACATGTATTTTTATTGAATATAAATTTTGCAATACAGGGAAAAAGGAAACAAAAAGGGAAATACTAATAAAGCAGAGAAAATAAAATGAAATAATAAATATTCTGACTCCCCTATACTTAGAATGAGCATTGTCCTCAATGCGATAAAATCAAGAGAATCAAAAAGGAAAAGGGTAATCACTCGTTGTTGGGCTGATGGCGTCCCTTGGCTCCTCATCCTCTAGGTTGTGGCAGTCGGCGCCTGTCAGAATTGGAATCATGAAGATGTAAAGCATCCGCCATTCGAGCTGACATCAATTCAAAGTTACGGTCGGTCTGAAAAGCATATTCACGTTGATTTCGTTGTAACTCTCAAACCAGACGCAATGTTTTGTTTTGATTCTGTTCCATTTCCTGGAAACACTGATCTTGTCGTAAGATAGCAGCATACATTGCGTCAAGGGTGGCAGGTTGCGGAGGATTTTCTGGAGGCGGTTGTGCAGCATGTGCATCAAGAACAAAATGCCAATGATTATTGTTTCGCACATCAATTTGATTCGGACAGGGTAGAACCACACTTGGGACTAAGCGTTTGTTGACCATCAAGTAAATCTTCCATTGGTGAGATTAGATGCGAGTCACGATAATAAATAACATCAAGAAGTTGTGTTGGCATCATAAGATATCCAATGGATAAAAGTTCGTTGGCCAGGACCGAAGCGTAAGCTAATGATGTTATTAGACCACCGAAAATGAGAGAATTTGTACCTGCCGCATTTGCGCATGTTTGGAAATGGTTGAGCATGAAAGGCGCGACATTCACTGCGCTACCGTTGAGTGCACAGAAAAGAAAAAACATTTCATTTTGGTTAACCTTGTGGTTATTGGTCCTCCCAAAAATCGTGTTCGCTAAGATGCGATGGAAGTACCTCAAGGCGGGATTGTGAATGTGAGAGGCATATAGATCCCTCCAGCTTTCAGTTGTTTGGCCTGTCAGGTCTTGCCAGAATGAGAAACCGATATGATCCTAAGATACATCCCCTTCTATTCCGAAAGGTTTGTAGTAGGTATTTTCCCCTCGTGTGAACTACAAAAGTTCGGCCACCCTTTCTTGGTCTATAGCGTACTCACGATTGAACATGCAGAAATTGGCGGTTCCTATTGTGAAAGGATCTTCTAGAGGAGTGGTGTAGGAGAACGAGCTTAGGAACTCCAACACGAGTGGTTCAAATGTAGGAAACGGATTAGTGCAGAGATGTAGTAGGCCAGTATTGGTGAGCATGAAAATGACGCTATCCGTCAAACCCAGAGTTGCTAAACAGTCAGTGTCCACGTATTTTGTGGGGACAACTGAGCGTGTATAGAACTTTAAATATTTTTCGCGTTGTTGCCCTTCATCATTTTCGCGGAACACCACAATCGATAAGTCGGGTTGTGGTCGTTTCGGTCTCACTTGTCTGTTGGTGTTGCGTGGAGCCATGGTAGGAGAGAGATAAAAGGAATATGGTGGAAAAATATAGTAATGCGGGAAGGTATGAGGGTGATGGATGATGAGAAATATAAGAAGATAGATAATATTTATAATGAATAGTTAGTGGAGATTTGAAAATAGGAAATGAATGAGAATAAATGGTGTTGAGTGGTATGGAAGTGGTGGGTAAATGATATTTATAGTGAGTAAAAGAAAACGTGTGGGAGACAAGAAGAGACGAAGACAAGGAGAGAAAGGCACGGGCGTGGTCGCCTCAATAAAGGTTGAAGGACAAGACGAGGACATGGAGGCGTGGGCCTCGTGAACAAGGCGACCGTCTCAAACTAGGATGTGCAGGAGAGACTGATGAGGCGTGCATCTTAGGATAGGGAGGCGTGCGTCTCACTTTTCACACTGGCATGGGAATCTCGTGCAAGATAAAATTTACTTAGCATGCATGTGTAATTTGATAAAGCTTTTTGACCAAAGCAAATAGTATGATTGACCTAAAATAAACTTTGCAGAATACGTTCCATACATATATATATACAATTTATTTAGATAATTTGAATTTTAAACCATGGGGTATATATATAATATTGGCACATATAATGGTCAACATGCATTTTAATTGATAAGATAAATGATCGGAAATATTACTTCAGTATACTGATAAAGAGGCAGAAAATAACGATAATTAAAATACTCAATAATAATAATAAGTATAAATGCGAATTGTTTAATCGAGATAAAATCGAGTATTAGTATAATTATCGGTATTACATAGAAGTAGTACAAACGTATCAGTATAAGAGGTGCAACTGATAATCGAGTAAAATTTTAAAAATTAATATAAAATAGAAAAGTGAAAGTAAGAATAAGAATGAAATAAAAAAAACTGGTGGGTTGCCTCCCACAAAGCGCTTGTTTAAGGTCATAAGCTCGACAGTTCAGGAGGATAAACATTCATGGTGGTCCTCTCGAGAATGACTCCTCGCTAATTTTCCATGGCCATTTATCAAGCCATCTCACATATCCCTCGCCTTTTCTTTTCTTTCTTTTGTGGGGTGGTTTATTCTTTTGAACTCGTGGTGGTGGTTCTGGATCTATCCTAAGTATCAACTTTTCAAGTTTGGGCTTAGTGATTTCATCCACCTCCTCAAGGGTTAACCTTACCCTTTTAACAGTAATCATATCCCTAATTTTGTGGTCTTCTAATTTTCTCTTTTTAGGCAAGACTTCAAACAGTAGCGCATTGGTGTGGATATTTTTTAACACCTCGACATACGTTTTAGATTGGGAGTCTACCTGAGCTTCCATAAAACTTTTCGGGAAAGGAATCAGTGGGGTGTAGCGATTTGGGATAACAATATGTGCTTCATTCTCTACCTCTTTTCCAACCTCCCTTTCGAATGGTGTTGATGGATTTTTCTCAATCTCTACTCTTTTCTCGTCAGAACTCTCCTCGACCACAATATCACTCTCCTCAACCTCATTATAACTCTCAGGACTTTCAAATTGTTTTTCGCTAATGGTTGTTTCAACATCCACATCCTCCTTGGGGAAGGGTCCTAGAAGGTATTGTTCAAGTTGGGAGATTTGAGTCTCTAGGGCCATGTTGTGAGTCACGAGGGACTCAACCACAGTGGTCAGTTGCCTAAGGGTTTCATTATTTTGAAGACTTTGTTCTCTAAACTCTTCATTCTAGACAGTTTATGTCTCTACAAGGTGCTCAATCATAGACTCTAACCTAGAGTTAGTTATCATCTCATCGGAATCCTCCATTGATGTTTCGAAGTTGAAATCTTGCGATTCTTCTAATTCTTGAAAGTGAGTTAAAGTCTCCTTTTGTGTTTCCCCAAAGCGTTCTATCATCCTGGATGTTTCATTAAAATTTTCCATTAATATTTCGAGGTCAGATTTATATGGTTCTGGTGATTCCTCAAAATATTGGGCGTGGCAATTGTAGATGAAATTGGGTTGAGGATAAGTTTGGTTGGAATTATAAGTTTCTTGTGGATCCTCAAAATGTTGGAATTGGTAGTTGTGGAGGTAGTTTAGGTAAGAGTGAGTTTGTGAAGCATTGAAATCTTCCATCAGTATTTCGAGGTCGGATTTATGGGATTCTTGTGATTCCTCAAAATACTGATAATGGGTGTAGAAAAAATTTGGGTGATACATAGTAAACAAGGTAAAAGTGCCTTCGTCTATACGGTGTAACACAGGAGTTACAATATCGACTTAAATAGTCCCTGACAACGGTGCCAAAAACTTGATCGCGACTTTATCGTCTATTTATGCAGTTTAGTTTTATATAATCAAGATCCTCAATATAGCTAAGGCCAATAATTGGATGATGTATTTTTAAAGGATATCGTAATTCCTAACTTAAGAATTTCCATCAATTGATCTATTATCTATTCTATCTATAATGTTTAAATCTAAGGCCAATAATTTTTTTGGATAATAATTTAAAAAAAATATTAATAATAAAGGATAGTCGTATGTAATTAGGCCTAACTTTGGGATCCGAATTTCCACCGCTAGCATGATAAAATATTAATATTTATATAACATAAAAATAATATTGCAATTAATCTTTAAATGAATTAACTAAGATCTACTCTTGAAACTCTTGAATTAGAAGAAAATAAACAAGAAATAAAGCACTAGATCAAGTTAGATCAAGTACAACAATTTCTGGTGTAGAAATTGTCGTGAGAAAATTATAACAGCTTAGAACTAAAAGAAAGAAAATCTAAAACTAAGAAACGGAAATGGAAAATAAAATAAAATTGCACAACTGGAAAAAAAATGAAAATGCGAATAAAGAAAAGCTTGAAATCGATTGTTCGGTAAAAATGCTGACCCCTTCTCTGAGACTTGTACGTTCTTTTTATGGCTTCACTATGCAACTTCCTTTTCCAATCTTGTAGGAAAATGGTGATCGTGCAAGAAAATGTCTAAAATGTCGGAGACGGACGCCTCCGAGAATAAGTTATGAGACGTGCGTCTCAAATAACGAAAACAGTGGGCCCTGGACTTGAGGCGACCGTCTCAAAGCTGAGAGAGAGGGTGAGACGTGTGTCTCACAAACGTGGCATAAATGAGAGGCGTGCGCCTTCATGGTGGGGAGCGAGCATCTCAAGCTGGTCTGTGGGCTGGACTTTGGGCCTTCACATAGTTTCCTTTACTTCTTCAATACCTCTCCTTTGTTATATTACATCCTTTCATTTCTTTTGCTTTTTGAATCAATTTCTTCTCAACTTCATTTCTTTTCTCAAGCAATCTCTATTTAATATAAATATCTGAAACATTAGAAATACCAACGTAATACATAAGTAAAACAAAATAATTAAACAAAAATACTAACATTATCTATGAGAATTAAATCAAATATGCTATATAAATTCGTGATATCACTCGACCTATATTTTGAATATTGGAGAAAATATACCCCATATATTTATTTAAAAAAGAGAATTTGTCATCAAAGTCGAAATAAATTTAGACAGTTGTAGATTATGTTGTCATGCCTAATATGAAATAATAAATATTATTTATATGTAATGTTGTTCTTACATGTTTATCCTTAAAAAATATAATTTATTTATATTTGCATCATAATATTTATTTAAATTATTGAAAAATAGATTAAATGTTTATAGTTAACATATTTAAAAACAATATTTTGAAAGGGATGATAAAAATTTCTCAAAATATTATAAAGACCCAGATAATATATACTATAACACTAATATTTAAATCAAACTTTGACATTGTATTAAACATATTCTATTTTAGTGTTTCGAATTCCAAGAAAAAAGAAAGAATTAATATAAAAAATCTATATAGAATATTCTCATAATACAATTTTTTTTTTAAACCTCATTCACTTATATTTTATTTTTTTAACTCATTTTCTTCCTTCTTTCTCCTCTTAAGAGTCATTTTTAGCCAATTATCAATTTGAAATCACCCAAGTTTTTTTAAGTGCTTTAAATGTCATTTGTGTTTTGATATTTTGTCAATTCAAATTTTTTGTTATAAATTAGATTGTGTATTTGTAATTTGGATTCTATTTGTTCTTTGTGGTACTGCACTTTTATTATCTCAAATAATCTGTAATCGTTTCGCCTATTAGAAATTGTACCACTATAAACTCTCTACATTTTATGTAATAAAGCTCTTTAATCCTCGTTAGAATTCTATTTTTGAGCCTATAAGATTTCTCTCTTTTCCTTTCCACATGTGTAGCTTGAATCACAAGTTCAAGTTATTATATTTGATATACAAGTAATTTGATTTGAATTAAAAACTATACATAATTCAAATCATAAGTTGTGCGAAAAATGGGTTTTGCTTCTGCTCAAATTACTTTAAATCAAATAGAAGGCATGATTCGAATCACAGTCACACATGATCCAAACCAAGTACATATAATACTCAAATCATTTGTCAGTTTTATTTTGCCTATGTTCAAATTCATTTGCATCATAGTTTTCACTTGAATTGAATCAACAAGTTCCAGAGTCTAAAATTGATTTTGATCATGATTTTCACTTGATTTGAATCATTGATTCAATGACCTATTTTTCATATTTCATTTAAATAACTTTTTCTTTGATGAAAGTAACAAGTGTGTGAAACCTATGGAAAAACTCATAGAGACAACATGTGTTTTCTTTGTATTCTCTTTTTAGTGTGTGTTCACTTTTGCACCATGAATCTTTCTCTTCTTCTTTCTACAAATAACTTCTTGATTCTTAATTGATGTCAATTTCATTATCTTTTTTGTTACATTCTTTTTTTTTGTGCAATTGTGTTGTTGTGTTAAGTGAATTAGAGAGTGAGTTTATTAATTTTGTCATGTTATTTATAATTAATGAATATCAAGAATATCATCTTTATCAAGACTCATTCATCTAAAAATTTGTTAGAACGTTGTGTTGTGTTCTTCTTTTTCATTCATCTATACCTTGACTAATACCTTGTATTGCAGTTTGGTTTGAGATATTTCATGGCATTGTTCATCATCTTCATCCTAAGTCATAATTCAATGTTTATGGTCCTTCACCTTTAAAGGTCGAGTGCTTGAGGGAGACTAATAGTACACTAGGATATCTAATATTTTTGTGTAAAATTTGTTATTTGTAACAAGTGCATGTACCATTCCTTGAAATAACTTTAGCATCATATGATATTCTTCAAGAAGAATGTTTAAATATACTTCAAGGAATACTTTGGCGAGATCAAGTATCAACTGTGAGTAAGAAGATGATTACAGTTATTTATTATTCGTATAGTTGGAGAAAAATAGCTTGCAGAAAAAGTTGGGAGTTGTCCATGAATGCTTAGCCATGACAATAGCTCAAAACAAAATACCGGTAGGATCAAGGGGTTGATAGCTACATACAAATACTTGGAGCAAAATTTATTGTGCATGTGAAGAATTATTGGATCAAGGGCTTTTGAGATCTTGTTTTGTTAGCAGTTTAAGGTGTCTGCATTGACAGTGTGGTTTATTGTTTAATAGTTTGTTGTAACCAACATACTTGTATCAACTTATCGAAATAATGGAAGATCGTGATTATTTCCCAATGATTTTAACACCATTAAATATTGGAGTATGAATTGCGAGGAAGACAGCTGAACCATTATATATCGTTGTATATCTTTTCTTCTTCCATTACCTCTTTTACTTTTCAAGCATCAACTACCTTGTTATTGCATGTTTGCATTGATTGTATACCACATAAGTTAGACTTTTCTTATAGTAATTTAATATGTAAGTTTAGGTTTGTGGTGTATCAATTTTATTGAAGTATAATGATTCCAATTATGTCTTGTTAGAATTTATAAGATATGTGTTTTAAAATAACTTTGATGAAAGGCTACTTGTGTAATATTGTGATTGATTTGTATTAGAAGCAATCAAATGCATATAGAACATCATGTACCATTTCATATGGATTATTTCATTGATATGCTTCCAAGATTTCTCATTTTGTGTTTAGCTTCTGCGCCTTTTAAAAATGTCTAATTGGGAAAAAGTGTTCGAATGCATGTATAGTAGGCAAGCAAAAAGTAAAGTATTTATTTTTACCGAGTGATATATACCGGTTAGGTTATACCGTATCGTGTCCACATAGATTGGTTATTGATTCTTCGTTCGAAAATTCTATCCTTAATGAGTTTGGGATTAAATGGTTGTAAAGAAAAGACAAAAAATAAATGAACAAAAGTTATAAAGGATAGACAGCTTGTCTAGAACGAATGCACATTACCCGTCACAGACTTAAATCTACCGTCCAGTTATACTCAGCATACGATACTCCCCCGTGTTATCACATACCTCTCACAATCTAAGCTATTTCTAACCCAAATTGAGAATTCAACTGCATCACTTCCATATCCATCTCTGGCATACTTCCCTAACACAGAGGCATTAAGATCAGATACTCTAAGTAAATGTCAGCTCTAAACTCATTTTTAGCATTCAGAAACTAACAAATAATCATCCTAGGAAAGAATCTAAGCGATCTATCTCTAGCAAAGCTCAAATCCCTAACATAGAGTAAAAACCTAAGACAATCACCAACACAGATTTGTAAAGCAAACTTTATACAACGCCAAGGGCGACAAATATACATGAGTAATGAGTAGATATACATACATAACAACACATAGAGAAATACAAAGAGAGGAGAAGAGATAAACCACTCATTTACACCAATTTGTCAACGCCTATCGAAGAGCAATCCACCTCCAGTCAACCATGAGCAAGACCCTAGTGTTGTTTTCTAAGCTATACTATAAAAAATAAAGGTTGATGGGGATGGGGATCAAAATTCACCCCAAAACCATAACCTAAAAAGTGCAGAAGATGACCTTTATTTGCGCAACTCATCTCTCGTAGTTCTCACTTTTGAAAATCGATAGATTCATTAGAAATTGCGTTGATGTTGTTGTTTTGTTTACCATTATAGATTCTCTATGGAAATTAGGGTTTTCAAAAAAGACGAGGAAGAAGATTGAAGAGAGAAATTCTCTTTTTAAATTGTGAAACTATTAAACTATTATGTGTATAAAACTATACAATGTCATGCCTATTTTAAGACAACCAAGGTTCAAGCCCAAAACATACAACTCAAGTTTAAAATATACAAAATTATTTTTTGATTTCGATACAACAACTACATTTGCATTCGACTCTGTCAAATACAACTAACTTCTACTACTTCGACTATGTCAAACACACCTATGTGGAATACAATCTTTTCTACAAAAGCACTATATTACAACTTCTAACATAGTATATGTTTCGTTTCTATTTTAAAAATAATTCTAAAAATGTATAACTAATTTTAATACATTTGATTTAAATTTTTTAAATATAATTCATTATATATTTTATAATTAATTCTATTTGAAGTTGATATTTTTCTAACTTTTGAATTCAAACATGATTTTTATATTAAATTTTAAAATTCAACTATTTTTACATGAATCTATCAACACATAAATTACTTTATCGTCAACTCTTCAAGTTATTTTAATCATAACCAGTTTTACAAATAAATTTCTGCCAGTCACATATATTTTTCTTTAAAACATGGCAATTATGTGGAACAAGCCGTGTGCTGCGCTACAATGCAATATACCTCAAATCACTATTGTTTATTAAAGTAAATTTTATTAACCCCATGTACATGACATTCACAATTATTATAAATTTGATTATCTTTACGTAGGGAAAGACAAACAAGAATGTCTATGAAGCCTCTTTCTTAGAAGAAGTCCATAACAAGCCACCAGTGTCCAACTAGTTAACTTTTGTTTGAATGAACTTGCAGATAAGATTCTATATAGTATTCTATAATATGATGATGTATGTAGAATTAACATGATGATTTAGCTGAAAAAACAAAACTAATGAAAGCTGAAAAATAATCATTGATGAACATTTTATTTTTATCTTATTGCCTATTATGCTTACATGGCAAAAAACATGACATACCTTAGTTGATACCTTCTATATATCTCTGTTAGACTTTACTAATTACCAATATATAATACCATTTGACTTTTTTATTGCTTGTACTTAACTTGGATGAATGGTTTTCAAAATATGCAATCTTCATTTTAGTTGGTTTGTTCTTGTTCTTGTTCATCTAAAATAGCAATGAACTTTTTGAACTTCCTCTTTCACTTGTTCATATCATTTCCTTTCATATATGCTTTAGAAAACTCATGTCAGAATTCTTGGTGTAGTGAGAATAACATCCTTATTCGTTTCCCTTTTCAACTAGAAGTTGAAGGTGATCAAGAAAATTCTTATTGTGGTTATCCTGATTTCGGATTAAGTTGTACTAATGATAGCAGAACAATTCTAACACTCCCTTATTCAGGAGTGTTCTATGTTCGCAAAATTGATTATCTTCGACAATACATACAAGTTTATGACCCTCACCGTTGCCTTCCAAATCGCCTTCTAAGCCTTAATCTTTCAAGTTCACCGTTCGTTACAGAATTTCTTACAAATTACACCCTCTTGAGCTGCTCAACTCCTAACATTGGATCACAATTCATACCTGTTGACTGTCTTAGCAATTCTACACATTTTGTATCAGTTATTCCCTCATTGAGCTTCACCAATTCATTGCCTCAGTCTTGCTATGTTATTGGAAATCTCTCAGTTCCAATTGATAGTTCATATCAGGATTTTTTCTTAAACAACCAGCTCAGTGAAGATTTTGAACTAACATGGACTTTACCGAATTGTAGATACTGTGAATTACAAGATGACATGTGCGGATTCGAGAGCAGAAATAGTGATCAAGTTCGCTGTTTCTCTAATCAACAAACAAATCATCAACAAACAAATCATCAAACGGGTAACTACTGAACTTTTTTGCATGTTAACTCATTTGTTTTGTGATTTATGACATGAAAATTTGATGAATTCAGTGGGGTGCATGCAAATTGAAAGTAGTTTTTATGACAGATACTGACTTAGTCAATGATAATTACTCGGAACTTTTCTGTTTTCAGGTCATTCAAAAGACGACCTTTTGATTTCTAGAATCATCATATTATGTGTTGGGGGAACAGCTTTGTTGTGTGCAATTGGGACGGGATGCTTAGCACGCTACAGTCGCAGAAGAACAATATCAGATGAACCTGACATTACCACCAACATTACAAGGATGAGGGTTGGTCTGGATGAGTCAACAATTGAATCTTTTGAGAAGATTGTATTAGGGAGAGTCAAGAATGCCGGAGTGGAACACAATGATGGAACCGGATGTTGTCCAATATGTCTCCGAGTACAACGGCAAGGACATAATCAAATGCATTCCTGAATGTAGACACTGCTTCCATGCTCATTGCATTGATGAATGGCTTCGCATGAACAGCACATGCCCAATTTGCCGTAACTCACCCTCTCCTCGTTTACCATGAATCAATTTACACACCCATTGTACATCACAACCAGAGATTACATTCTCATGAATGTTTGTTGAATTTATTCTCAATGGTTTACATTTTGTAGAATTAACTTCATAATGATTAAAGTTAGCTAAAAGTAAATCAATGGCAAAAAGCTTACGTAAAATTTTGACAGCTGCAAAATACTTTTTTTTGCATTTCTGCTAAAACAACAACGATAAAACAAACATTTGTTTGATTGTCATGATTATACTAGCTGCAATCTTATACTGTTTTACAATCTAATAAAATGTGTTCATCAAACAAACTAAGACATTGATTATACATTGTTCAGCTTTCTTTGCCAGTTTGGTAGGGCATGATTATTGCACTGGAAAAACAGAAGGAACATAAAATGGACCCATTAGTCTGTTACGCGAACTGTTAAAAATACTGTACATAGAAGGATCTTCTCAGATGACAGATGCACATCAATGTACCATTCATTTCTTTGCTAGCAGTTTCTTTGGAAGTTTATCTAGGGGTGTCGATTTTAAAAGAAAAAGTCTGGCAGCACGCTCCTGCAAAGTACCTCCACATTTTAGTCCCCGTGACTGGAGTTCAGCCTTCAACTTTTCCAAGCCAAGAACCTGAGATCAATATCCATGGGTATACATCAAACTTCAGAGCCTACAAGTTTAACACATAACGGTACCTAGTCTATAAACAAGAAGACTTGTCTTTTATCCAATCATTTATGTGTCAAACTACAAAGTCCGTCACACAACATTCTATCAATGCTATTAATAGCAGATTGCGGAAAGTAGCACAGATCGCCATAAATCGATAAATCCGATGAGAAATACTAGTAGATATCGTAGTGGGTAAATAGCAGAAGCCGTAAAGCAGTTGAAATATAAATAATTGTATATAAAATAAAGCATGTTGCGCACAAATAAATGCTGCATAAACATAAATTAAAAAAGTAACCAACTTAAAACTCAAAAGATCAATATTTCAAACAATTAATAAAGCATGATGCATAGTTGCATACATTGCATGAAGTAACAAAATGAAGAATAAAGTGGTTACTTGATGGTGGAAGCACAACAATTACCTTCTTTTTTTATTTTTAGGCTGTGATTTGTCTTAACCTAGGTATTCGTAGTGAGGTTTTATTGCTTTAGGTATTATACATAATAGGACCTACTAACCGACTCACCACTTCAGGTTTTGAATTTAATTTTAGTTTTAAAATTTTTTACCATCACTTCAGATTTAATAATTTTTTAATATTTTAAAAAGGTGGACCACCGCTAAAGCACGCAACTCTGCTATTCATTCTGTACTGCTATAACTGGTTTATCAAAATTTGTTGCTATACTGCGAATAGTAGAGTTGACATATCATATCGGCTTTCATATCAGCTATCCCAAATTTCTTTACATAATTTAACAACACTGCATTCTATTCTATAAGTTAGATATAAACTCTATTCCATAAGTTTGAAAAGAAAGAAATATATATACATATACATATATATATATATATATATATATATATATATATATATATATATATATATATATATATATATATATATATATATATATATATATATATATATATATATATATATATATATAACACCACAAAAGCCATCAATATGTTTTAAAAGCATACCTCAAGTTCTGCAGCTGAATTAAAAGCATCAAAATTCAGAGGCTCTTCCTTTGCTGGAACAATAGTGCTTGGCAAGCTTTCTTCAACGACAGCAGGTTTATGCTCGACAGAACCGTCAATTTCCATGTCATTAGGTACAATTTCAGAGCTCACAAGATCTGAGGCTTGAGTAACAGTGTCATCAACCTTGTTATCCTGATAGACAATATCTTGAGCACTAATTCCAGAATCCAACATCTCTGAACAAGGAACATCATTAACCTCAGCCATGTGATCATTTATCATGGGTTCAGCAGAAACACTCAGTTTTGCCTCAATAGTTTCATTGCTTTGGGGCGATCCTTCAACAGTTTCCACTTTGCCTTCTTCTACAACAGTTTCCTTTTCTTCTTCAGATCCACTCTCACACGATCCAACCCCAGAAGAACCTCCATCCCTCTTTAGACCAGTCACAGAATCAGAACTATCGTCAGCTTTGTTTAACCCAGACTCGTTCTGACTATTTAACAAAACAGATTTCTCAGTTTCTTCCTCAACATCATTAACATCTTCATCAGAATCATCACTACTGTCACTGTCACTCAGTGCCCTCTTCCCCATCCTAGAAAATCCAAACACAATACAGAACAAATATAAATACCAATTCTTAACATTAAAAATTGACTCAAGTAAACAAACATATCCAGATTTCATGTTAAACCTAGAATCACATGTGGGTTAGTCAAACTTGATTTGAAGTCCCGTTAAGCCAACTCAGCTTTGATAGCTGTGCAAGGACATCAGATGCAAGGGCGCGGGTTTGAACATGCAACATCCCAATTAATCATTTTTAAAGGGTGATTCCAGCCACTAGATTATTTGACACAAAACAAAAACTTGATCTGAACCTTTATTGTTATGTTAGGCCTCCAACTTTAGAATCGATTTCAGTCCCAAAATCAATTCAACCTTAAAGCTAATATTTCTAACTTCTACATCAACACAGGCAATTCTGATATCCAAATATAAGCTGATAAAATATTTGTTTCCCAAATGTATCCAAACACAAATCATTTTACATCAGCTCAAGTTCAATCAAGACCAATTTAATAAAATCATTTTTTGTAACTACAACCAAACATACCCTAACTTATTTTGTTAACCACTGTTTTCCCAATAACCAACACCAGATAGCAATTGAGAAGTACAAAAACAAAACAAAGCTAAGAAAAGATGGCTTACCATATCTTCAATTTCTTGGGATCGGGGATGAGGAGCTTCCGATATTGTTGAAGATTTGCGCTTAGAATTTCTGAGAGACTCCTGAACAGACAAAGCAACCTCCGCAACACATCGTTCAGATTGTTCCCTATATTTAGCAACATACTTCTGAGCCTCCCCCTCAACACCACCACTCTTCCCCTTCCCCTTATTCTTCTTCATCTGCTTCTTCAAAAAATCCTCAGCAACCTTCTCAAGCTTCCTATCCTCCTCACCCTCTCTCCATTCCTCCAACCTCTTCTCCGCATTAACATGTCTCAATCTCCTCCCACTCATATCCCTACACGCATCAAAATTGTTCGTCTTCTTCTGCCCCGCTTTCGTCGCCGCCCCACGCAACAGCGATCCGAACCCTCCCTTGCCGCCTTTGAGACGCAGAAGCAGACGCACGGAGGGGAACATGTTTCCATCTTCCGGCGAACAGCATATCGCAGATTTATCGTCGTTGAGGTGGCGGCAGCCGGTGACGAGACGCTGGTGTTGGATTGGGATTCCGGTGAGACGGAAGAGACGATCCTTGATGGAAGTTGCGGAAAGGATCGGAGATGGGAATAAGAGGGTTAGGGTTTTACCGTTCAAGTGCTTCACGAAGAGGTTGTACATTCTGTGGTTATTTTCTTCTTCCATGGTGGAATTTGGGGAAATCTTCTGAAATTAGGGTTTTGTGTGAATTTGAGTTTCAGAGGGAAGAATGAATGATCGTACTTGTACCATCTCGCTCGGTGTATTTATATTTATATTATCTTAATAATAATTAGTATATAATTTAGATATTTATAATTTTTTTATAGAGTTTAAAAGAGATGAAATATTTTATATGTTATCCAATAAAAATATAATGTATTTTCATGTTATTTATTTTTAAATTACAATATAATTTATTCTGATTCATGATTGTGATTGGGATTCTAAATTTTTTTTACATAGTCAATCCATATAAAAATAAAATGCTTATTATTTGATAAAAATATATTATTTTATTATTAAATTAAAATTTTAATTTAATGAAATATTTAAATATAGTGTAAAACTAATTTATAATGTCAACGTATGATTCATTTTCTCTATTCATATAAACGTAAGTTCATAAAAATTAAAATTAAATTTATCTTTATTATATATTATATATTTATTTAAGATATTTAAAGATTTTTATTAAATTTATTTGAATGCTAGTTTATGAAAATAGTTCGAATAAGATTAAATTTTAAATTAAAATTTTAACACCAAATTAAATTGAGAAAAATAAAATATACAATGGATAATGTAAAATAATTTTACATTGTGGATCAATGAATATTTTATATTGTGATAAATCATCTTAATATTTTAAAGGTATGATTACCTTATCCTTTAAGTTATTTTATTATAACTGTTTCGTTTTTTAAGTTTTTTTTTTCTTTCTACAAGTGAGTTCTTTAAATTAATTAATGTGTGCCCTGAAGATATTTTTATCAATCTTAGATTAAACCAATACTTAAATTACATAATAAAATGCATATATTAACATCTTAAATTCATAAAGTAGCATTCAAAAAATATATAATAAGATCCTAATTCAACCAAAAAAATTCAAAAGGATTAAGTTGTTAAAAAAATAAATTAAAGGACCAAACTGTTACAATAAAATAACTTAAAGGACGTATGAGATAATTATGCCTATTTTAAAATTATTTATTTTTGCCTTATTATTAGATGACGGTGTAAAGTTATTTTACACCATGTCCATTAAGCTCAATTAAATTATATACATATATTTAATACTACCTCCGTTCCTATATATAAGAGACAATTCAATTTTTAGATTCATTGAATAATCAATGTACCTAGTTTATAAATTGACCAAATACATTGATTATTCAATGAATTTAAAAAATGAATTGTCTCTTATATATAGGAACAGAGGTAGTATGATTTATTAATTTAATTTAACTTTTTTTATTTTATAAATGAATTTTATTAAAATAGATTCATATAAAAATTATTTTACACTATCAATTATATACATTAGACCTATGAAGCTCCGACACGCCAATTAGAAGGTGTGTCCCCGTACTGGACACGTATCGGACACCGACACGCATACAACACACGTACGACATGTATAATATACGTTTTTGAAGTGTCCAACAAAAAAAAATTGAAACGCAACGGACACCAATACGACACACTATTTCAAATAACAGACACACCAATTTCTCAAATTCTCAAAATTATTTTTTTTTTTACATTTCATATTCCACTTTCCCACTATAAAAATAATGCCTATTCCTTGTATATCTTCTCTTTTTATTTACATCTTTGTTTGTTTTCATTTTTGTCCCACCACGGTATTTCATTGTCGCCATTGCCGATATTCCACTAGTTCTCTTTTGATACTCATTCATTTTCTTTCTTTTTTATTCGTTTATGTTTTCTGTTGTTAATTACATATGTCGGCGATGGCGCTTCACTCGTGCTATTTTTGTAACTTGTATCTGTTTTTTGTTTATGTTTCATGTTAATTACAGAAATGTTATATGTTAATTAGATATGTTATATATTATTTGTCCCTGTTTCACTCATGTTATATGTTAATTACATAAACATATAACTTGTCTTTGGAAGAGCCAGACTTACAAACCTGTTTTCTCAATGTGGAGTGACTATAATATAATTTGGATCATTTTATTTTAAATAAATTCTCTTAATTAATAGTACTTAATTTAAGACTTTTTTTGGTTGATTGAAAGTACTAAGTTTAAATAAATAAAATTTAGTTCTTATTTTAGACTCTTCATAAATTTTGCTCATAAATTGTATTATTTTATTAATATATAAAATATATATAATCGTGTTCGTGTCCTATATTTTTTTACTTTAGTTGTGTCCTCGTGTCCATGTTTGTGTCGTGTCTCGTGTTAGTGTCTGAATCCGGACTTCATAGCATTTGACACACTTTTAATATTTTCAAATCTCTATTAAATATGTTTGAATGCAGTTTATGAAAATTATCAAATCAAATTTTGAGCTAAGTTTTTAAAATTGATCAGATATTTAGACTCTCTAAACAAAAAGTTTGCTAAGATAGGAAGAATACCCATACACAATGGCCAGACTTAAAGTAGCCTTAAACAAGGTCGAAGGAGTTAGTCGTAAAGAAATAAAGGCGAGCTTATTTGACTTTGAAGTTTGCACAACCCTAGACTGAATACCGCTTCGGTTCAATTAATTTGACATTAACTCGAATAACAAAGGGTTTTAAGGGTTGGTTAGTGACAATGATGACTAGTCATAAAATCAACATAATTGTGCATTTTTCTCATACATATATTTACACTCAAGCGGAACAAAGAAAAGACAAACAATTCATATATCTCATACAACTGCGCCTTTGTTGATTACATGATCAGTGAGGCTATCTTAGGTGTACATTTCGAGTACATTTGGTGTCCAATATAGATCTGATAAAACTAACATTGGTCACACTAAACAAGTTTCACGATTAATCTCATATCAGTCTCACAATGATGAGGGCTAGTGGGCTACCATCAATGACCAAATTGTTAAGAGTTTTTAGTATTTAAAGTCTAAGTTAATACGGGGGGTGTAACCAGTTACACGCATAAAAAACGGTCAAATAAGTTGCAAAAAGTACTTTTGAGGTTAATGTAACTGGTTACGCAAACGCAATAGCCAGTTACAACTGATAGTTATTTTCTACTTTTGTAACAACTATAACCCGTTTATAGGTTTGTGTTAACCGGTTACAGCTCCAAGTTTTTGACTTTTCTGGTTTTGAACTTAATATTTTTGCATCCCGACACTTGTATATATACCATGATGGTATGTTTGTAGTTGAGACTAAATTAAATCAGTAATTCTCACCCTCAATTATCTCTCTTTATCTCTATTCTCTCTCACTATCTATTTCTTCACATTCTCAAATCCTCAATTGTTTACCAATGTTATGTTTGAATGTTCCAACATTTGACATGAAGAGCATGATTGTGATCCACAAACACATATGTGCAAGTCTCAATCCAACTCCGGCGTAGTGTCAACACCTGAGTTAACTTCTAATGATACTTCTTAATCTAAAGGGAATCATGTCTCTGAAGATGAGTCAGAGTCAGAAGACGACTCTAAAGCTGAAGTCTAGTCTAATTTTGAAGATGGCTTTGAAGATGAGTGGTAAGTGTCGACTTATGTTGAATATTTGTATAAAATAGTGGCACTTATTAACTTGATTGATTGGATTTACAAGTCAAAACCTCAAATTTTATTTAAATATTAGTTATAGTGAATTATCATATAAATATTGTGTAGATTAATCAGTTGCAACTCATTGTGTAGGTATTTTTGCATTGGAGGAGCTTTAGGCATTAAAAGGCAAAATAATGGCTTCAACATGCATTTTTGGATCAAAAGCAATCTTGAAGATGGGGCTAAGCACGCTCAAAGTGCCATCAGAAGTTGGAATTCCAAAGATTTTCGCCCTAAGCGCGACCTTGTAGCATAATGGCGCTAAGCGCCCCTCACTTTCACTAAGCATTGTTTAAGAGAGTTTGCCCCCTTTTGTTTTCTAACAGCGCTTAGCCTGGTATGCTTTTTCTGACTCGTATAAATAGATTCTCACTTTCTATTTTTAGCCATAGACACCAACTTTAAGAGACAAATGCACAAAGAATCATAGAAAAACTCAGAATTAAGGAATCTGAGTTGAATACACAAGAATAGTCGACTTCTCAACATTGATGCTTATTCATTTCTTCTCCATTCTTGTGAAGCAACCCTAATGATGTGTAGATAATTATTTTGTGTCTGGATTGGATGTAATTAATTGTACTCATATGTGTTTCTTTTTATTATTGTTATGTGAACTAGTTATGAATCTATATTGATGTTATATTTGTTTTCATGTTTTTTTAACGGTTTGAATCATTATTGAGAAATATCTTTCAAGTTTTGAACAAAGATCGTCATCAATCAAAGACCAAAGTCTAGATATAGATTTGGAGTTTGATGTTCACTTGTATCAAGTCTTAATGTTATTGTATTGCTTAATAGATATAGAGATCATCGATTAAACAATACGATAAAACTCACATCACCGATTAAACATAAGTAGTTTTGCAGAGTTATATGTGATAATAGCGATTAATAATTATGTTAGCATGCTAGATCAGTTGAATACATATGAAATAGGTTGATAAAATTCAATCATGACATGTTTCTGGGATCGTTAATTTCTTAACCATTTAACGTCATTATGCTTTGTTACAAATCATTACTTTACCAAATTAAAACTTTTATGAATCTTTTCTTAAAATCGTATTAAATTCGGAACGACAATGATATCACACTAATCCTTGTGAAGAAAATATAAACAATATTTACCCAACTAAAAGTCTTTCATCAATGAGGCAAAATCTGAAGGTGACTTTGAAGCTGAATCTGATTATGATCCAGATTTTGATGAGGATCCAAACTCTGTGGTAATCCAACCTCTGACGATGGTCATGCTTATGAAAGTAGAACTTCTGAAGGTAGTTTAATCTCTGAAGATATTCCAACATCTGATATTGTTCCAACATCTGAAGAACATCTGAACAAGTTTAGAGGCCATAAAGAATCAGACAAATTACAAGAAGATTCACAAAGTTGGACATTTGCAAGATAATAAGATAAACTCTGAAGGGGAATTCATTAAGTGTGTCATGTTAGTATACTTTGAACCATTTAGTACTAAAAAAGTTCTCAAGAAGAAAGTGTGGTTGATACTGTAGACAAAATAAGACTTAGTAGTTGACAAAGTTTCCAAAGAACAAGAAAGTCATCAGCGTCAAATGGATTTTCAAGGTAGATGAGTCAATTGACAAATACAAAGCAAGATTACTAGCTAGAGGATTTCTACAGAAATCTAGGTTATATTACTTTGAGGTGTTTGCGCCTATATATAGACATGAAACAATCATATTGGTGATTGTTATAGCTACTAATAAAAATTGGCTTTTGATGCATTTAGATTTAAAATATGCATTTCTGATTGGTCCTTTATAAGAGGAAGTTTATGTGTCCCAGACTCTTAGATTTGTGAAAAAGAATCATTAATGAAAGATGTTTAAGTTGCATAAATCCTTGTATGGACTGAAATAAGTTCCTAGAGCTTGGAATCTGAAAATTTTATTCATTTTTCAAGCTTCAAGGATTCATGAAATGTGAAATGGAGTATGTTGATAATATATTGCTAACAAAGAGTTATTCAAATGAGATAGTCAAGTTCAAGAAGGCACTGATGAATGAGTTTGAGATGACTTATATAGAAAATATGATATATTTTCTTGGGATGAAGATTTTGTACTCTGAGAAGGATATAATTTTGTATCAATTGAAGTATGAACTTGAACTTCTGAAGGTGTTTGACCGATAAAATTGCAAAAATGGAATCACACCTACTAAGATGAATCACAAGTTGGATTTTGATGCTGAGGATGATGATGTAGATGCTATAATTTTTAATTCGTTGTTTGACACATTGAGATATCTTTGTAACACCAGACCTGACATTTTCTATGCAATTATAATGGTGAGTAGGTTTAAGAACAAGCCAAAGTGGTCACATTACCAAGTTGTTATCAGAATACTGAGGTACATTAGAGGGACTCTAAAGTCTTGTTCACTTATGGTGTTAAATCTAACTCAGAGCTAATATGTTATTCAGACTATGATTGGTGTGGAGATAGAGCTGGCAAAATAAGTACTTTTGAACATTTTTTCAAGTACTCGGGAGGTTTTATTTATTGGTGCTCCAAGAAGCAACCAATGGTTGCATTGTCAACCTGTGAAGTTGAGTATATTGTAGGTGATTTGTCTGTGTGTCAAACTATTTAAGTTATGACTTTATCGCAAGATCTAAAGATTAAGGTAAGCAATTGATCAGTGCATTTTGATGCACATTCTTATAATATTGTACTTAGGCATTTCTTTAGTTTGTTTTATTATTTTTACTGTTTTATTGTGTTTTCATATTTTAGTTTATTTCCCCTTTATTTTATTATCGTATTTTATTTTTAGCATAAATATTTTTCTTGTTAAAATGATAATTAGAGCTACGAAAGTCTGATTTGCGTGTTCTGATATGTTGGAAAGATGAGAGAAGGAGCTATAACTTTCATGTTGAATCCAACAGTTGATCCGGAGTGCAGGAGTCTCAAATAATTCAATAAAGTTTCAGACCATTTAAAATAATTAGAATTGGGATATTAACTTTATGTTTTCAGGTCGAATTTCATTTTGGCCCGATTTACCTTGTATTATAAAACTTGAATTTGTTACTACATTAACATTGCACATTATTCACGAGAAAATACAATTTTGTACGAATTGGTCATGAAGAACTAATCCTTAGGGCTAATTTGTCGAATTTTAATTCCACAAAACTTTGACTTTATTATTATTTTCAGGTTGATTCAGTTCCTTTCTGATTTTCTATACGACTTTCGTTTGCTTAATTCATTTCTTATAGAATAGATTGGATTAAATTTGTTTGTGCATGTTCCTTACTTTAATTGCGTTTAACTTAGATTTTTCATTAATTCGCGCTGTCTATAACTGTTTGCTTAATTCAATGAGCCGTTTGCTTAATTTAGTGATTAGGAACATAACTCGTGTAGTATTGTCAATGCTTGTTTCATCAATATTGCAATCAAATAGGATTTGGAACCGCTTAGGGAATTGAAATTGTAATAACCAATGATAAGTTGAAAGTCGAATCGATATATTAACTTATTTAATAATCACTTGTTTTTATAATCATTTCTCTATTTTGTTTTCTAAATCGATCAAACTATAAACCCCCTCCCCCAAAATTGATTTCAGTTGGTTAATTAATGCAATAATCCTTGTGATACGACTCGAGCCATTGTCGCTATCTAGAGTTTTTAAATTTACTCTTTTTGATCCGTGCGAGATAGAGGATCAACAATCCTATGCTATAAAGCATAGAATCCAACACAGACCCGCGACACGACACGAGCACGGACACTCCGACACCGATATGTGAAAAATCTAGGACACTGACACCTTTATATATGTTATAGTATTTGATTTTTATTTATTCATCTAATATCAAAAGAATTAAAAATATTCTAATTAAAATTAATTTCTTTACTTTTTTCATTAATAATATTAAGGATGAAATCTGTCTAGAAAATGTATGGTGTGTTAAGGAAAAGAAAAACACAATTTTTTTAAAGAAAATTTGTTTGCATTATTATTGAACATGTGTTGTATGAGTGTCATGGGGTATCAAACACTGAATTCAAAATGTGTCGAAGCAAAGAAAAAACCCAATTTTAAAGAGACACTTGTCTGAATTTTTCGATACTTGTTTAACTTTTCTGAGACGTGTCGTACGAGTGTCATATAAGTGTCAGACATAGACACGTGTCGAACATCACGACACACCTACTTCTAGAGATGTTTGTGCTTCATAGATCCAGTGAGATTGAGGATTGATAACAAACTGGTTATAAGCATTGCAAAGAATCCAGTGTTGCATGGAAGGAGCAAGCACATTGACACGAAGTATCATTTTCTGAGGAATTAGGTTCAAAATGAAGTGCTAAAAGTTGTGCACTATAGCACTCATAAGTAACTTGCACATTTGCTGACTAAAGCTTTCAAAACTGAACACTTTATCCATTTGAGGGATAAAATTGATGGTATAGAATTTAGTTAGCTGAATATGAATTAAGAGATGATGTTAGAAATAATTCATGTTCAGAAGTTGTTTCAGAAGCTGTGTTGTTCAGAAGTTACGTGCTTCAGAACCTTACTCAGCATAATCGAGAAGTTGTATATTTAGAACTTTAACTCAACTTCTGAATTTTATTAGCATGATTAACTTATCTCTCTTCTTTCATCTTTATCTCATCTTCAACATTGTGCATCAACAAAGACGACATCTTCAACCAATATTCAAATGTGTCAATTTCATAAACAAAACAAAATTTTAAATAAAACGATAGAATAAAGACAAATAAAAGCGATAAAAAAAATATGCCTTAACAATTTACAACTAATGATAAAAGAAAAGTGTTACACAAATAAAGCCACTTTATTGGAAATTCACCTAGCTAGATGTTTTATTCTTCGTACAAAACAAAAAGAACTATGTTTGTTCCACTACATTACAAGAAAATTTTACATAGTTACACGTATATGCACATAAATACATTGAATGAAGTATGTATAATGTTAACCATGCTCCTATTTGTAGTTTTGTTTCTATTCTATCAAACTTGAATCTCTTAACCAGGCCTAGTGTTTCCGAGTTGTGAAATCAGGCTCAGCTGGCTTTGGAGGCAAAAGAGGCATTAATCTTGGCTGCATTCTGTTGTGTGTGCTATTTCTTCTCAAGTTTCTTAATGCATTTGCAGCAAACCTTGATGCATATATGGTTGCACCAAGGCTTATAGTTGAACCTTCCTCATTCGCCAAAGCATCTTGTAGCTTGTCTTCTGCTTCACGCAATGTCCTCTCAATCTTCTTTTTCGAGTATCGACGCCATGCTGCTTGTATGAAACACGCACCCCATGTCTTCCATTGCGGCGAATATGACCTTCAAACAAAGCATATATTGCAGATGATAAACCTTATGTATAAGTTATTTCCATAATCAAAGAGGAAAGACAGTATCACGCCATACCTAAAAGTGTGTTGGAGTTGTTTGCTGTTGATAAGACGCCGAAATTGGGAAGCGACAAACTTCAAATCATCAGCCATGAGTGCAAATCCTTCAACTTCTGATATAGTTTCGACCGTTCTAGTTGAAGTTGGTAGATTTGAAGACGAGTTTGGATCCAAAGCCCATGTTAAAAGCTCCTCTCCACAAAAATCACCAGGCATTAGAAATAAGGAGTTGAAGAAACCAGTTCTTCCACCATTTGTTGTCATAGTAGCGACTTTTCCACGCATGATGAAAAGCATTTCATCAACCGGATCTTCTTCGCGAACAATGCAACTCTTCTCTGTATACAGAACTGGCTTCAATCTATCACACATTGCATCCAACAACTGCTCATTCATTTTCTCAAACAGCGGCACCTAATGAAAAATTAAAGAACATGAAATGTTCATCGTTATACATGTACAAAACAATATAGTATATATTCGTCGACGGAAAAATGATTTTCGTGACGAGATGATTATGAATTATACTCACTTTTTTAACTAAAGCTAAGCAAAGATGTCGCTTTATGTCTCTTCTGAGATCTTTAGGGAGGTTAAGAATTAAAGTCTCTTCTTCAACGCCTCGATTTTTCTGCCATTTGTATTGTTCATACTTTCTAATCCTTTGCTTCAAGTTATCAGGTAACATACGGTGCGACATCCACAATTCTGCGTCCCTATTTCTCACTCTCATCTCTTCCACCCTAACTGTTGTAGATTGCAAATATTTCTGTAACAATGTTCAGCACAATCTATTACCTCACAAACTTATGCAAACCTGGTTTTGGACTATAATGGTTTTGGAAATAGCGGTTAATTTTGAATCAACATTTACCTGCATGTTTCCGATAAGTAACGAGAATAGAACCAATCCAAAGATGGCAACGGCAATTGCAAAGGTTATCTCTGTCACATAAGTACTTGTCTTGAGGTTTTGTCCAAGAGCACTGTAAAACATGACCAAAAAAAATTGCGATAGTTTTATAATGTGTATGTTGCATTTGCATATTAAGACAGTAACGCAAAATATCATTCACGAACCTTAGATTGCGCAAACCCCACCAAAAGCAGTAGAACAACTTCTGAGGAAAACCAGTGGTTGAGTCTATGACACCGGATTGAAGACCATCGAAAAATATTCCATAATTGAAAGTGTTTGTGTCATTAATATTATCAGGGTCAACCAAAAGACATGTACTGTTGAGAAGATTAAAGACAGTTTCATCTTTCCGTCCACAGCCCAAGAATGATTCGCGAAAGATTTCAACCTTGTTCATCTCTCGGCGCCAGCACCGCACTTGTGATTCTACTGATAGTATATACCAGTTTGCTCCAATCATCTATGCCACAACCATATACTAGAATTTAGTGATCAATGATAATAACTTACATGTATAAGATAATTGAATCGTAAACGCGAAATAAAATCAACTTACATGACTTGCAAGCATGTAGAGAAAAAGATTGTAAACAGCTCCAGCCCATGCTGTCTCTGTCAATATGCCCGAAGTTCTAGTTACTTCTTTGAATAATGGCCAAATCCGCAGTAATCGCGGCACATATTGGACTAATACCGCATACTTCAACAAATCCTTTGCTACAAATGGAGCTGAATTTTTCATGTGTGGAAATATAGCCAAACAAATAATCTGAAATGCAAAAACAATCGCAAAATTATCGCTTTCGCTTCGGGAAAAAATATACTCAATTAAGAATGAGTTGAAATGAGAAATACCTGTGGAAGTGGAATAATTGATAGAATGTCAATGATGAAATGAGAACTCAAGTATCTTTTCATTATGGCGATAGGATCGTCAACGAGTTCACCTCTTCCGAAAACAAGAGAAAAAGGTGCGATAAATCCAGTTCTAAACTGAAAGATGATGCGAAGAATGTAGAAAAGATCGAAGAACGTGCGAAGAACACTGGCAGTAGTCTGCAATGCTTCATCCAAATCAACACATTTGTTTTTACCGACAATCACCGGAATGTACAAGAAAAGAGGGTCTACATAGATGGCCATTACACATGTGATTACAAAGATTTTGTTCCATTTCTGAAGCATTGGCCCTTGTGGATCAAGAATTTTGATCTTAGAAGAAACCGATTTCTTTGTTTGTCCTTCACTTACAGGGTGAACTACCGAAGAACTTCTTCCGAATTTCTTCATCTTCTCTAAACCACTTTCGAGTTTTCTTCCAATCCTCTTCAAAACATCACTTATTCCTGGTCTGTCTTTTCTTATGTTTATTGAATCTTTCTGCTCTATAGTAAAAGATGACTCTGATCTCCAATCCTCAAACCTGGAATGAAAAGAAACATACCAAATCTTGTCAATTTTTTTGTTAAATTAATATATCCCTCTGCGCAACTGCAGATTATGAAGCACGGACACTAAAAACACAACACTGACAATGACATGGACATTGACACGGATACGGACACGTCGACACAGACAATAATTTGAAAAAATAAATAAATTGTAATCACAAGTGTCAGGTGTCGGTTTCAGACACGGACACAAACATGTTTTTTTCCAGAGGTGTCGGTGCTACAAAGACAGAGAGACTAACGAGGTAACTATTAATTTGAAATTATTCATCTAAAGCATGCAGCTTTTAAAACAAGAGACAGGATTAAGCAACCTCACCTCACAAATTTATGTCCCAAAGCATTCATGATTAAACTACTTGTTCATAGTTATGAACAAGTACGCAATTTAGCTTTTGCAGCAAAACACTATATTCAAACCTGCAAAATCTAACATCAAATTAGAAACAAATCACCAAATGGATAAACAAGTAGTAAAATATAACACATAACAAAAATCCTAAGGAACCACATGTAGGAAACAAACATGTAAAGAACAAGTTAACATGATTATGTACTGTTGTTAGGTTTTGGAGAAAGAAAAGAAAACAAGAAAAATTTGTGAAAGAAAGAGAAAATTATTAAGGAAACACCAACCATAAAAATGCAGAAACAGCTATTCTTGTTTGATTTGGAACATTAAGAGTTAATAAAGAGATATATAATTGATGGCTATTTTGTTGAATGAGGAAGTGTACAAAAATTGAGGGAGGAAAGAACTAGGACTCAGTCATCACTAAGAATTTATTAGTCAAGTCAGCTATGTTCATGAATATTCAATCATTTTAGTACCTAAATTTCTAGCATGTTGAATTATGTTATTGTTATATACTATTATTGAAATTAAAATTCATATTATATACGTACCATTTTTCTCACTACAAATAAATTAATAAAGATGTCATTCGGGAAACATTGTACCTAACCCAAGACTATAATACTATTGTGAATTTGAAAAAGCCAAACTTTGACACGAGAAGAACGTTCTTAACAAGAATGTTGATGGTTTTTAAGAGTTGCAATCTACTATAACATTTGCTAATCTATTGACTAAATTGGCAAAAATACCCTTTCATCAAAAAAAAATTTGCTTTACAACTTGGGCAGATATGTAATTAACAAATTAACCTTTATCTTTTTTAACTTTTCTCATGCATCCGACACATGTTGTTTTTTCATTGGTCGCAGTCTCTCTCCTTTATCTTTTCTCTTTTCTCTCTCGTTTTCTTTTTTCTCTCTCTTTTCTCTATGGCTTTTCTTCTCTCTTTTTCAAAGAAACCCTATAACCATCGCCGCTGTTTATCTCCCCTATTATCGGTCATCACCACCTCCACTGAAAAGCCAAATGCATATTTGCACTCCTCATCTCACGGGATTCCTTATGAATAGATTGGAATTTTGTTTCGTCAACTTCAGTGTCGACCACTAAGCATTGTTTTTTCTTGAAGAAAATAGATCCAGATTTATAAATTAATTTGTGTCAACTTTGCAGATTTAAAGCTTGAAAAATGACAGAAAAGTTGGTGAAGAAGAATACGAATCAACATGTTTGTGTTCAAATGTTTTAGCCTGATTTAGCGAATAATGTTTGTGTTCTGGTGTTTTAGCCAATTTTATGTTTTTTCATTTAATTTTTGTTTCCTTACTAGCTTGATCAAACATTGTTCATTTGACATGCCATTTAAAGGAACAAACTTGGTTGTGATTTTTCAGCAAATTGCATCACAGGGATTGTTTGATGTACATATAAAGCATACATGTGACATACATATTGATGGCCTTCATACAAATGGAGATATCTCTCTTACTATTGGAGCGGTACTGGGAACAACTTTGTGAGTTGGAACGGTACTGTGACACAACAACCATGCTGTAAATAGTTTTCAACACTGTAGTCTCTAATGATTGCAAAAAAATTGCACACTCCAATGCATTCTTACTGTGAGTCTCCACTATATTCTTACTACTTGCATGTATTTAGGTGAACATCTTCTTATTGTTGATCCTCATGGTGGTGGCAACACATTTATATGAATTTAATATGTCTAATGAAATGGAAATAGGTTGGTCTGTGAAGAAAATATTGGTATTTGAAAGCAACACACAACATTGATGATGACACAATTTCTACTGAAATTGTCCCTTTTATTTGCTTTAGGTTATTCATTCTTCTATAGAACATTATGTTATTGTTTTTGAATATTCTTCCATAGAGGTTAAAAGCATATTTTTTCCTATATAAATTGGATTAAGATGATACTGTGTCATAGAATTCATACATTTAATGATTATTCGATGTGAATGGCTGAAATACTCAGTTTGAACTTTTGCAATACAAGCAAAACCTATGCCAAGTAAAACAATTTCAGAACATTTAAATTGATATAGCTTTGGATTGTTTTTAGGATACAGTATCATGTTTTTCTTGTCTTGATTTCTTAAACTGATTTGGCCATCATTGAACTACATTTGTTATTTACCTAGCTCAACATCAGATGCCATGGAAGTAGGTGATACCTTAGCATCCCATCTAATTTACTTTACCGATATCTTCTTTGGCGACTAACTGTATGTGATACTAGTTTTGTTCCTTTTATCGGTTTTATACTTTACTTTCAGTTTCTTTATATTTGTTCTTCATAGGTTTCAAGTGTGCAATTAAGAGATGATCTTTTGTCAATGTTAGTTGTCGGTCACAAGATCACTGGTTCGATGCTTAGTTGGGCAATCTGTCTTCTAAGTAAGGTATCTAACAGAGAATAACAAATTTAGTTTTAATCATAAATGAATCATAAGCTCGCACCCTGTGAACCATAAGCCCTATTTATGCAGGATTCTTCCTCATTAGCAAAAGCATAATAAGAGATAGACAGATTTTTACAGGGAAGACGTCCTTCCTACGAAGATATTAAAGATCTTAAGTTGTCAGATTTTTACTATATTGTGACTTCTCATAGCTTTTTCTTGAATATATTAATTAACATATGAATTAGTGTTGGATTGACAGGTTAAGAAAATTCACATTAAAGCAATGGAGTTCTCTTTCACGCAAGGTCGGTGGAACTATGAAATATGGGGTGGACTTGAACCAATATCTAGCCAAAATGCAAAGCCTCGTGGAGTTGAATTAGCAAGCAATGATTTTAGTTGAGGATCCAATTTTGTACTAAGGGTTTGATTATTATTTTTTATAGTTGTTAGGGAGCTAAAATGTGAGCTTATTTCTCACATGTTATCTCAAATCAATTATAAAGGCTTTATGTATCTAGATAGTAAGTTGTTGGTTCAAAAACTTGTCAAATTCATACTAAATTAGCATTCTAATATCATGTCAAAATGTTAAATTTATAATAATGAATTTTTTTTCTCTATTAAAAATCTATTACATGATAATATAATTTATTTTTTAATTTAAATGTATTTTTTCTTTTATTTTACGGGCCACTATTTTAATTTAATCAATCATTGGTTCAGTTTTTCTTTTCATTTAAAATGAGTATTTAATACATTTGAATTTTAATATAATTGATTCTTTTATAATTAAATATCTCATTTCAAACTTATATTTTAAAATATATTTTATCTTTTCTATTTGTTTACTATCACTAAAAATACTAATTAATCCATTATTTAACTTCAATAAAATTAAAAATGTATTTTATGAAATTAAATAATACTACATAATCATTCACACAACTAACTTTTTATCTTACGGGTCACTATCAACATAATGTCTATTTTAGTTTAATCAATCATTTTCTTAATTTGAGATACAAAATTTTTATTTTTAAATATTATTTTTTCTTCAATCATAATTTTTTTGTACAATTATTTAATACACTTAAATCTATATGATTATTGTTCAATTTACAATTAAGTAAATTATTTTCTATTTTACATTTTATTTTAAATTTTACATTTGTATTTGTTAAAAAAAATATTATTCAACTCATATGTCCTTTTTTTTATGGTTATTTAATACATTGAGTTTTGTTTTTAATGATCATCTACTATAAAACAAATATTATTCAATTGACCATATTACATATTACATAGAAAATTAACACACGAATATGATAATAAAATATTTAATCTTACGGGTCATTTTCAACACAATGTCTATTTTTTTAATCAACAATTACTTTTATTTAAAAATAAATCTTTATTTTTCAAATTTTAATTTTTTCCTTTCTCCATCTCATTGGTTTCCTTTTTTCTTTTCATTTTATATAATTATTAAATTGAATTATATTTGGTGATAATTATTTATTTTATAATTAAATATTTTATTTCAAACTTACATGTTTTAAATGTATTTTATGTCGTTTCAAGTAAAGTTCACCCGTGCGGGAGCACGGGTCTCTGACTAGTTAGTTTATAAAGAATAATTAATAAAAAATTTAGATAAGTTGAGATTTGATATTATTAGTTTTCTATTATACTTACGAAATTATTAATGGTATATAATTAGAATTCAAATCAAAATATTAGGAAATTAGTAATGGTATGTAACTAGAATTCAAATCAAAATATTTGTAATTATATTATTAAGGTTTTATTATTTTATTCAAAGGGCCATGAATACTGTTATGGAATCATATTGGTTTTATTATTTTTTTTAATAGTCTTTTGGAATTGGTGTTGGATGTTAAGGAGGGATTTCAGAGTTATTTTTCGAGTAAATTTATTGAGTCAGAGGGGGAGGAATTGAGGTTGGAAGGGACTCCTTTTAAAAGTATGAGTATGGAGGATAGTGTTTTTATTGATAGCCCTTTTCAAGAGGAAGAGATCAAGAAAGTGGTGTGGGATTGTGGGAGTTCTAAAAGTCCGGGTTTGGATGGTTATACTTTTATGTCCATTAAAAAGTGTTGGAATATTCTTAAAGGGGATTTTATTTGTTTCATAAATTGTTTTCATTCGGGAGTGATCTTTCTAAAGCGGCCATTTCTTCTTTCTTGACTTTGGTCCCTAAATCTCCTAATTCGCTGTCTCTGGATGATTCTAGACCGATTTGTCTTGTCGGTTGTATGTATAAGGTGATTGCTAAATTACTAGCAGGAAGATTGAAAAAAGTGGTGAACTCTAATATTTCCCCGTGTCAAAGTGTTTTCGTTCCGGAGAGACAATTGCTTGATGGATTCTTGGTGACTAATGAAGTGGTTATTTATGCTCGAAAGGATGGTAGAAATTGTCTTCTTTTTAAAGTGGACTTTGAAAAAGCGTACAATAAGGTGAATTGGAATTTTCTAAGATTCATGATGGAGAAGATGGGGTTCGGGACAGTTTGGAGGTGGTGGATGGAGTTATTAGTGTTTCAAAGCAATATGTCAGTCTTAGATAACGGTAGTCCGACGAAGGAATTTTTCATGGAGAAAGGTTTAAGGCAAGGAGATCCTCTATCGCCTTTTCTATTTGTTTTGGTGGCGGAAGGTTTAGTGGGGTTGGTAAGGAAATCTCAAGAAATTGGTGACTACGTTGAGTTTGTGATTAATGGGAAATGTATTGTTAATATTCTTCAATTTGCGGAGGATATGTTGCTTATTAGGGAAAGTCTTGGAAGCATGTGTGGATTATTAAGTCAGTGTTGAGGGCTTTTGAACTTGTATCGGGTTTAAGTATTAATTATCATAAAAGCAAATTGATTGGTATTAATGCGAATTCGAATTTTTTTGAAGTCATTTCCTATGTTCTTGCGTGTAAGGTGTAACAGAGTAATTTTTCTTTTCTTGGTATTCTGATTGGCTTTTATCCTAGAAGTTATTCGACGTGAGTTCCTCTTAATAATAAGATGAAGAATTGCTTATCGAGTTGGAAGAATAATTTTCTTAACCTTGGAGGGAGAATCACGTTATTGAAATCCATTCTTTGTTCTTTGACTATTTTCACTATGTACTTTTACAAGATGTCAAGGAAGGAGGCTAAAGAATTTACTAGCTTGCAAGGTGGATTCTTGTGGGAAGGGATGGAGAAAAAGAAAAAGATTCATTGGGTTAGTTGGAAGAAAGTGTGCCTACCTTTCGAATCGGGAGGACTTGGCGTCAAAAATATTATGGATTTTAATATGGCCCTTCTTAATAAGTAGAGATGGAGGATTCTTCAAGGTCAAGATACATTTTGGTTTAATTTGTTGAGAGCTAGATATGGAGATATTTCCATGAAAGTTTTTTGTGATGGTAAGAGTAATATTGCTTCCGGTTCTCAATCATCTTGGTGGAAGAAAATTATTACTATTACGAATTATTCTAAAAGTGATCCTACAGTGGAGTTTTATAGGTTTGAGGTTGGTAAAGGTTTTACTACTCCTTTTTTGGAAGATAGATGGTTGGAGGATTCTAGTTTGAAGAGTTATTTTTCGGATTTATATTCGACTTCTTGTTTGACAAAGGTTTCGGTGGCCGGTATGAGAGGTCAGAGTAATGAAGAGTGGATTTGGAGTGATTGTGGTATTGATTGGGAGGCATTGTAACCAGGTTTGCGACTTCGACAAACTCATTTCGAAACTAAATTAATCAGTAATGACTTAGATGTGTTCGACGATGATAGAGTGGTGAGGAAGAATACACTAGAAGGAGCTTTTTGCAGTTTGACATAAAATTTTGGCAGTATTATAGGAATTAGTTAGACGTTATTACTGGCCAGAATTATAGACCAATCATGCATGTATTAATTTAACATCATTACATGCCAAATATGTATGCATTAGTTTGACAAGCCAAGCATGACATGCCATTTAAATAGCATTACATGTACTTTATATATGCATTAACATTAGTTATTAGGGGTGGACAAGAAATTCCGAACCGTCCAAAACCAACCTAACTGATAGCAACAAAAAAAAAAAACACATATGTGCTATTTTAAATCGTGGGTTCTTTGGATGAACATTAACAATTTTTGATGGTTAAGAACAGTCGGATGCGGTTTCGTTAAAGTGATCCACTGATACCTAGTACCACCCGACAAACAAAGATACAATGTCTTTAACTAGTTGTATATTGATAAGATCAATTTTTATATATACAATAACTTAATTAGTTTTACATTAATAGTATTTTACTATCATAGAGTGATAGACTCAACTTTTCAGATAAAGATAAAATCAATTTCTTTTTTCAAATTATTTTACTAACTTATAGTACAATTGGAGACTGATATGTTTGGCTTTTTAATAATAAATTCTAATTTTTTTCTCTCGCAATCTTTGACTGTTTCAAATATAATGAAATAGTAATTTTAATTTTTTTCTCACATCCTCATCTCACACTTAGTCACTACTCACACTCTCTAAAGCATAACCCGTTGTTAGTTCTCTCAATCTTTCTTCCATGTACTTCTTTCAATCTCTTCACTTTTATCATCTTCCCTTTAATTCTTACGCAATCTATCTTTCCTGTACTTCTATTATCATCTTCACTTTTATCTCTTTACTTCACACTTAGTCACTATATTCTTATGCAAGTGATGATGTCTTTGGTATGCTTCAATAGATATTAATATTCTTGCTTTTATTTATTTATTTAATGTTAACCTATATCTATAAATAACTCATTCTTCATCTATGGCATTATGTCATTCTTCATCAATTTATAAAGCTTAAAATTCTTTGGATTTTGTTTTTCTGGATAAATTGTGAAATGTCTCGGACTTCTGATATCTTTAGGAACTAAAAGGTGTAAAATTATTTGTTTTTTCAATTGATTTATAACGAATTAAACCAGCCGACTCATCCAACAAAACGACAAACTGCCAAAACTCAAACCGATGGCGTCAAACGGTCGGTAGTGGATGATATATTATCATTCGTGGATTTTTTCGGATTGAGGATTTTTCATCCGAATTCTTCTAAATCTGACTGATGTCCACCCCTAATGGTTACACATAATCAACATCACAAGTACTTTAAATAATTGTTCCTTTCAAAATAACACCAATACCACAAAAACTTGGAATATTTGTCATTACGTCAAGTTAACAAAAATAATAACTATTACAAAATAACGTCAACATTACATGTACTTGAAATAATTTGATTACATAAAGTTAACAAGCTAAATCAAAATAACAGCTAGCCCATATCTGAGTTCAAGATAAAAACTACTATTGTGATGGTTGTGTAGGTTGTGGTGCCTGAAAGAGCTTTCAATCTCAATTGCACTTGTCTTTGCTTTATTCCTTGGTCCACCCTCTGCTTTATCCTTCGGTCCATCGTTTGTCATCTTGTTATTTCCAACATACGGGATGGAACTATCAGCAACCCTCTTTCCTTTACAACTTCTTTTATTGTGTTCCATGGATCCATTCTCATAACAAGACAAACAAGTAACTGTTGTAAGTTTTCTTGGAAGCACATGTGGATTTCTTGGCAAATTTTTATCATGTATCTCATTTTTGTGGAACGATCAACTGCCCTTCTTATCACAGGTGGATTCTTTGTGGACTGGCCATCCAAAGGCCACAATTGTGGCACAATGGTAGGGTAGATAATGTGTGAATAACTGTTGTAGAATATAATATTCCTACATTCATGTAATTCCAAACCCAATCAGAAATATATTCACATAAATAAATTCAATAACTAGTGAAAATATATTCAGTAGCATACTTGTAATATTGACACACATATTGTTCTGGATTTGTCTTGTTTTGCCATATACATGTTATAGCATGACTATATGGGATTCCAGTTAAATCTCATTTCCTACATGCATATGTTTTTTTGTTTTAGATTAACAACAAATGTTTCTATACCATTAGTCACACCAAATATGGCCATATCATCATCACCATGCCATGTATGACTCTATTGTTCTGCATTTTTCTTGCTCTTCTCAAGAAGCAATTGTATTCTCTGGCATATATTACCATTTTAATTACTCAGTACCTCATTCTGATTAGCAACCCTCTTAGTTAGGTAATGCTTAATCCCTTTTAACAAAGTGATCATTTGCTTATCCCTATATTCTCGATTTGCCCTATTAAAAGCCTCACAAGTTATTTGTCTGAAGGTCATATTTACAATATGTTTTGAAGTGAGACCTGCTCCAGTATTATGCAGGGATATCCACAAGATCCTACCAAGTAGAATCGTTAAGGCTTTTAAACCTCTGCATTGCCATATTCCATGCTGGAATTGTAGTATCCCTTGTTGCACTCCACATAACCTCGTTCATTTCGAGCCCATGATTTTTCTTCTTCCAATTCCCATAAAGACGCTTCACACATATGTGTTGCTCAACATGAATACTCATATTATGAATTACTTTTACTAGCCCTTGAAATATAATAACAATACAATATTTACTATTAAGTATGAATAAAAATATAAGCATTAGAAGGATTGTTAAAATTTACCTTTAGTTGATCTGAAATAAAAAAAGGCCTCTGGTTAATTGCTTCTAAGTAATACAAGTATGATGAACCAATCCCAAGAATATTTTGTCTCAGCCTCAACAACAACATAAGAAATATCTTATTATTTCCATCCCTAAATTCATAAATTGAAATAATAAAACCCAGATATTGAACCCCTAAACCTAGATAATACTGAAAACGCTGAAGCACTATAAATCCCGGTGTCCCCCTCTCTCTCTCTCTCACACACACACACACACACTCTTGCATTTAAATTTTGTAGGCTATTTCATATTTAGTTTTTTCAACTCATAGAGTAATTTATCGTTTACTCAATTAGTAGCGATTTATTACGTAAGGTTAGGCTTTGTTAGAATGGAACCTAATCGAGATTTATTGGTGATTAAATTATGAGAAACTGTTGAGTTTAGAATTCATTTAACTTGAATCGTTGTATAATCACACCTCGTGAAGTATACAATTGATATCAATTTAATACCTTTGTGTATCAACATTAAATCATATTTTATATTTGTGAAGTGATTACGTGTTAACATGATCAAGTTTCAATAAAAGTAAAATTCTCATATTTTCGCTCTAAAATCTTCCGTGTGCAACTTAAAAACCATTGCTAATCCATTTTGGAAAATTCGTTGAAATTTTTTGTTTTAGTCTATTCCCCCTCCTCTAGACTATTTTCTTACTCCATATTCGCACCCAACAACTAGCATAAAGAGTTGGTGTATTGATTAAGTCTAATCGACTCCAATAGTTTTAAGAATATGGTGGACGATGATGATACAAAGGGAGCGTATAATGGAGCGCAAATTTTCAATGGTGAAAATTATACTTATTAGAAAGGGAACATGGATGTACACTTATTATCAATTGAAAAACAATTGTGGTGTGTAGTCACTGAGGGATCATTTATCCCTACAGGCAATGATAGAGTTCTAAAACACCCAAAGGATTAAAGAGATGATGAAACCAAAAATGCTCATATGATTTTAAAGCAAGAAACATACTTATCTTCACCTTAAGCGTGAAATTATTTTATGCTATTTCACATCATGCGAGTGCAAAAGGTATACGGGACGCTCTCTAAACTCTTTACAAGGGAACGAATGACGTCAAGGATTCTAAAATCAATATGTTTATAGAGGAGAAGATGTGGATTCCATGCAAACTAGAATCCAATTCACTTAATCAAATAATTAATAACTTAGGTAAAACCTATTCCAACAAATATTATACTCATAAAATATTGAGATCTATGTGCATGGAGTGGCAACCAAAGGTTAACACTATAAAAGAATCTAAATATCATAATACTTTGGATATTACAAAGTTATTTGAGAAGTTAGTCGAACATGAAAATGAATTAAAATGACTCGTGGTTAGCAAAGTGAAGTCGAAAAAGAAAGATAAAGGCAAATAAGAGAAACAAGACCTTTATTTGAAAGCTTCCTCATCTAAAGCTAGTAAGTTAAAGGAATAACGTGATCATTTTGACAAAGAAGCTCATAACCAAGATGAAATGAGTTCATTCGTCAAATGCTATAGTAGATACTTAAAGAGAAACAGACTCAAACATTTCGACAAAGGGTTGATAAATTTTAGAAATACCCATCCGTCTTAGAGAGGACACAAGAAAAAAGATGATGACATTATGTGTTACGAGTGTGGTAGATGTGGACTTGATTTACCATTGATGACATCATGGATAATGCAAACCCAGAGAGTCATTTTTATGAATGTAGGATGTACAAGGTATTAATGTTCCATGACTTTTCCATTCAAACTTAAAGCTTCGTGTTTTAGAAATGCTCATCCCATGTATTTGTTGTTTACTATTTATAGATTCATTGACACAAAAGGTGCAATCACTTTGTATGATATGAAGAAGAGATGACATCAATAGAAAAAAAAATTGGTTTATTCATTAAACCAATATTAGGGATAAAGAAGATTAAAGTGAATGGGTGCAAGCTCATGGAGGATGGATTAAAGATGCAAATCAAGTTTTTAAATATGCAGTTAAGTTTACATTTGCCATTACTTTTGTGTTGTTGATTGGATTAGTTGCAAGAAGTGAAATGAAATAGAATCCAATTAGGTTGTGTTGTTTCTTAGTTTCTGTGATTTTTGTAACAAGTGTAATAATGATTTTATGTGTTGGTTGTTTTAACAAGTGTAACTATTGTAATAATAATTTATGAATGAAAAAGAGTATATTGTTATGTTTCGTTGTTATTTGTATTACATGCCATTAGTATAGTGCATTACAAGTCATTCTAAGTATGCGTTACATGCCTTTATAATAATGCAACATGAATGCATTTTGACAGTATTATAGGCCATAATATGAATGCAACATCAATGCCCTTGATTTTCCATTATATGAATGCATTTTGACATGGAATTTCGACAATATTATAGGAATTAGTTAGACATAATTATTAGCCACAATTACAAATCAATCTTGTATGTATTAATTTGACATTATTACAGGCCAAACATGTATGCATTAGTTTGACAAGCCAACTATGATGGGCCATTTAGATAGCATTACATGCCAAGTATTATAAACCATTTAGACATCATTACAAGCTAAGCATAAAAGGCCATTTATCCAACATTACAAGTACTTTATATATGCATTAGTTTGACATACAAGCATGATAACATTAGTTACACATAATCAGCGTCATAAGTACTTTAAGTAGTTGTTCACTTTAAAATAACATCAACATCACAAAAATTTGGAATATTTGTCATTACACCAAGTTAACAAAATAATAACTATAATAAAATAACAACAACATCACATGTACTTGAAATAATTGGATTACATCAAGTTAACAAACTATTTCAAAACAACGACCAACCCATATCTTAATTCAAGATAAAAACTACAACTGAGATGGTTGTGTAGGTTTGGGTGCCTGAGATGAGCATTTAATCTCAAATGCATTTATATTTGCTTTATTCTTTGGTCCACCCTTTATTTTATCCGTCGACCCTTTGTCGTCTTCTTGTTATTTGCATCATATGGGATGATTCTGTCAGCAACCCTATTTGTTGTACTCCATATAACCTCTTTAATTTCAAACCCATGATTTTTCTTCTTCTAATTCCCATAAAGACGCTCCGCACATATGCATTGGTCAACATGAGTACTCACATTTTGAATTGCTTGTACTAGCCTCTGAAATACGATAACAATATTACTATTAAGTATGAAGTAAAATATAAGCATTATAAGTGTTGTTAAAATTTAACTTTAGTTGATCTGAAATAAAAAATAAGTCCTCCAATTAATTTCTTCCAAGTCTTCCAATACAAGTATGATGAACCAATGCCAAAAATCTTTTGTCTCAACCTCAACAACAACATATGGAATAGGAAATATCTTATTATTTCTATCTTTAAGTCCAAAAATTGAAACAATAAAATTCAGATGTTGAACACTTAAACTCAGATGATAGTGAAACCTTGAACCCTAGCTAACATATTAACATTTAGAAATAAACCCTAAACTCAAAAATTAAAACGCACCTTATACAAAATTTCACATCCTCTTTATTTTTCGATGACAAAGGAATATTACTCAATGTAAATTTCTTGACCTTCGATGTGTAACAAACAAATAATGAACGGGATGCAGAGAACAAAATGACACAGCTGAAGAAAGCTTCAAAAGCTTCTTATGAACGAAAGAACGAAATGAAAACCTAAGAATTATAAAATTCTATTCTAATAACTTTTCATATTTTTATTTCATTAAAAAATTATTTGATAAGCAATTTAAAAATTAAAAATATTTAATTAACTCATTAAATAATGTCACACCACCTTTTATGGACCACATCAATTTTTCCATCAAATAAATACACAAAAATGGACAAGGACAAAAAAAAAAAAAAAAAAAAGACATAAAAGGACTAAAAAGCTTAAATTTAAAAGAGGAGATTAAAACTACATTTAAACTTTTTTTTTTAATTTAACAGAATATTTTATTCAAGATTTTTTCATGATATAAATTGTAAAATATATATCTTTTAGAGTGGTATATCTTTTGACTCTTACATTCAAAACAATTTTAAACTTCAAAACCAAATAAAGATATTGAAACAATACTTATTAATAAGAAATTATCAAAGTAAATCTCAACCATTATTATTATCATTATCTCATCATTCATATTAAAAAAGAAATTAAATTTAAATGGCAAAAATATTCTTTCTTATCTTTCTTATTCAAATATTATATTACTCAAATATATTTAAATCTTTTGTGTATCTTTTAGGATTGTTACTCAAATATATTTATATATCTTTTAGGATTGTTATTAAATGTTCCCTCTTTAAAACTCAAAACCCTACTCCTTCCTTTAAAACCCTTTTCCTCTTTTCATTCGTGTAACACTCTCCCTTTACTTTTCACACCCCCTCACTCGTCACCTTCCTCTCGCTCGCTTCATCTTCTATCGTTGCTCTGTGAAAATGGTTACAGAGACGAGAGCCATTCAGTTACAATTCAGTCAATCTCAGAAGCTCCGTCTAAACACGGCAATGAAATCTCTGTCTTCTAAGATGAATTTCGATAACACTGTCACCATAGCCGATTCCATCCCTGTCAATCATCAAGAAGGGGTTCTCAAAGGTCACGGAACTTGTGACCTAGACGGTGATGTCGTTTCCACTCTCTGTGGCACCGTGGAGCGTGTTAACAAACTCGTTTATGTGCGACCTTTGAACTCAAGGTATATTTTACTTCTTATTAACTTGTTCACTTTTTTTTTTCTTTCCGATTGTTGCGCTTTTGTTTGTTAATTGAATCTTGTGACTCAATCAATTTTAGGTACAAAGCTGAGATCGGGGACATTGTTATCGGGCGAGTTGTTGAGGTACTGTTTTATATCATCCATCTCTAATTCATGTATTTGTTTTCGCAATTTTTTGGTTACCGTCGTCTTATTATTTGTTGCTGTGTGTAGGTTGCTCAAAAGCATTGGAAATTGGACATTAATTGTAACCAGAATGCTTACTTGATGCTCTCTGCTATCAATATGCTTGATGGAGTACAGGTATTTTGAGTAGAACATATCTTTTTTCCGAAATTTGGAGACCTTAATTACATTGTCTTTACAAATAATGTTTAAGAAATTTGGATAAATGGATAGAACAGTGCCGTATTGTTGCCATATCATAAAGTTATTGTTGAATGGAAGGATTGATGAACAAGAGGCAAATATGTTTTTAGTGGTTTATCATAATGACTACATGCTGCTCATTACAATGCGATTGTCATTTTTAAATTTTTGGATGTTGTACAATTGTTACATGATGGGATCAGTGCCTTGGGATAGTTTTGGGAAGTTCTTAGTTGTTGGGCAAAGTTCCTCAATGTTAATGTTGATTTGATATCTTTTTTTTTTCTGTCGAAACTGTCTGATATCTTGGTTGAACTGCAAGGGTTATTAATGACCTGAAATGTGTGTTTGCTTTGTGCCATTATTTGATTTGATGGTCTTCAATTTCTCTCTTCATAGTGTTATGGAAACTGATTTGAGGTGCTTTCGTAAAGAAATGTTAGTTCTAGAAGAAATATTGTTGGATTTCTTTTCACCTTCAGTTTTGAGTAGATTTAGATTTCTTGGCATTTTCTTTTTGCATATATCATACTATCATGTTGTTGGATTTCTTGGCATTTTCTTTTTGCATATATCGTACTATCATGTTGTTGGATTTCTTGGCATTTTCTTTTTGCATATATCATATCATGTTGGATTTCTTTCCCAATTAAACTTGTCACTCCCTCACTTGATTGTTTTTTCCATTGCTAGAGGCGAAGGACGGCCAGAGATGAGCTGACTATGCGATGTATTTTTGAGGAGGCCGATTACATTTGTGTGAGTGGGTTTCTCTCTTGTAGGCTATAATTTACTTACTTTTTATGAAGGAAACAATAGCTGACTAGTGTCCTATATGATGAACATGTTCACAGGCTGAAGTTCGTGATTTTCCGCATGGTGACATACACCTTCAAACAAGAAGTCAAAAACATGGAAAGGTTTGTATTCTTGAAAACCTTGTAAACTATATTTCTATTATTGACATTCTTTAATCCTTTTTACTAATGGCTTTCAACTGTTTTGCAGCTTAGTAGTGGTCAGTTGCTTACCGTCTCCTCGTATTTAGTGAAGAGACAAAAACAACATTTCCATCATTTGGAGCAATATGGTATTGACTTAATAATTGGCTGTAATGGGTTCATATGGGTTGGGGATCATACTGAAGTCAGAGATGACATGGTTGAAGACCAAGTTAACCAATCTGTTCAACAAGTTTTAGTTCCGAATAAATATTCAACGAGTCTTGAAGAGCAAGAGAAAAATTATACACCACTGGAGACTAGAAAACACATATGCCGGGCTGCAAATGCTGCAAGAGTATTGTCCACTCTAGGGTTCATCATAACAGTGGAAAGTATCAAGGATGTTATTGATCTAAGTGTTTCGGCTAATCTTGATATAATTGACATGCTTGGTTCTGAGTTTTGTGTCATGGTTGCTGAAAAAGAGGCAGAGAGGAGAAATTCTCTGTAAAGGGAAGTTGTAGATAGTTTAATCATGGTGAATGATTTAGGATTTATGATTTTCTTTTTATATTTGTCAAACTAATTATGTATATATATATTTAATTAAAATGTTTTTTTCATTGACAATTATTCAATGAAAATGTTGATGTGCATGAAAGCAGTTTTAGCTTGACCATAATACTGATTCACATGATTCAAGTTGCAACTTGAAATTCTTTCCGTTTGATAATTTATTTATTATGGCTGGAAGAACATTTGAGTGTGATTTACAAGCATGCGTTGTTTTTACTTATAGTCAATAAAATCTCGTTTTGCTTTTAAGAAAATCATGTCATTGGTCACTGTAATTGTTTCAAAATGTATATTATGTCCCAAAGCTTCAGAATCAAATCAATCATGAAGAATCAATATAACTTTTTATTCTATTGAAATTATTGACATTTTATATATTGTACAATGTTAGTCAAAGATCATGATTGCTACAAACACTTAGTATTCTATATGTTTAGAAATGTACATAAAGTATAAATGAGTTTTTGTGCTAGTTAGTTATTTTCATAATTTAATTTTATCTAGTTATTATGTAGGAACTAAAAATGGAATCCTTTTTAGACCCCTGTTGTTATTTCCTTTGGCATCAAGTTGTTCTTTTCATGGCTCCATAGGTGTGGAGATGGTGAGGTGATCAGTGGCCACAATTCATCAATCCTTTGCTTTCGTATTCTGCGAACAAGCGCTTTCGAATATTGTCTCAAGATTCCATTGACAGCTTTAAGGTAGTTGCTTGAGTCATGATCTCTTAGAATTGTGCCTTCTGATCCATATGCTGTTGGATCACTCAGTGTTTCAATAGGGTGTGGTTGATTGAGAAATGTGCTAAGAACTCTTGAAGAGTATCCGCATATAGTACTATCGAGTTCGTAGAAGGCGCTTTCGGAAGGGAGTAATGGATGCGGAGGCGATGTCTTCTCGTCCGGTTGGAGAATGAATACTTTTCCCAATGGCGTGTACAATAGCTTCTGAAAAGCATTAAAAGAAAGTATATGAACACATGAACTTATTATTAGCTAAATGATGTATATGAACACGAATATAACGACAGAACAATGATGCTTGATGCTTACGTTTTTCGTTAGACATGGATGTGACCGAAAAGTGCGGTTTAAGCGCTTAAGGACAACAGCTACATGGTCAGGATAGTTACAAGAAAAAGCCCTTGGAACAATATCTCTATGCATCATCACACAGTGGATCTGGCTTTCGTCCACGCCTAGTTCATCGATTAATCTTTGGCCTCCGCAGAATACAAATGGCGAGCCAAACGTCACTACTGGTTTAAGAGTTGTGGGACTGACAACTTTTCTAGACAATAGCATTAAGTGAACCAAAAGAGAGAGACTTCCCCCGAGAGAATGTCCAGTGAATTGAAGCTTCGCGCGATCCCCGTGTCTTTTCAAATGGTCCATTATTTCCGGCATGAATTGCTCGTATATTCCTTTTGCAGCTTCGTATATTCCTCTATGAACAAGTACATCTGTGTTCTGTAAGAGAGTATATTATGAGTACTATTGTCTTTCTTTTTCTTATCGATTCATCTTGCACCATAACAATGAATTGTTCTTGGTTCATACCTCGAATTTGGTTGGCTCAAAGAAAAGATTTGCTTGCCATGATGCTAAGGAATCTGAACCCTGCAACATGAAATGAAACAAACTTATTTGTCGGATTTCGTCATTATATAGCTTGATTGTAGAGCTAAGTGCTAAATACTAGTTAAGGAATTACCTGAATTACAAAGCATCTAGTGTAATTGCTGAAATCATCACAAACAAACCATTCGCAAGGTGACGAATGAAGCGACTGAAGATTCTTCGCGGCTTCGTGCCTTTCCTTATCTCCAGCTGCAACCACAGAAGTCACCGTTGACGCTGTTATATAAGCCGCAACCTCCGATTTATAATCTCGTGAAGTGCCTTCTTCTTCTTCCTGTTCTGCAGAATCCTCTCTTCTATTCGATTCTTTATCATCACTTTGTTGTGACTTAGCAGCAAGGGTCAAGAGATTCTTAGCTCGTAGTTGGACATAGGACGCGGCCGAGGCAGCAATGTCATAAGCAAGCCTAATTTGAGGCTTCTGTTCATTATCTTTTCCTTCCTCTAACCTGTCTCGAGAGACTACAGAGTCATCTATAGGAACACGCGGTAAGTCCTGATTAAGTTTTGCTGTTAGCTTCGCCACCGCAGCTTTCTTCTCTAAAGAAGATGTAACAAAGTGAAGGCTATAATGTCTCCTCAACTCCTGAGCCTGCAAATTGATTAGAAAGAAAAGTTTTATCTATGTTCATATTTCTCTTTCGATTCATACATGGAAAAGGAAAACAAACCAATGGTGCTTACCTTGATTTGAGGTATTTCATAAGCCATGTTACAAAGAAAAGCTAGCTGAGAGTAAAGTTTGGTATCAAACCATGGCACTTGAACAAGAAATTTCGAGAACATGTCGCGATCATACGTTACTTCTTTCCCATTTTCTTCTTCGTCGTCATAATCCACCATACAAACACCATCATCATCATCGCAATCGAACTCACCCGATGCATTATCATCGCGTATCATATCCACGCTTTCTATCGGTAACCTGTTTCTCCAATGCTTCTTAATCTCCAAAAGCCTCTCTATCCAATTAGCTCTATCAACTCTCTCTTCTATACAACTTTCCACATGGTTTTCCTCAGTGACCATATCCTTCTCCCTTTTATCCACATCCTTACCAATTTGTTTGTCAAATAACACCGAACGAAGCGAATTCGGTAGAACAGAACCTGAAAACTTAAACGGCGAAGTTCCACTTCCCATTGATCCATTATCCTTAAGCTTCAGTTGAACCGACGCACCGTGTATACGGTTGAAAGAACAACATAGATAGTTATCAGAATATGATCTATGCATAATGGAACGTTTAGACAACATGTCCACGCTGGATCGCGACCGACGAAGACCGTTATTCTTTGCTTTCGTAATGTCGTTAATCGAAGACGTTGTCGGAGATGTAGCCATGCCAACTGCTGTATAAGCCATAGCTTATTATAATCTGTAAATTACAAAATTATGAAACCTCAAAACATAACATTGTTGAGTGCTAGTATGTTTTTTGTTTTGGTTCATGAAACAAACCAAACATGTGAACATGGTTTTTATAAGAAAAACTACAAAAACTATGCATTTAGTTTCTTGTTATCATCGATAGGTTTCTTAAAGATGTTAAAAACATGTTTTATAGTTAAACTAATTTACTCATCAATGAACGAAACTTATACTACTATTACTATTATATTATAAAACAAAAACATCATTGTAAAACAAAAACATCATTGTAATTAGGTTCAAGACCACACTTGTGGCTAAACTTTGACGATTGAAACCATTTTTTCGGATCAAACATTAACTTGGATTTAGAAAGTGAATAGAGAAAAACATGCAAAGTTCGTTGAATTCTATAATTGTGAATAACAATATGGTGAAATTAAAAATGTCACATTCTTTGTTCCTTCATTAATTTAGTAGTTAGTAGTAAAGGTTACGTATAAATTGTACATTATTTTTCTTGGAATTGTCGCATATTTAAGATATCTAACTTTAAAACCGATATGTTAGGAAGGAAAATGGAGAAGACTAGTAGTAGTATTAAATTCTAACAAACAATACTACCAAAAATATGTACCAAACTAAACAAAAATAGCATAAACTAAAAAGTAACGAACATTGGAATTTCCAATACAATATTCATAGCACACTTATATATTCTTTTGAGAGTACAAGGTATTACTTAAATTTAATAAAATAAATATCGTTTTATATATTCTTACATAAATTAAAAAATCATCTTATACTATAGTATTAGTTTGTCAATGAAATACAACTATAAATTATGCCTTTCAAAACGTTTCGTATTATAAAGTTTGTCAAACTTGAGGGCTAAAAACGTTTTGTTAGGTAATCTTGTCAAGTTATTCATAAAAACAATATAATCGTATTAAAACTAGCAAGTTGAGTATGTTTTGACACCTTTGGAAACATTAGCTCAGGTTATTTTGAGTAAAGGACATCTCCAAATCATTGCAAAAGAAAAAATATAATACCAACAAATGACTTTAGAACATTGTTTAAAGAATCTAAAATAATATATTTATTATTTTGACAACTTTATTTATATTTTTAAGATTAAATTCTCTTTTAAATAATTTATGCAATCTTATTTTGCAAATGTTTATTTTGATAAAAATAACTGTTATAAAATATAAATAAGTTGTTTATTTAAACATTAATACGATACGATGTTCTAAATCATCAATATATATTTTTTATTTTTAAATAAATATTTGTTTAGTTTAGTTATTTCAACTTATTTTTTGTTGAAAAGTCTTTATCATGTATTAATACTGACTATGACTATAAATATAAAGCAAAATAATATTAAAAATGATGAAAGTAATATTAATTGAAATAAATTGAAATTTAAAATCATAATAAATATTAAAATGAATATGTAGAAAATTTCTAAATTAAAAAATTTATTATTAACAATGCCATTTTAATAAATAAAATTGCATTATTGATTGAAAAACATAACTAATAACTATTTTAGAGAGATTTTTGGATAATAATAAACAAAGTATTAGTAAGTTGAACATGTAACCTATCTCCGTATATATATATATGGAGAGAGACATCATTTCCTCATGTACATTACACACATGAATTAAATTCTCAAAAGTCAATAATTCAATTAATTTTATTTTAATTTGTTCGATATAAAGAAAATGGTCCATAAATTAATTAATTATTAAATTGCCTTTTCTTATTATTTAAAATTAATTTTGTAGCAATAAGTTAGACTAAATTCAATATGGCATCAAAGCCTACTGATTAGTTAGAGCTACACAATATTTATATCCACAGACTAACTCTAATATTGTTTGACATGAGAAAAGGTGTAATAATAAAAATTCTATGGCCATGTTGCTTAAAGATACAATCTAAAAATAATTGATATAGACATAATTACAAGTATTAGTTTACGAGGCTTGTTAGGCTTAAGTTCTATTATTAGAAATGTTGATATTACTACCAATAACATTTTTTATAATGAAATTTACATATCACATAAAAAAAAATTAGAAGTGTTGGTCATAAACGGATCACATTTTTTTTAATAATAATATTATATATTCCTTAAGTTTACTGAAAATTGAGGGATAAAAGATTTAGAGGACACATATTCGAATCCTCACAACTCCATTTTAAAACCCACTAACATTTGATTTTCTGAATTAAAATTAATAAAAGGCTTTTTAAAAAATGGTTAATTCTTGTGGCCCACACTGGCCTAGGAAATCAGAATCATAATGGAAGATTGCACACACGTTCTTGACGTGTTGATTTGGTGAAAATAGTCACGATGATGATGTCGTATGCAGACTACTTTGATTAGCGTCGATAGTTTACCGGAAAATGCCATATTTCTTCCATATTTCAATTCTCGAGAAATTGAACTTCAGTTCTCGACATGAAAGTGTAATAAAGGTGTGAAAATGATAAGCACAAGATGACCAGGTTATGGTTTTAAGATACTGATCATTACGACTGATGTGGTGAGTTTGACTTTTCTACCGAATGTTTTGGGACTTAGTATATTTTTGAGCTCAAGGATTAGATAACCTAGACACTCATTAAAATTTGTTTAGAGGAATCTCAAGAACTGATCCACAAGATTAGGACCAGTCTCTCTTCAAAACATGTTCAGAATCTCGAAAAATTTTGCAGTGATTTTACATATTCGACATAAGTAGTTATATGACTTGATAACATTTTTTACAAAAGTGGTCAAGAGATTTAAAGGAAGTTGTTGACATGGGTAATAGTTTACAGTAGTTCAAAAACAAAAGACACATAGAAGACAATAAGAAAACAGAAGCCAACATGGTAAGATACATGTCGAGTCCTAGAGAACCGTTATTGATGGTCATTGATGTATTTAGTATATAAGTCGATTTCATTCATATAATAAAGGTTCGCAAATTTTATCAACATTCTCTATATAACTCGAGTATCCAAGTCACAGAGAGAAAATAACTTGTGAGAAAACATGGAAGAATATGCATCCCTTTTCTAATTCTTTAATAAATGTATTCATTTCATTACTTAATTGTGTTTTTGTTTACTTTATTTCTTCAAATAATTATGTGCTCCATTCTTATTGGAACTTTTATCCAATTTCCCCACATTCAAACATCAAACATCCAAGCACAAATGCAAATTTTCTCAAAACTTTATGCACAAATTTTTCATAGGATTTTTTCCGAGTTAAATCCATTAAGTAAACTAAAACTTACTATTTGATTTATTGAAAAGACCAGTAAACAAGCATGCACTCACATGCCAAATGCTAATGGAGCTCCACTAATGCTTAACAGTCTTAAACTCAACAAGGCATCACAGTTCATGGCTTCTCCCATGACCACACATTAGATTGTTGTTAAATGGATCCTAAGGCATCTAAGTGGTACAATAAAGTTTGACCTCACTCTACTTCCCTTATATGACCTCCATAAGTTCTCTCTTAGTGCATATAGTGATAGTGATTGGAAAAATGTAGTTGATGATAAGAGGTTTACCTTAGGCTCATATATCTTTTTTGGCCTCGATTTTGTCTCTTAGAGCTCTAAGAAACAATCACTTGTGGCTCAGTCAAGTGCAGAGGCAAAATATCGTGCATTGTCACATATAACTTCAGAGTTTTTATAGTTCGAGTCGTTTTTCACTAAACTATGTGTCCATTCTTCCTCTCACACTATGGTGTGACAATCTAAGTGTCATTCATCCCTCACAATTCAATCTTTCATGCACCAAAAAACATGTTGCCTTTAAGAAACTAGTTATCCAACATTGTTGTAAAAATGATACCAGAATAATAAAGTATAATCACAAGGGTAAATTTTTTTAGGAAAAATAAGAAAAAAAACAAGGATTAATTATAACTTGTTATTATTTACTTTCTCTTAAATCAAGATTACAAGTAAACAAGAATAACAAATAGCTCTCTCACCTTAAATTAGGATTTGCAGTATGTATGGTGAGAGACTAGCATACTATTTATAATAAACCTAACATACTAAACTAATGGAATTTTTTCACAGATACCCATTAAAATCTAACATAGGATACAAGCTAACTTAAACAACTGGACATAATATATAAACTCAATTCAGAATACTAACAACCCTAACATTTTGACACCCACATACTAGAACAAACTTCGACTACATTATGTAGGTCTTCGACACAAGCATCTGAACATACTTTGACGACATGCATAAATCTTGTAGAACTAGAAGTTACTCTTCGACCCAATAGAATTCGATTTAATATCTCAGAAGTCTCTACCTTTGAACAAACTCTATAACATCAAAGAACAAACTAGCTTTCTTCATGCAGCTTTATCAACTGCATACAGTGGAAAAACTTGAGACTAGGCAATGTATTGGTGATCATACCAGCAGGATTGTCATATGTCAAAACCTTCAGCACTTGAACTTCTCCACGCTCGATTACCCCTTTGACAAAATGCAGCCTCACATAGATGTGCTTGGTTCGCTCATGATAGACTGAATTCTTCGACATGTGTATTTCACTTTGACTATCATGTTTAACAGTTATAATTTTCCCTTGAACTTTCAGCTTCTTAGTAAAACCTTCAAGCCACAATGCTTCTTTTACAACTTCAGTTAAAGTAATATATCCTGCTTCAGTGGTTGATAATGAGACAACTTTCTGAAGTGTTTCTTTCCAACTAAATGATGTACCAAACATAGTGAAAATATATCCAGAAATATATTTTTTTGGAATCCATACAACCTGCATAATCTGATTCGACATATCATTCGATTACTGCTTTACTATATTAATCGAAGGTTCCACCATTAATTAAGACTCTTTTTAGAGAATCATTTATATACCTCAGAATCCACTTCAATGCTTGCCAGTGGACCTTTCCAGAATTCACCATGTATTTGCTTACAAGATTTACTGCATATTCCATGTGGGGTCTAGTACAGATCATAGAATACATCAAAGAACATACTATGTTAGCATATGAGATAATATTCATATAAGCTCTTTCAATCTCAATACTAGAACACTGATCATTATTCAACTTGAATTGAGGATTTGTTGGAGTTACTACATGCTTTGAATTCAACATATCAAACTTGTCGAGAATCTTCCGTAGGTATGCCTCTTGATATAAGCAAAATTTTGACTATTTTCTATCTCTTCAGATGTCAATCCTAAGAATTCTAGATGCAGCTCCTAGATCTTTCACATCAAACTCATTATTGAGTTCAACCTTCACCCTTATTACATCTTCGACATTGTTGCTTGCTATGAGAATATCATCCACATAAAGCAACAAAATAACAAATGAATTACTAAGTCAAAATCTGAAGTAAACACAATGGTCAAACTGACTTCTAATAAAACTTATGTATGTCATGAAGTTGTCGAATCTCTTATTCCATTGTTGAGGATATTGTTTCAGCCCATATAAAGATCTATTCAACTAGCACACATAATATTCTTTTCCCTTTTTGACATATCTTTCAGGTTGCCTCATCAGAATTGTTTCATCTAGATCACCATACAAAAACGATGTGTTCACACCCATTTGTTCCAGATCAAGACCGAGTTATGCCACCATGGCAAGAAAAATTCAAATGGACATGTGCTTCACAACAGGAGAAGACACATCATTGAAGTCTACACCTTCTTTCTGAGTGAAACCCCTTACAACCAATCTTGCTTTGTATCTTTTCGAAACCACTCCTTTGATTCCTTCCTTAACTTTGAAAATCCATTTACATCTGACTAAACTGGCTCCAGTCGGTTTCTTGATCAGTTCCCAAGTATTGTTATCATAATGAGATTTCATCTCATCATCCATGACCTTCATCCATTCAGTCTTATTTTGACTCCTCATAAATTACTTATAATCTCTAAGTTCTCAGTCTAGAACCTCACTCACAGAGATTAAGGCATAAGCTATAAGATCTGCATACCCAAGTCTACGAGGTGCCTTGATGACTCTTCGCGTTCCATATCTTACTAATATATAGTCATCGAAAATTTCCTCAACTTCTTCAGCATCTTCTGCTTCTTCTTCGACTTCAGATATGCAATTTAACATCAACATGCTCCACCTCAAAGGAAATCTCTTCCTATTTGAGCTCTTCATCACATATTTCTGCACTTCGACCAACATCATCAATTTTCTTGAAAGTCAATTCATCTTTATTGAAAACTATATCTCGAATGGCGACACACATCTTGTGACCTGACGCTATGCACCATAACCTATAAGCTTTGACTCCTTCAGGGTATCCCATGAACATGAATTCATATTTTTAGGTTCGACCTTGTCTTACCTAATGTGAGCACAGGCTGCATAGCCAAATACTCTCAGTTTTTCGAGATCTTATGGATGTCCCGATCAAACTTATTCAGGTGTATTCATATCTAACGCAGTCGAAGGAAATCTATTTATTAGATAAATTATTGTCAAAATAACCTCAACCCAAAATACCTTCTTTAACCCAGTACTAGTCAACATGCATCTAACTTTCTCTAAAATAGCTCAATTAAACCTTTCAGCCAAATCATTTGTTGGGGAGAGTTATGTGGCTTGCAATCCTAGAGACAACACAAAAATTGTCAAATGCCTCATTGCAAAATTCAAGGCCATTATCGTATCTCAACCTTTTGACCTTTCTGCCAGTTTGATTTTCGACCAAAGTCTTCCAACTTTTGAAGTTCTCAAAAATTTCATCTTAGTCTTCTGTATGAATACCCAAAATTTTCTGAAATAATCATCTACTATAGATAGAAAATACACTGCTCCTGAATGTGATGGACACCTTGCATGCCCCTAAAGATCAACATGGGTGTAATCAAGGGATCCATGTGTTATTTGTTTGCCTTTGTTGAACTTCACTCTGCAAGATTTTCCAAGTACACAAGATTCACAAAATTTCATCTTTTCAAAAGTTTCTCCACCAAACAAATTTTGTCCCCAATTCGACCATACCCCTTTCATTGACATGACCCAATCTCATGTGCCAAATTTACGTCTTCGGCAAAGGTTTCGTTGATGCAACATTTATCGAACCACTTGCAACTTCAACCTCAAGTGTATACAATCCTTGTTTCTTCATGCCTCTTAAGACTTCCTTCGACCCATGCATGACTCTTGGGATGCTTTTCTCTCCTTGAAAAAAAACCTTTCTTGTCGAATTCACCAAGAGAAATTAAATTTCTCTTCAAATCAGGTACATACCTAAATTAAGTCAACAAATTTACTGACTCATTATAGAGCTTGAATCTCATAGATCCAACACCTACAATCTTGCAAGTTTTGTTGTTTCCCAGCAATACAAATCCACCATCTTGATCACATAATTCTTCAAACAAGTCTTTGTTTGGAGTCATGTGCCAAGTGCATCCAAAATCCATAATCCACTCCTTCGATGAATTTATGCTCGAAACCACAAGAACATCATATGAGTCAAAATCATCTTGAACAATAGCCTTGTTGCCATTATCCTTACCTCTATGATCTTTCAGGCGTTCAACACACACTTTTCTTGTATGACCCTCTTTCTTAGAGTGATATCATCGAATACCAAATGTTTCACCACTATAAGACTTTAATTTACTTTTACCCTTCTTCTTGTCGAACTTACCGTTCTTTCGCAAGAATTTTTTGTTAACTGCCTAACTTTTACCAACCGTCGAAGGTTTATGCTTCTTTCGTTCGTTCAAGTCTTAGAATACAAGGCCTATTGAAATTCTTCAAAGGATAGAGACTCTCTTCCATACAAGAGAGTTTCTTTGAAGTGAGCATGTGTTATGGACAAATCACACAACAACAACAACGCTTGATCTTCATCATCAATCTTCACATCAACATTTTCCAGATCAAGAATCAACTTGTTAAACATATCCAACTGTTCAACCAACACTTTGTCTTCAATCATCTTGAATGAATAAAAAGCTTTCTTTAGACAGAGTCGATTTATCAATGATTTGATCATGTACAAACTTTCAAGTTTCACCCATATCCTGATGTCATCATCTCCTTTGATACCCATCAAAGAACCTTATTACCAAGGCTCAACAAGATTGCGCCGTGGACTTTCTCTATCATGACCGTCTTTTCTTTTTCCATTAACGCAACATCCATGGTCGATGCTCCCTTTAACGCTTCCAAACAACCCTACAGAATTAGTAGGACTTTCATCTTCAAGTGCCACAGACTGAAATCGTTCACTCCAGTGAACTTTTTAATCTCATACTTTGTTGAAGGCATCTTCTCCACGCTCACCACACCAATTTGTTGGAAAAACGATACCGAAATAACAAAGTATAATTACAAGGATAAGAAAAATTAAAAAAAAAAAAGAACAACAAGGATTGGTTATAACTGCTATTATTTACTTTATCTTAAATCAAGATTACAAGTACACAAGAATAACAAATAACCCTCTCACCATAAATTAAAATTTGCAGCTTGCAATGATGAGAGACTAATATGTTATTTATAATAAACCTAACATACTAAATTAATGGTTTTTTTTACAGATACCTATTACAAACTAACTTAGGGTACAAACTCACTTAAATAATTGGACATAACAAATAAGCTCAATTCCCAACCCTAGCATTTCGATACCCACATATTAGAACACACTTCAACTACAGTATATAGGTCTTCGACACCAACATGTAAACATACTTCGACAATATGCATAAATCATGTCGAATTAGAAACTATTCTTCGACTCAATAGAGTTCGATCCAATATCTCACAAACTTCTTTCATATACGTTTTAGATTAATGATGCACTTACAAAACCAATTGACTCCACAACTTTGAATAATTTGTAAGTTAAACTTAAGATTGACCTTTCACCACCCTAAGCTTGAGGGGAGTATTACAAGTATTAGTTTAGAAATGCTACTTGTAAGCATTGTACACTCCGTAACTTTAGACAACAAATACATATTATCAATTTTTTTAATAATTGTTTTTCTTACTTTGATAATTATGCCACACTAAAATATGCATATGTATATGGTGTAAAACACACGGTGTCAAAAAACCGTGTAAACATAGCATATCTATTAGTTTAAGAAGATTGTTAGGCCTAAGCTCTATTACGTACTAGAAATGTTGTTGAATAAGTTAGCGTTTGTTAGAACTAAATCAACTTCAACTAACTCTATATATAGTTTTCCATTATTATGTAGCAAAGCCAAGCCTTATAAACTCCTCAAAATTATAAAAAAGGAGAATGAATAAGAGATTCAACTCATCAAAATTATCTAACATTTATAAAAGAGAGTTACATGTCACCTTATAAACTAGGATTGTGGAGATAGAGAGTTACATGTCACCTTATAAGATCCATACGATCCACTGCCGTTTATATCTCCGCAAATTAACCCCAACTCATTCTAAGATATTTTTGAAAGTCACAAAGCGATTTACAATTTAAAAAAAACGTAATATTAGTTTATGTATTATGTTGAAAAGAAACTTAAAAGTCCAAAAATTGTTATAAACAAGAAATAAATCCTAAAGATGAAAGGAGCAAAATGCATAACAAAAGAAAAATAATGAACGTGGAAATGAATGAATGTATGTATAAAACATAAAACATACCTTGATGAGGCAGAAACAAAAGCAGTAACCCCACCAAAAGAAACAACACAAGATCATACGATGAAGGTTTGACAATGGTTTTGGTATGTATATAACAGCAATGGTTTATGTGAGGTGAGATTGAGATGCAAAACGACAAAAGTAATAAAGTAATGCAAGTGACAACACCCAGCGAAACCTCGCTCTCTCTGTCTCTGAGACCTTTCTGTTTATATTTATAGTAATAGTAATAACAATAATGGAGAGTAATGGAAGCATAGAAACAGAAAAGCTCAATGAATTGCAAACTTCAAGGTTGGAACACCTGTGAAAGAATGAGTCTGATCATGTGGGGTGCCCAAACATTTAACACGAAGCCAAGTTTCATAATCTACTAGTAACGCCTTTCTTTATTTTATAAAAAATATTGCTTTTTTTTTTCTTTCTGAATTGTTTAATCATTTTTGTTTATATTGTTATTTATAACTAAATAGAAAATATACATAATAGAGTCATGAATTTTTATTAAACAACACAATAAAATTATTTTATCCAATAAGTGTATATTTATTAAACTCATAATTAAATATATTAATAAAAATTTATATAAAAATATAATATAAATGAATAAACTATCTATATTTTTAAAGATACAGGTTAACATTAAATAAGAAATTCATTTTAAAAATTGTGTATTTAATTTATTATAGATACATAATTGTTTTTTATAATTATTTGTTAATTTTTTTTTTTAATTATAAGTTCTTAACATTTATTTTAAAGGCACGTGTTAGTATTAACTTATTGTTAAATATATTTAATTTTAACTTTGTTTAGTAAAATTAGTGATTGAGTGATAAATTAACTGATAGTTTATAATTTATGACTGATAACTGATTAGTGATAATTTATAGTTTATAGTTGATGGTTGTGATTGATAGTGGATAAGTTAATTAAAATATTTAGTAAAATTAACAGTTTAACTAACTGATAAATATAAAACGACATAAAACAATATTTTTTAATTAATAACTAAATATATATTTAAAATAATTAAAATTTATAAGGACATTACTCTGAAAGAAAAAATAACAAACTATAAACTATAAATTAAACGTTATTTAAAATAACATCTAAAAAATAAATTATAAACTAGTAAAATAAACTATAAATTCATGATAAAAAAATTATTATCAAACATATTTTTTATTATAATATGTATTTATAAATTATAAACTTTAAACTCAAAACATGACTCATCAAAGATACTCTTTATTTTATAAAATTTATGTTGACTTATTTCGGTAATAAAGAAATGTTAGACTATAAAAAAATGGTTGTGTATTATTTTTAAGAATAATATATTTTAAAAGATTATTATAATTTTAAAGTAATATTGAATTTAAAACATAAAAATATTTTTGCTCTTTTAATTTTTATTGAATTTGGTCTTTGTTTAAGAAAAAACATAAAAATGTTGTAAAGTAGGCATTTTTATGAGAAGAAATACTCATTGTATTTTAGTATTATTGAACGTCAAAATGGGTCAAATTTATTGGACCGGTCCATAAGTCCTACAATTTAGTGCGGGTCGGATTGTAAAATATTTTGAAAAAATACGATCCTATTTTTTTGGTCCAATCCATCGAACCTATGCATTTTATAGGTCGAGTCGGGCCAAGTAAATTTCGAGCTGACCCATTAAAAAATAATTTTGGTAAAATTTAAAGAAAAAAATTGAGATAAGATATGATTGCATAAGTGTTTTTTCAAGTGATAAAAAAAAATTAAAAAGATGAAAATATATTTTCAAGATGATGTGATCAACAAAATGGTTGTGAGATTGAGAGAAAATTTGATAAGTATTAGTGATAATATTAAGTTACTATACTTTCACATGAATATTTTTGTGGATCTGATATATATGTTATGATAACTCTCTACTTTATGTTATGTAATTTTTATTGATTATATTTTTTTATAAAATTAAAACTATAATATTGAAATACGAGTCAGACTGACCCATCGAATTGCATGACGGGTTGGTCCATCAGACTGCACGGACCTTTGTAAAGCAGACCGAACTCAAATTCTATAGTCCATCAAACAATCCGGTCGAGTCGGATAAACCTATTTAAACACGTTGATCTATCGGGTCAAAACGGACTGGACTGGACCGGTCCATTTGACAGCTCCACATACAACTTCCTCTCTATTGTTTGAAAAAAAATTGGTAAGAGTGTCGCACTGAGGTGGGTTCCTTATATTCTATATTGATGACCACCGTGTCACACAGACGCATTTGCACAAACTGTTTCAGAAATACAAATGCAACAAATGCAGGAAGAAAGAAACCAGAGAAAACTAGAATTGAGATTACAACATAAATATTTCCTCCGTGAGAAATTTATTTTTTAAATATGTATCTGATCTACCTATAAATTAAATACATTACTTATTTAATGTATTTAAAAAAATAATTTCGGGACAGAGAAATAATTACAAATTTGGGATTCTTAACTTAAGGCCAAATGTCCGGTTGCATGAAGCAGGAGATGCCACTTGCCGCCATACTCTATGCTCCACTGCTGCCTGCGCTTGAATGAACCACCTCATGCCATTTACTTTCTTTGGATTTCAAATGTTGTATTTCTTTTCTTTTCTTTTTTTGTATGTTTTATATATTTATTTCTCTATTTAAATAAGTATAATTACTGTTAGTTAGTGCATAAGATATTTTTAATTAGATTATATTGTTAATTTGAATTGTTATAAATTAATTTGTAAATTAATTTATTTATACATAATTAATTGAGAAATATTAACGAGTGTCTCCAAAGTACTGATTAAGAATTTGAAAAAGAATGTTTTGTTTATCAAATACATATTCAATGTATTAGAAATTAAAATAATTAACTTTTTTAAGATATAAAAGATATGTCTTCTTTAAAATACTTATATTCAATGCATTGAAAACTTAATTAACTGATTTGTTTAACTTATATTTTTTATATTTGAAATCCTTAACTAGTGTCCCAGAGGCACTCGTTATCATGACCCTAATTAATTTATACATAAAATATGCTAATAAATCTTAATTAAGCTTGAAGTTACATTACACAACTTAGTTTATATATAATATTTCAATATATTCTCCATAATTCAAGTCGTTGAAGTTACGCTAGTCATAATCAATTTGAATTATTTCTAATTTCTTCTCAAATTTAAAAAAATGTTGATCTTCAATCTTTTCGTGAAAATGTCGGTCAAGTGTATTTCACTTGAGCAATATCTAACTTCAAGTTCATCTCGATTTACCTTTTCTTCCCAAGAAGTAAAATATAGCTTCGATATGCTTACTCTTTCCATTCAGAATTGAATTCTTCGCCAGATTAATGACAAACTTGTTGTTGATTTGTAACACAAGAGGTTTCTTCACTTCAACCTTTATTTTTTCAAGTACCGATCTGATCTAAATTGCTGGAAATACAACACATGATCATGATATATATTAAGCTTCACACGATGATAATGCCACCACAAGTTGCTTTTTCGAACACCATGAGATTGAGGCAGCAAAGACTTGGAAAAAATCTAGTTGTGCTTTTTCGATCTTTCTAATCTCCACACCAATCGACATCTGAAAAACAATTAACTATTGCTTCTTTGCCTTCAGAATCTCGTCGAAACCGGTTTCCACTAGAAAATGCAAAAATCAGCAACAGCAGCAAAATGCAGAAGCTGTTTCGATTCCGATTGAAGATGGCAATGGTGAGTCCATTAGAAGACCGACAAGGCACAAAGGTCTACCTCAACGGCTCCAAGATTGTGAAGTGTTCCATGATAATGAGATCAATAATGATTATGATCTCATTCACTTTTCACTTATGGTCGAATTTGAACTGGTGAGTACGAAAAGGGCATTAAGCAATGCAAAGTGAGTGTGTGCGATGAAAGAAGAATTGAAATCGATTGGGAAAAATAATACTTGGGAGCTGGTTAATTTACCGGAAAGAAAAAAGGCAATTAGAGTAAAATGAGTCTATAAGGTGAAGGCAAATCCTAAAGGCGAAATTGTCAAGCATAAGGCTCGACTAGTAGCAAAGGGATTTTTGCAGCGAGAAAACATAGACTATGATGAGGTATTAGCTCTGGTAGCTAGATTAGAGATCATACGGTTGGTTGTTGGTATTGCCAATAGCAAAAATTGGCGAATGTACCGAATGGATGTGAAATCTGTATTTTTAAATATAATCTTTCAAATAACTATATTTATTACAAAATAACTATATTTAAAAGTAATTGTATTAAATTTTGTAACATTTCAGAATTTTTATGTATAAATTATAAATTATATTTAGTTAACACTTTGAAATTAGACAATAAATATTAAAAACGTTATTTTTTAATCTTTTATTTGTCTTCACCTATTCTTTATATTCTTTTTTTCCCATGGTTTGTTTTTCATGTAAACAAATATAAAAGAAAATATATTTTAGTAAATGTATCTCCGATTTATAATTTATGCACTTAATCACTACTCATATTTAATGAAAGGTGAGTTATAAAAAATTAAATTGGGTCGGTTAAATTATTTTTGTGGAACCGAATCACCATCTAAGATTTAATTTTTTTATTTAATTTATTTTGAGTTATTTTGGGAAAAAGCTATCATACGTGAAAGTGAGAAGAGGCAGAAGGAAGAGAAGAACCGAAACTCTCAAGGAATCAAGAAATTCTCACAGGTAAGGGGTGATTTCTCTGAATTATTATGCCTTATAGGTTTTGGGATCAATAGGATTGATTGAGCATGTTAGGAATTCCAATTTAGGATTTTCTAGGTTTGTAGAATTTGATCCTAAACTATCTAATTGCATGGAATTGAACCAACCACATGATATAAAGTTGTTAGGTATTGTTGGAATGTGTAGTTTTGCATCATAGTGCTGATTGTTGGATGATTTTGGTGTTGCTTTGTGTTTCAATTCGCATGGGTTTGATAAGAATTGAGTTAGAATAGAGTATGCTGTCAAAAATTGGAGTTTCTGGTACAAATTTCAGAGATGTGAAATTTCTGAGGCTGAGGAACCGGTTCTCTGGTGGGAGGAACCGGGTTCCCAGTGTATTTTTAAGTGAAAATGAGACATTTTGAACGAGAATCGATTCTGGGAGTAACGGGTTCCAGTGCAATTTTACAAAGGAAAATGATTTTATGCGAACGGTTCTGGTGGGAGGAACCGAGTTCCCCATACAAATTTCTAGAGAGCGTGTTTTACGCAATTGTGGGAACCGGGTTCTCCCTGGGAGGAACCGGTTACCACAAAAACTTTTGAAAAATAACTAAACTTTAAAAATTCGTAACTTTCAAATCGTAAGTCCGTTTTAATCGCCGTTTTGGACGTTGTTTCTTAAATTTAATACTCTATTTTATAAAATGAAGAAAATAACCGTAACTTGATTTTATTTTGAAAAAGCGTTGAATTCCGAATTATGCGGTTTGTTATTTTGTGCATACTTGGTGTATATGCAATGGTGTATCTATGATAATTGATTGTATCAGGTTTTGGTGGATGAAATACATGTTTATGTTGTTTGATGTGTGCATGATCAATGATGATATCATGTTTTGTTTTGATTATGGTTTATGATGTTTGGTATGATCATAGTCTGTACTGAATGTTGCATGCTGTTATGATGTGCATGCATATACATTCTGGTGGTAGCTAATTCCCATTGTGTGAAATTAGTGAATATTGCCAATAACCGTTTTCGGGTGATTATGGGTGGTGAGGCTAGATTCATGTCCGGGTGATTATGGACGAATCGATGTGTGTGACTTAGTTCACTTTTTGGTACCACATGCATAGAGTCTTGTATTGCATTTTGTGTGAATTATAACATGATAGGATGGTTTCCTGTGTTATAATTTGTTTGCCATGTTTGGGTGTATGATTATGAATTGAAATAGTGAAAATTGACTTATCTGATTATGCTAAAAAACGGTGGAATAATAACTTGAGATATTTTGTTGATTTGAGAAACTTATAATGCATTTTAATTATGATGAAGTCTCACTCTTACTTTGATGATTTCAGATTGAAGTTTAGCGGCTTAGGAGCTGGTAAGGATGGCTCATTGATCTGTGCATTTTTCTTATTACGTGTTAGTGTCATGCTCTGATTTGTAACACTGGGGAACGTTTGGTTTAAAGTTATAATTAAACTCTGTTATTTCATTTGGATTGTATTTGGATAATTGTTGGTTTTGAATTTATCCAAACTTGATAATAATTTCCGATGTGTAGAATATGTTAGTTTCTTGATTAATTGAATTTGTTCTTCAGTAATGTATGACATCTGTTTGAATTTATTTTTATCAATTGTGACGCCCTTTATTTACATGTCAACTCTGAATTAATTATATTTTTGTGGGGTATTTTAGAAGGGTGTTACAGTCTTTACTGACAAATAATTTAAATATAGGGTTAAATAAGTTTTTGATCCCTATAAATATTGCAGTTTTCATTTTTAGTCCCTCTCTGCCTTTAGGCAACGGTTTTTACAACAAAAAAACGTTGTCAAAGTCAGCTAAAACTGTTGTCAAAACTCAGGAGCGACTAAAAATGAAACTGCAATATTTATAGGGACTAAAAACTTATTTAACCCTTAAATATATTCATTTTACATTGTATTTTGATATATCTCAAATCATTATTACAAAGTATATATAATTGAACATGTTGTCGAATAAGTTTGTTATCTAAAGAGGAGTGTTATTTGAACACTTAAAATTTAACACCGTATGCGATACCGTATATCAATCGTATATCAATGTCTCTATCTTTCCCCTACTTTTTCATTTTATACACTTACACGAATTCCAATAATGCACTATAACACTTTAAATTTATACTAGACACTTTTTTGACAGCCAAATTTAAGTGTCAAAATATCATTTCTCTATCTAAATCATCATGTTATTAGGCATAATTTTATTGGTATATCAGTTTGTTAATTTCAATTAAATTAAAATTTAATTGGAATATACTGATAGTGTAAAAGAAGTTTTACACCGTCAATGAATCATTATCGTTAAATTATAAATCATATAAAAACTTTTACGCTGACAATGTATAGTAATTAATCTCTTTAAATTATTTTTTTAAGAAAAATATTTATTAATAAAAAAATATGAAAATAAAAAATACAAGAATAAATCTCAACCTTCTATTAACACCACCATCCCATGATTCCTGTTTAAAATAAAATTAGAATTAAAATCAATTAAAAACTCACTTCTAAACTAGTGACACGTGTACATTCTTATATTTCTTCATCAAATTTATTTATACTAAATAACATTACTCTTTATTTAAATATGTTAATATAAAATACATCTTTAAATAGAGTAATTTATCATATAAAATTATAAAAAAATGTCAAATTTATATTAAAAATAAACTTAAAATAGGTAATACATGAAAGATAACATTTAAATTTTTAATGAAGTTCAACTAAGATCTTGCGACTTTTCTTTGTTACATAAGATAAAACTAAAGAAAAAGAAAGAAAAAAAGATTAATAAGTTAATTTCAAGGGTAGGCAATCTGGTAGCATCACCTTTCAGTAGAAGTTGGAGGTCAATAGGAGGATCAAGCACAACTTTCAAAATATGCGAAGATGAAATTCCAATAATTAGTCATGTATTAATGAATAGTAGCTACTAGCTATCTCATTTTCATTTCCATAGTGATGAAGATTGACAACTCATTTGTTTGTTGGAAGTCGGTATAACAAATGACATTTCTCAAACCTACCTGCATAATGTTTGAGAATATGATATTGTCATTCTTTGATAAAACCTTCAACATCTTTGATTAGGCCGCCAAAATTTGATATCCCATAGTTTATATTAGGCAATTTATCTTTATACCCCTGTACCTTTTCCAAGGTTTCATAGTAAAATGTTAAAAAAGATCTCTTGTTTTTAGAGATATATATTTAGATGTATCAAATCCATTTTTTATTAAATTAAATTCGGAAATACAATTGCAGAGTTATTTTTGGGGGAGTGTTCGGAGATATATATCCGAACATGACCTAGTTTCAATAAACTCAAAAGACATAAATATGATAGAATCAAAATAAAAAACAAACTAACACTAACATCAAAATTACATTAAATAAAAATATTTATTACATAGATAGTGATCAAAGTAAATTCAAGATTACATATTATTTTTATCGAGAAGTTGCAACATAAAAATTATATCTTCGATAAATTTTTGAATATTCGCATCCACTTTAATCAGACTTTTTGATTCATAACGGAGAAAAAAACTCCACACAACCTTTCAATCTTCATATGTCATCAAAAGCAAAAGCAAACCATAAAATTAATATATGTTAAAAAGCGTACAAAGATTACATCGTTGACGATAATACATACAAAAGTGTATCGATTACAATCTAAAATGCATCAAAAGATTCACTACCGTATAAATCTACAGTTGGTTACGCCTTCGATGCTTCTTGATTTGATTCTCTTTCGAGCTCCGTCAATTTGATGAACTCTATCATCCTCTCTAGAAATTGATCCAGCCAAACTTCCGCCTCATTTGTTGAATGTGTCGTCCGCTCCATCAATGTAGTTGGTATTGGACACTCTGATTTCAAATAAACCTGAACAAAATGTAGCGATTTTGAAAGCCTTCTTATGCACATGATGCGTCCAGAAGGGTCTTTAGACAGACCTTTCTGCAATGGAAAAAGTGTCTCCAAGAACCCATATTTTTTCAGATCGATACACACTTTGTCATATGCAGTTACTATAAGGTGGCCCATATTAGGGAAGCACATCCATTTTGAAAATGGTGTGTTATCGTTAACACAAGGAATAAGCGCACCTTAAATTGAATCATAATGTTTTTTGTCTTGTATAACTTCATTTATAATTTCTTGTGTGTCGTCAACTCTTTCAAAAGTGTTATGCAAAAAAATTGGTGGTCTGTCTCTCCTTTACAAAGAAATCCGGATACGGCCCGAAAACCACCTTTACCATCATTTTAACATTCACAATCGGCTCTATATTTTTATGCATAAAAAGTGGTGTTTCATCAATGAATTCAATCACATGCGTCGGTGGTGGAGGTGGTTTGCTAATGCGAGCACCCTTCTGAACACATTTTTGAGATTTTGGAGTTGGAGAATCCAAAAAAATATGAATGAATATATTCAAAGTATGATAGAGACCTCTTTGTTGAATTGTCATCTTGAGTCTGTTTTACCTTTTAGGGGAACCTTTGGTTTTAACCGGTTGCAAATAAGGTTTCAAATTTGTGGTTTTCGAATATGCAATATTCCTCAAATATTCTTTGATGTGCAATTTCATAGTGTCATCTGCCTTCGCAAATCTATCTTGGATTATTTCCCACTCGGTTTGGATATTATATTTGTTTTACCATTCTTAATCACACCATCATTATCAAACATGAGTCTTTTCCAATGATTGTACACTTCATCCATATGTATTGAAGAATTAATCTTTATCTTTTTTGCAATGAGACTAGAACATGGAAGATCATAACTCTTCTTAACTGTGCATCCACACTTTGCCTTATACATAACTTCCTGTTCTACTCGCTTCGCTTCGTGAAAGATGAAATTCAATCCCGATAGAGATATGCACCCAACCAATTATGAATAGAGAATGTTGTCTTTGAATCGACGTTCTTGCACTGTAATAATTCGACCAACTGTATTTTATATTTCAGTATGTTGGTTTTGGAGTATTTAGTTCACCCCGTCCCAATCTCTACAAAAATCAGTCTTACTATCACTCAACCATTTCTTCAATGCCTTATGTGCTGATTCGAAGTTGTTAGTTGTATTGCCAATGTATCTAACCTAATCGGCCCATGCACATACAATCTTCTCCTTCACTTGGTCCAGAATAGTACTCGCAGCGTATTTTAAGAAATCTGAATATCAGACACACATGCTTCTAAATTACATTACATAGGCAACATACAATTTTTTTTGTGGATGAATTTAATATCCTAGTCCATGCATCCATTATCTTTTTCATCACCACACTAGATTTGACCATTTTTTTCGTCTTCATCCTTGATTTGTTTGGTGTTTACCGTGGGTTTTGGCCGACTCCTCACATTTTTTATAATGTGATATCAACAAAATAATGCACAGGATGTAGTAAATACCTTTACAACCAAATTCATTAGTGTAGTGTCTCGATCGGTGATAATTACCTTTGACATGTTTTGTTGGTCCTTCAACAAAATCTTGCACAATTCCAAGACCCATGTAACATTGACCACTTTTCGGATTCCAAAAATATAAATCCCATTAAAAAACTCTTTTCCGTAGAAGTAACACCAATAATTTCTAGAAGCGGAAACCTATACATGTTGGTCTTGTAAGTTGCATCGATAATGAGGATAATGGGAAATGTGTTGAACAACTTAATACTTTCTGCATTAGTACATAATATGTCACGAACAATGAATTTTTCATCACAAACTATGTACCTAGAAACATAGTGGTTTTCATTCAAAAGTTTCAAAAGATGTTGTTTCGATGACGCGCACTGTATACCTGCTTGATATTTGAAACACTTTCTGGATGTTTCCGTTTCAAATTCGCTAGTATATTTTTCAGCGCCACTCTGATTAAAGTCATGTTCGAAACAATTTCCTTCTCCTCTGATTTAAGACGACATATTATGTGATGACCAACTAGATTTATTTGCAAGGCATGGTTATGTATTCTAGAAATTACATTAAATTTTTACATCTCATCCATGTTACAATATCCATGCAATTTAAATGAAGAACCACATTTTTTCGTTATGATGTCATCAAGTTTCAACTTTTGAATCAAGGGAACATATGTGTTAGTTCTCTCGTATCTCATTGTAACAAATGCTTGTCTTCTTTTCAAACCATTGTCGGGCCTTCCGATTACAATGGAAAACACCAAATTCGTAGTTACCATGCGGACCCATTTAAGGACATGCTCGCGAGCAATAAACAATTGTTCATTTATGAAATATTGACCAACATCTATCTTGACAAGAATCAGTTTAACATCATATTTCACTTCAAATGGTTTAACATTATCCTTCGCTACATCCTGTCTTACATCGTTATGTACATCTGCTTTGGGAAACATATCCACGTGAACCATATATAATAAGAACCAAAACAGAAAAATGCTCAAAAATCAATAACAGGTTAATTTTGATATACATATCCGAAAAAATGTAGGTGAGCTCAAATATGTATATCCAAACAAGCCAAACATTTTTATTTGCTAAAACATAAGATTAATGCAAATAACGAGGGATGCAATGAGAAAACTTTACCTCAAATTGCAGTTTATTTTACTCCATTTGATGTGATAAAATGCAACAAATCTGATTTGGAATCGAAAATTTGGTTGAAAATGATTCTTTTAAGGGTTTTTGATTATGGAAGGAGTTTGAAGAGTGAAGGAGATGATCTTTCAAAATTGTCATATATTCAAATTTATGCTGAACTTTTTCAGAGATGTATCTCCGAAAATATCATTGGGTGATTAAAAAAATCTCCTAAATGAAAAGTTTATTCGGAGATGCATCTTTAAACTATATTTTAGTGAAATATAGTATTTGATGCGTTCGAAAATGTATCACCAAATAAACACAATTGCATTTTATAGTTTTCAAAAGTGTACTCCATTATATAAGAGTGTAAAGAGAAATTGTCTTATATTAAAGACATAAGTTCTTTCTTGGGCCTTTTGTCAAGCCATTAAGCGGGCATGAGAAGTTTCGTTGAATCATGATTCTCAAAACTAGAAAATTTTACCCTATACCCCTACAATTATTCTCATACCCCTACAAATTTTAAAATATTCCAACTTTACCCTTTTACTATTTTTACTTTTCTATTGAATTTTTACTATTTTCACTATTCATCTGAACGCATCCGAAAAAGACAAGTGGTACCTGAAATTTAAGAACCGGATAACCCAAGATGGAGAAATCTGGTATGTATTTTATCATAAACCGGATAACCTTTTAAAGTTAAATTTGGATCGTGTTTTTTTCCTGAAAAACCAGGCCACAAGTTATCCAGTTAACAACATTAACCAACCGGATATCCTTTGGATGTGAGTTCCGGTTTGTAATAAAAAGCCAACCGGATAACATGTGGTATAGTTATCCGGTGCGGTTTTTACTATTTTTTTAATTTTGTTAAACATGTGTTATTCCTCAAATATGCGATAAAAATCAGACATGCGTAGATACCACTGATATGTTTACATCTGCACAACGTTTTGCTATAAGAGAATAGGCGATAAGATGGATTAGGGAGATTGGAATCAAAAAGTGACTGTTATAATAACACGTTCAGATACCAAAAAAGCCAAGAGAGGAAGAAGTGATAAAGTAATATTTGATTGTGATAAAGGTGGAAAATACAAAGAAGGAGAAAGTGAAACACAAAGTGCTAGTAAGAAATGTGGTTGTCCGTTCAAAATTAGATCCACACCGTCAAAAGATGGTTCCGGATGGAAGATTGATGTGAAATGTGGAGTTCACAATCATGGGTTACCTGATACATTTGAAGGGCATCCTTTTGTAAGTCGACTTAATGCAAAATAACAACAACATATTGTTGATTTGACAAAACGTCATATTCCACCAAGACACATACATACTTTTGTCATTGCAGGAGCGAGATCCAGAAAATGCCACTCGGATCACACAAATATATAAGCACAAGAGTAAAATACAGAAAGATATCAGGGGGCCTAGAACAGAAATGCAACATTTGTTTAAGCTGGTAGAGATTATGCATACTGGAGCAGGAAAAAAGATGATTCAGAAGTTGTGAGGGATATTTTCTGGGCTCATCCAGAATTAGTGAAGTTGTTGAATATGTTTCCTGTTGTGTTGATTATGGATATCACATACAAGACAAATAAGTATAGACAACCTCTATTTGAAATAGTTGGTGTGACATCCACTGAGTTGACATTTTTTGTTGCATTTGCATATATGGAATCAGAGAAGACTGAAAATGTTTGTTAGGTTTTGGATAAGTTGAAACAGTTGTTTACTAAGGACGGGTTTTGGACATAAGTGGTGTTGACTGATAGAGATATTGCCTTGATGAAAGCAATTGAAACATTATTTCCAAAAGTAACCAATTTGCTTTGTCGATTTCACATCAACAAAAATGTGAAAGCGGAGTGTAAGGAATATGTCCTGGATGACATGCGGGAATCGATAGAGAAAATGTGGTATGAACTTGTAAGAGCTAGTGATGAGGTGGAGTATCAACAACGGTTTCAACAACTTGAGCATGCATGTGTTGACTTTACATCATTTATTGATTATGTGAAAGATACATGGTTGTCTCTGCATAGACATAGATTCGTCGAAACATGGATCAATCAAGTGTTGCATTTGGGAAACACCACAACCAATAGGTATGATTATCTTAATATATCTTGATTTTACTCAAAGTTTTTTTATATTAATATTACGTGTACTTACTTGTTTTTTTGATTTATTTAAAGGGTTGAATCCGCATATTGGAAATTGAAGCAAATGTTGGAGCATAATTTAGGTGATATGTGCAAATGCTGGGAGGCTATGAATGGCAATCTTAAGATACAATTGGGAAACATTAGAGCTTCATTTTAGAAGAGTTTTTATGAAGTCGAACATGCACACACTATCCTATTTTATGGAAATTTGCGTGAATATGTATCTAGAGCTGCTTTGAGGCATATTGTTGAAGAGTGGGTGAGGGTTGATATTGTTGGTACAGACACCCAAAAGTGCGGGTGTACTCATAGAAAAGTGTATGGCTTACCTTGTGCTTGTGAGTTAGGGAGATATACACTGAGTGGTGATCCAATACCAATTGAGGCTATTCACATTCATTGGAGAAAGCTAAGTATGGAAGGCAAACAAGAGGTGGATGCAGATGATGGATCAGAGGTGGACATGACCAATGCAATTGAGGAAATTTTAAGATGTTGTCGGGAAAAGAGCATTAAAGAGTAGGGTGTCTGAAATTGCTTATCGCACTACATCAAAAATGTTGCCACCGCCTGAAAAAAATAAAAATCAAGGGAGGAGTGAAGAAGAATGGGAAGAGACCTACAGGATATGATGTTTATCGCGATCCTTCATATCATGAGTATGTTGATCGAGCGCACTCGAGCTCCCAAAAGTCTTCAAAGAGGGTATGTTCACAATTATCCCAAACCTCTGAGAAGAAACCATGTAGTAAATTCATTACATAATTTCCAGCACATATCAGACCATTTATTGATGACATTGTTGATGTGATGAAGGATGGAAATTGTAGGTTTAGAGTCATTGCATTGTTTCATGGTTATGGATCGGATGGATGGTCAATTGTTCGTCGTGATTTGGATAATGAACTTAAAGGTCCTAGAAGCAAGTTGTATGAAAAGTTATGTAGAGCTCATTTTTCGATAGTGAGAGATTCGTTGATCATATCAAAGTTAGGTCCTCAACCACCAGAGAAATGGATGACATTACCTGAAATGGCTTATGTAATAGCTAATCGGTATAATGTCATTGTTGTCTCGTTGGGTTTTCCTTCTTTAACGTTCTTTCCTATGACGACTTCACATTCACCTAATGTGTCCATTTACTGCATTGGATTTGTAGACGGAAATCATCGGGTGTAGGTAATTATTTTTTAAGTTACATATATACTTATTTTTTAAGTTACATATATACTTATTTTACTTATTTGTTTTATTATGCATATACTTATTACTTATTTGTTCAATTACTTATAACCAGGTAAACATGAACGAAGACTTTCCGTTACCACCCGTCACATTGGCTTGGAAACAATTCCGCACAAAAGAGGCGACTTATTGGATGATAGGATTTGGCGGACGACTACAACATTGACAGCGTCTTACACCTGTAGTAGCGCCACATATTATTAAACTATAATTATTATGTCTTTGTTTTGTTTTGTTTTGTATTCATTTGACATATGACTTTCATGCTAGATTTTGGATTCAGATGTCTTTGTTTTGTTTTGTATTCATTTGACATATGACTTTCATGCTAGATTTTGGATTCAGTTGACATATATCTTTCATGCTATATTTTAGATTTTATTTTAATTTTTATATTTTGGATTGCGAAAAGTAGAAATATTAAAAGAGTGCACAAAACAATACATAAATCTGACAAAAATACATAAGTCACAGGATAATACATAAGTCACAAAATACAATATAAGTCTAAAAAAAATAAACAAGGTAAATCATGGAGATGGATAAGGTATCGGTCCTCCCTGAGGTAGTGGTCCGCCCTGAGCTACATGTAATGATCGAAAAATCTCAATGAACTCATCGTCCTCCTCATTTGTACCGTGACGCTACAAGTAGCGATGAAGCTCACATGATATGTATGCTAACCTCTCGTCTTCTGGTCCCTTAACATAAACAGGCACTAGGATCTCTCTCACCTCATTTTGTGGCGGTGCTACCAAACGAGGATGTGACACCATATAATACCAACCCAGATACTCATCAACTACATCATATGGTCGGACAACAAAATCTACATCACGAATAACATCCAAAACCCCCTGAACATAACTTAACCAGTCTACATCCACATCAAGAGACTCAACAGCAGGAGGATGGTAGGGTATGTACTGTCTGTATCCAAACTGACACAAATATATGTCGGGTAAATATAGCATTATTGTACCATACCATTTCAGACCACCCTTGTATAGACATATATCATCAAATGGACGTATATGTCGGTGATCCTCAAAAGGACGCCAAATGACATCTCCCGATGTCAATGCATCTGAATGTACCCTGTGCTCATCGATCTTTGTAGTGGATTGCCTGTAACACCACTTCATCGCCCTCGGAAGTGGACTACCTACACCATAAATCCCAGATAGACCTCTCTTCCCAATATAGGGAAACTACTTGTGGATCCAACACTGTTAGACACCATGAATAATATAAATAAAATGTATAAATAACTAAAGATTATATATATATACTTTATACCTGTAATAGAGAGGCATATCCACCCAACTGTTTGCAAGAATAGAAAGAAGCATCACCTAGATAGCGGTAAAGATTAACCAGTGTCGCAGCTCCCCAACAGTATCTACCACATCCATCCAAATCCCTAAATAGTGATAAATACTTTACCTCCACCAGAGTAAAGGCTTTATCTGTCAGAATGGTGAAACCCAATAACAACAACATGTACGTTCTGGCAACATAATCAAACCTGTTAGTAGCCCGCTGACGCTCAAAAATAATCTTTAACCAATCCAATCTGTAGTAAGGACCTCTACAAAACTGGACCTCCTCAGCAATCTCCTCCAACGAAACTCCCATAAGATCAATAGCTAATCTAATAACGTCATTATCAATGAATCCTTCTGCAGGGTCAACCAAGTCACCCCTAATCGGCACGTGGAGAAGACATGAAACATCGTCTAAAGTAATGGTCATCTCACCAAATGGCATGTGAAATGACGATGTTTCAGGATGTCATCACTCTACAAATGCTGATACTAGATGTTGGTTAATCCTCGACAAACTAGTTCTTTGAAGAGAGGATAGACCAAAATTCAGCAACCAAATCTCTATAATAGGAGGGAGCATGTGTGGAACCCAACCGATCAATTTGCTGCCATGTGTAGCAACCTTTAACTCTTTTTTAGGATGTCTCTCCTGAAAATAATTTATACCAAACATGTTATAAAATATATAAATTTTAACAAATAAAAATTATTGAAAATAAAATGATAACGATTAACTTACCTCGCCAAACCAGAGATGATGAGCAACATGACCATCATATCTGACCAAAAGAGAAGTATCGGTGGGTCCTCCTGAAAAAGGTGGATGCATCTGATCTCCTGTAGGAGGCTAATGTCCCTCTGCATCGTCTGCTTCACGGTGACGTTGTCGTTCCTCTATTCTTCTGCGCATATTATTGTCACTCGCTGCACCTCCTTGTCTGCGAACCACTGAAGAAAAAAAAGTCAAAAAACGGATAATCCAAGGGGACTTTTTTGAAATACGAAGCAATAAACTGGATAACCTAAGCAGTGGTTATCCAAGGTGTTTTGAAGCAAACCGGATAACCCCATAACGTTAGTTCCGGAGTGTTTCCAAAGCAAACCGGATAACCCCATAATGTTAGTTCTGGGGTGTTTCAAAATTTTCAAACGCAAATCGGATAACCCCTTAACGTGTAATCCAGTGTGTATAATTTCGTTTATGTCAAACCGGAATACTTACTCTTGTGTCCTCTAGGGTGTAAAATAAAGAACCGGATGTGGGCTTGTTGGGTTCTCCAGTTTGTCAAAAAAACTCTCTTTCTGTCGTTTTACAGTGAAAATGGTAAAAGTAAAAAAAAAATTATGTGATTAGTATTTATACAAAGGTAATTTCGTCCAAATATCAAAATTGTAAGGAATAGAAAATAAATGAAGAGGTATAGGGTAAAAGTTTCTCAAAACTAATCCTAAGTTAGCGCGAGATCATGTTCACTAGTCATAATTGAATTAATGATATCATAAAAAAGAAATTGGTATTCTTATCACACCAAATGTTCAACATGAAAATAGAGACACGCCACTCCAAACTGTTTAATATTAATTTCGTACTAAATTATAAAACATTTTGAACATTTTACAAATTAAAATAAAATGCAACTACTGCTTTATTAGAAAATGAAATAATGTATATTTTATAAAAATACCCTTCAATAATTATATTAAAAACAAAATTACGTAAAAGATTATGAAAAATAAAGAGTAATAAATGATAGAGAATATATATTAGAAAAAATAATATTAATATTCCATTAAAATTGTAAAGTGACTTATAATTTGTAATAGATTTTTTTCTCAAATTGTTTTATAATTTAGGACATACTATCATGATTTCAAAGAGAGATGGAGAGAGAACTATCATGAATTCAAAGAGAGATGGAATCGTTGTTTAAGGGTAACAACAGATGAGGGCCAAATAAAATCTGTCAAACTTCCTTGGCTTGATTGCAAAGGAAGTGACAATGCAACACCGATTCTAGTTCAATACCACACATGAGGCAAAGAGAATCTAAAGGGATGCCTCGATGACGCAAAACAACTTTAGGAGGGATAGCGAAATGTAAGACTTGCCAAAAAAACAAAGAATTGAAAATTGGCTGGTGTTTTGAGCTGTCCATAACTTGTTATTGTGAGTTCCACATAAAAACTATCGAGGTGCTTTTACTCCATTCTAATTTTTGAAGAACCTGCATTCAAAAGCAATTCATCTGACATTTACAAGTCACACATTATTCATGTCTAGTCTTTTATCACTGTATTATCTACTCATCATTACTTAGCTAGCAGTTTGATGAATATATCTTGCTTTTCCTTACAAGTCACACCAACAACACATGATTCACCTCAATTTCTACAATACAACATAACAACCTAATACAGCAGATATAGTCATCTGAATCAGTTCGACATTTTGCTATGATTTGAACATAACATCTTGCTATGATTTGAACATAACATCTACGTCTGTGTTCATATTCTTTCAAGAAAAACTCCGACCATAAGCTTGAAAGCCTTTTCAAGATTACCACCGTTCTCTGAGACGACCATCGGGGAATGATGGCTCAAGGACCTTTTCATTATTCTGTTTTGCGTCTTGAACCCGTGTAATTGTCTTCCTCTTTCCAATCTCCAATGTTTCAGCCTCCTCCTCATCAAAATCTGGCGGTGTATCATCATCATCATCTTCTTCATCAATCCAGTCATTATCATCATCACCGTCAAAATCATCACCATCTGACCATTCTTGTTCCTCATCACCACTTTCATCTTGTCTGTTATCAACATCATTCTCTTCAGCACCATCTCCAACTCTAGTGTGGGCAGCACCTCTACCTTTACGAAACCGTGGAACATCAACCAGAGCGCGAAGTTTCTCCTTTATAAGTAACAATCTGTCCTTGTCTACCAACTGAGAATCTCGATAAGCTTCCCTAAGAAACACAGAATCCCTGTCTCCTTTCAAAGATATATAAAATGTATCAGGATGTCTTATCAACATCCCTCTCAATTGCTGAGAGAATCTAAACTCTTCACGGAAATGAGTCAAGTGGTCAACAAGAGTTCGCTTCTCAAGTGTGAGGCTCAAAATCTCATGAATAACCCCACAAGCATGCTTCTCTTTCATTGGCGTCCCCGAGCCAAGCATTGAGAAATCCGAGTAAGGCGATATATAAGGAATGTCTCTGAACTGCATTATCTTCCTCATCTCACCTTTGGAAAGATTAAGACCCTTAGGAAGCTTTACTCTATTGAACTTAGGAGCCCTATCTATAATCAAATTCTGCTCTTCAATTTCTCTAATTCGATTATCCTCCGCAGATAACTCAGCCGCAGACACCGCAAGCTGAGGATCCCAATGAGTTAACTCAAGCGCAGGACCTCTTTCCGTCTCAACAACTTTGAAAAACTCCGGATACCTATGACAAACCGTGTCACGAAATTCTCTAGGAAGCCCCAAATCCATGGCCAAATGAGCAATTTTCTCCAACAAAATCCTCTTTTCCATAGACATCATCAACAATTTCCTAAGCTTAGTAACTACAACATCTTCCATCTGATTCCTAACCCTCAATTCCTCAAGATAAAGCCTTTCAGCCTCAGAAGTCATTTTGAATTTAAGAGAAAAACACCCTTCTTCTATAACATCAAAAACACCAGGAAATCTCTTCAAAATTGCAATCAATCTCCTTTTCTTATCTAACCCTAATTCCCTTTTATGCTTACCTAATTCCTGAAGAGACATAACCCTATTAGGTTGAGTGACGAGTAATTTCCTCACCTTGAGAACAAATCTAAGCTTCTTGTCTTTCTGAATCACATTATCAAAAGGCCTCTCTTTTCTTCTCTTCACAGCAGCTCTAATTGGCCCAATTTGAAACTTAGGTCTACCAACATGTGATGGATCAAATAAACCTAAACTTGTTCCCAAAAATTGGGATTTTTGAAGGGAACAATTGAGTTTAACAGAAAGATTGGGTTTTTTCATAAATGGAAGCTTGTTTGAGATGAAAAATGATAAAGGGGTAGAAGAAGATGATAAAAAAGAGAGTTTGGGTGAAGTAAGTGATAATTGTCTAGGTTCCATGGTTTTTGTTGAGATAAAAGCAAGGAAAATGGAAAATAGACTCACCAGATTGTGTGTGTGATGCTGAATCTGAAAGGTTAAGAGAAAGGGTTATCTGTTTTTGATTGATACATGTAATGTGAAGAAGAGACTTCAAAGTGCAGTTGGAATTTGCAAACCCCAACCAAAACCCTCTAAAACACTAGATATTATTATCTCTTTGCTTTTATTCTTTTCTCTATCACTTTATATTTTTATTTAGGAAAATAGTAATAAGTGTCTTTTGGACACCCATTAAATACTTAAAATAATAACATTTAAGTATTGTTATTATTCTAAAAAATAATTTGTTTCGAAAAAATATTACAGAAATTAGTTTCAAGTTTAATTATTAGAATTTTAAATCAAATGTTAAAAAAAGCATTTGCTCTAATTGAATTGCAAAAAATACAAATCAGTATGAATCTGGAATTCTTTTTAAAAATAATCTTGTTTTCTAAAAAAATAAATAATAATGTTCAAACTATCTATATTTTAAATTATTTTCTTTTACAACATAGAGTACGTATCCCCTGAATTTACGTCTGCATTAAAAAAATAGAATTCAAACCAATTAAATTGATCTCTCCTATAGATTAAGTTAATCTAATTAGTGCATGTGTATGAGTAATAGGAGATGGTATTTCATATGATGTCTTAGTGTTGTAATTTTTTTTGTATAAAATTAATAATATTTTAATTTAAATCACATTATATTGTTTACATTCACGATGATGACCCACTTGATCATATATTTCATCGGTTCCACATTTTTAGTATGAGATATTGGATCGAACTCTAGTATGGTCAAAGGGTAGCTTCTTGTTCGAAGGGATCTAAGTTTGATGTTGAAGTTGGTTCATATAATGGGGTCAAAGACTTGTAATGTTGTAGTTGAAATATGTTCAAGTATGTAGTAATCGAAATGTTAGGGATGTTAGCGTGTCGAATTGGGCCTATTTGTTATGTCCAATTATTTAAGTCAGCTTGTAATGGATCTGTGTGTATGTTGCACCCTAACATTTTCCCAACCATTTTAAGATCATTTGGTTCAAGATACCTCCACATGCCCAAGAGCTACTCAAGGTTTGACCAGACCAACCCTCTCTTAATCAATGGATCTCCAATTAGGGTTTTGTTTTCCTCAAGGTAAAAATGGTGTATAATGCTTCAAGTGGACTTCATACTTCTTCATGTGTCTCAAAATATCTCCTTGCCAAGTTTCAAGCCTCACAGCACAAATTTGCTCAGCCAATTGCTCAGATGGTTGAAAATCAATTGTATTGGACAAAAAGTCAATTGTGGTCAACATACAGTCAAACTTCATCATTTTTGGTCAATATCGAGATTTTGAAGTTATATTCATCATTTGATCAATGGTTGATCATGATTCATCAAGAAAACTCAAGAGTTGATCAAAAGTCAAAATTTACTAAATTAGGGTTTCTTAAGGAGAAGTCAACAAAACTTTGACCAAGCATAACTTTCACATACTTCATCAGGAATTCCTCAACCAAAGCTCATTTTGAAGGAAATTCCATTTTCTATAACTTTGTCTCTTATAAGTTTTTCCCAAAAAATGCTTCATTTGAGATATATGAGCCAAGACATTATAGGTCCTTTCAAAAGTCAACAAAAGTCTTTTTTTCCAAAGAAGTGTACATGAACATGGAAGCTTCAACGAAGATGAAACCAAAGAGAGTGTTTAGAGGACATCTTAAGCTTTCTAAAAAGTACAAGATCATCATCGAATGATAAGAAGACGGAAAAGGCTTGCACCAAAACCCTACACAATTCTCAATATTTACAAAGTTTAGGGCAAACTTGAAACTGATTCTCCAGCCATTCTTAAGCCAAATCAGTCATTCCATCACCATCACGAGGTTCCCAGGAGACGATTCCAATCATTTGCAAAGCCTAATCGTTCCCAGAAACCTTCCTCCCAAGTTGACCGTTTTGGTAAGGTTTTTCAATTTCGATTTTGATTTTCTATGCATTCTTGGCATATTTTATATGTGTATTTGTGTTCAAGACATCCATTAGAACATGTTTGACGTTTTACATGTGAGATTTAAGGCTTAAATCGATCGATGTCATTGTTAGGGCATAAGGAACTGTGAGCTTCGAATCTAATAATACAAGGACTTTCAGACCAAACCAATACCACCATTGGACTCGCAGCCCTTGAATTAGGGGCTGGGGTCTTCCTTTTGCATTTAATCTTGTTATTTTGCAGGTTTGATATTGATGACGGCCGGAGCTTGGCTCCAGCGTCTCTAACTTGGTTTGACCCCGGTAACCCCTGCGTGGCGGCGTATGATTCGTCCGTTTAAACCCTAGGGTCCCATATGCGCGCATTTTTTACTTAAGTTGATATTTGGAAACGAAATTCCAATATATATTTATGATTGTGATTATATAAATAGATGTATCACCACCCCAGTGGTTAAACATGTGCGCGTAGTCCTTTACCCCATCAGGTCACTGGTTCGAGCCTGCCTTTTGCCAAATTTTTCCATATTTTTTGATTTTTCGCAGGTACCCCATACATGTTCTCAAAGGAGTTGTTATGACACCACACACATGTGGTTCAGTGGCAAAATTTTGAACTTGTGACCCCAAGGTCACGAGTTCAACACTCATGGAGGGTCAACCTAATTTTTTAGCACTAATCCTCTTTCATTTTTTCTAATTTCCTTTTAATTTTCTTTCACAAAATTTTTAATACTTTTTAAAACCCTAAAAATATTTTTTTTTCTTCAGATTTAGGTTAGTAAAATGTTTATTTAAAATTTTGACTTAAAAAATATTTTATTTTTTAATTAGTTTAGAATTATTTTCTTAATCAATTAATAATTAACTTAAAATTTACTTTTCCATTTAAAATCAATTCCAAAAATCACAAAAAGTGTTTTCCTTAACACCTAGGACTTTAGGTTATTTAAACAATCGCTCAATTATTTTTCATGGTTCTTTTTATTATTATTGCTTTTAAATTCTATAAATCGATGTATAGGTCGCATGGTTGTTTTTGTAATAGTGTAGTTTAATTTTCTTGTATTTTTCTGATTATGTAATTGCTCATGGGATATAATAGTCTAGGTTTAATTTTCGCTTTTACTTTTCCGCGTCTTATTATATATCTGCCCAAAGTCATGTAATAGTGAAAGAACTTTTACTTTTTGCACCTCTATTTTTTGTATATATATATATATTAACTATTTAGATGTATGCTAATAGGATTGTATGGCAAGATCTAAAAGCAACGCTAGAAAACCCTAATCAAGATAAATATCTGAATTGAATCAATTTCACACTTGCACCTCTAGGGTAACCTATCTTTGTTGCCTTCGAAAATAATGGTCATGTCCCTCGAACGTAGGGATACCATTAGCAAAGAAGCCTACGAATAACATCATTATGATCCATTCGGTATAAAGATCATAGTCTCTCGATGTCCCTCGATGTTGCTTACGAATACATGATCTTGTCCCTCGTTTGTTGCCTACGAATAAATGATGATCGTCTCTTCAAAATGCTAAGGTATCCTTACAATGTTGCCTTCAATGACCATTCGATGATCCTACGCCTGTTCCTTCATATCTAATGGATGGGGCTACCTACCAACCAATGATATGGATAACACTATCCCTAAAGGAGAAGGAAAATAACAATAACGACCTTTGAGAGGCTAATAACTCTTAATTGTTTGCTCATCAATCAAAATACTTTTCACACCTCACATTTTAAAACAAATATTTTCAAACACTTCGTATATATTCTTGAGGACTGATACAAGAATCATTACAAAGTTAAATCAAAATACTTTCAAATAAATCAGATACACAAAAGCAAGTTTTCAAAAGTGATCTAAGCAGTTAAGAGCCCGTAGGTAACAATGGATGAAAAGGGTGCTAACACCTTCCCTTTTCATAACTTACCCCCTGAACTCAAAATCGATAAAAGTTCTTTCCTGTTCTTTTCACCTTTACTTATTGGATAAAAGAAAAGTCGGTGGCGACTTTTGCTAACCACAACATTTTTGATAAAACGCAAAACAGTCAAGTCAGTTCTCCCACCGTATTATAGTGGAAAAGCACATTAGTTTAGTATGTTAGTTTTCTTATAAATAGTTCTAACACGGTGTGAGACCTAACTTGTTTGTTTTGTGTTTTATCGCAAATATTGCGGATAGTAAGAATCGCCGCCGACTTTTCTTTTATCCAATAAAGGGAAGGTGAAAAGAACAGGAAAAGACCTTCGTTAGATTCTGAGTTCGGGAGGTAATTATAAGATAGGGAGGTATTAACACCCTTTCCATCTGTAGTTATCTACGAGCTCTTAATTGCTTAGCTCACTTTTAAAAAATTTGCTTTCTGTGTTTGTGTGATTTGAAAAGTATTTGAAAAATATTTCACTTTGACTTTGTAATGATTCTCGTTGGAATGTATACGAAGTGTTTGGAAATATTTGTTTGAAAAATGTTTAACTTTGTAATGATTCTCGCTGGAATGTATACAAAGTGTTTGTTTGGAAAATAGTTTTTGAAAATAGTGTGAGGTGTGAAAAGTATTTTGATTGATTGGAGCAAGAAATAGAGTCTTATTTACCTACTCATAATGGTCGTTTCTTGTCATATTTCCTTCTCCTTTAGGATAAGGCTATCCATACCATTAGTTGGTAGGTAAATTTATCCGTTGGATGTGAAGGATAATCGTAGGGTCATCGTATGGTCATTAAAGGCAACATTGTAAGGATACCTTAGCAAATTCGTATAGACGATCATCACTTATTCGTAGGCAACAGCTGAGGGACGAGATCATATATTCGTAGGCAACATCGAGGGTCATCGAGGGACTATGATCTTTGTGATGATTTTTGAATTGAGGGACTTTTGCTAATGTTACCCCTACGTTCGAGGGACATGACCATTGTTTATTCGTAAGGTAACAAGAGAGGATACCCTAGAGGGTGTGAGTGGGTGCAAAGAGTGTGTTTAATTCAGATGTTTATCTTTGGATTAGGGTTATTCTAAGATTGATTTTAATCTTGCCATACAAACACTAATTATCATACATCTAAGCAATTTATAGACAATTTATAAGAGAGTGCATAAAGTAAAAGTGTGGAAAGGTAAAGTCCTATGCTATTACATGGCTTTAAGGCAGATACATAATATAGGTGCGAAAAGTAAAGGCAGAAATTAAATCTACGCTATTACAAAAATAACCTTGCAACCTATACATCGATTTCTAGAATTGTAAATGCGAAATAATAAGTAAATAATAGAAAAAAAATGTTAGTAAAATATTTTAGTGATAGGAAAGAACATCGAAACCCTAAGTGTGAAAGAAAAATATTTTTTTGATATTTTTGAAATCGATTTTAGTTAATAAAAAACTAATTCTAAGTTAATTAATTATGAAAAATAATTTAAATCATAAGAAAATAATTTTTTTTTATGTAAAAAATTAATCAAATATTTAATTAACCTAATTCTGAAATTAAATTATTTTTTAGAGTTTTTGAAAATAGTTAAATTGATATGAATTATAGTTACATTCTAACCAGTTCATACCCAAGATCACATCTAGCCACTTAACGGCAAACAAATCAAATCAACAGCAAAGTCTCTGTCGAAGATCGACAAAGGACAGTTCAAACATATAAGAGAAGTAGTCAACGATCCCTTAGCCGGAACTTCGACGACCATTTCTCCATTCATATAAGACAATGTAAGACCCAACCTCTTAACACAATCAACAACCACAAAACAATGCATAGCACCAGTATCAATAATAGTAATTAAAGGCGTACTATCAATGAAGCATGTACCTCTAATGAGTCTGTCCTCACTAGCTGACGAATTCCCAGCCAAAGCAAATGCCTTCCTGCTAGTCTGTCCTTTCTTCGGTTTCAAGCACTGACTACTTGTAATACGGTGAACTGACTTTGAGATTTTTGTATCGCAAATGTGCGGATAGCAAGAGTCGCCACCGACTTTTCTTTTATCCAATTAAGGGAAGGTAAAAAGTACAGAAAAAGACCTTCGTTAGATTCCGAGTAAGGGAGAAGGTTATGAAAAGGGAAGGTATTAGCACCCTTTCCATCCGTAGTTATCTGGGCTCTTAGTTACTCTTAGATCACTTTAAAATTGCTTCATGTGTTTGACAAAAAATATTTTGAAAAGGAATTTCGCTTTGACTTTGTAATGATTCATGTAGGAATGTATACAAAGTGTTCGAAAATGTTTCATTTTGAAAAGAGTTTGAACTTTGACAAAAGTGTGAGGTGTGAAAAAGTATTTGATTTGAGCAAGCAACTAAAAGTCTTATTACCTACTCAGAATGGGTCGTTTTCGTGTTATTTTACGTTCCTTTAGAATAACGCTATCCATACCATTAGTTGGTAGGTAACCCTATTCGTTGGATGTAGAAGGGACATTTGAAGGGACATCGGATGGTCATAGAAGGCAACTTGTAGGAAGTATCCTAGCACATTCGAAGGGACTATCATCATTTTTTCGTAGGCGACAATCGAGGGTCAAGATCATGTATTCGTAGGCGACATCGTGGGTCTATGATCTTTGTATCGAAGGGACTATGATGATTTATTTGAAGGCAACAGTGCTAGGATACCTCTACGTTCAAGGGACTTGACCACTTGTATTCGTAAAGGCAACGAGAGAGAATTACCCTAAGGGGTGCATGTGTGAAAAGAGTGTATCAAATTCAGATATTTTATCTTGAAATTATGAGTGATCTATGTCCAATTTTATCTTGCCATACACGCCTAATTACTAGTAGTTTATAAGGTGCAGAAAGTAAATTGCGGAAATGTAAAATGCGGAAAGATAAAGTCCTACGCTATTACATGGCTTTAGGGCAGTTACATAATAAGAGTGCGGAAAATAAAAGTCCTAATTAAACTATTACATCCCATAGGCAGTTACATAATTGGAAAAGAAAAGCAAGAAAAATTGTCCGAAACGTTACAACCTGTGAACAGATACATAATCGGAAATACGAGAAAATTGCATAAGAAGAAAATGTTAGTAAAAAACATGATTTTTGAATGAGGAAAAATGTTTTATGTTAGTAATGACATTAATATGATAAGATAAATTTTTGGTAATTTTCTGAATCGATTTGATAATTTAAAAACAATTAAAAGTCATTTAAATGATTAATTAGTAATTAAATAAAATATGCATGCAAAAATAATAATTTTGATTTTAAAAATTAAATAAACATTTTTCTGATGATTATGCAAAAAAGAAATATTTTTGGTGTTTTTTAGATGCATGATAAAAATATTTGAAGATAAATTAAAATAACATGAAAATATTAAAGAAAATATAAAAATATGAGTTAGTTTGCAAAGAGTAAAAAATAATATGGTCTTGCCAGGGATCGAACTGGTGACCATTGGGGGAATCTCCACATCCACTTGCCTTTACCACTCAGCCAGTGTGCACTTTGTGTTTAGAAATTGGAAAGGAGTGATTATAAATGAATACGTGTCCTGGATTTGAATTCAAAGCACAGTCAGCCGTGTGGGGCCAGGTTGTAAAGCGTGAGCCAATCAAAACATGCCATTGTGCCACGCCAGAGTCAGACCTTCAACTTCGGAGTCCACGCCGGAGCTAGGGCTCCGGTCATCTTCTCCGATTGCCCATCAACTTAAAAACCTGCAAAACGCATCATTCAAAGCGAAACAAAAGCCTAGATCGACTAATTCGATCCTTGCGAGCACGATGGTGCTATTCTTCTCCCTTGAAACAGCCTAGAACTCGTGTTTCGAAACTCACAGCTCTAAAAACCCTAGCAATGGTATTCTGGGATTTCTACGTGGAGACTTACATGTAATGCATCAAATACACTCTAATGCATATCCTGAACTCAAATAAACACATGAAAACGATTAGCAATGCATGGAATATAGAAATCGAATTTGAGAAAAAATCCAAACCGGTGAGAGCTAGATGGCATGATTCAGAATGATTTGGCTTCGAGCAAGGGTTGGTTTTGAACCCTGGGAACCTCAGGAACACGATGGAAGGCTTAGAACACCTTAAAACTTACTGGAAATTGGAATTCGCATTTCACCACTTTGAAGAAATTTTTGAGAAAAATAAGGGTTGTGGTAGGGCTACGGTTTCGTCCTTGGCTTTGTGCAATAAGCTGAGTATTTATAGAGTGAGGAATGAGAGCAAAAAGAAGGAAAAAAGATCTCCAATTGAATGCAAAAATAATTTCCCTTCAAATAAAATCAAATCTTTGAAAATTTGATTCTCCCTTCCATATGCAAGCTAGCACGACTTTGGCAAGTCTTGTGGGCTATCTTGGACCTCAAGTTTGATAAAAATTCAATCCATTTGAAAATATATCTTGTTTTCATATTTTATATAATTTAAATTTGAATTTAATGCTTTTAAATTCAAAAATAAATAAAAAAATAGAATGTGGTCATGGAAAAGCATCAATAGGTCGCAAATAATATTATGAACAAGTTTGGATCATAAAATTATAGGCCCATTTGGAAAAAAAATGGATTTTGACAAATATCTCTCTTTGTGCAATTGTCCAAAAATGCCCAACTTGTACAAGGTGTATTTTGCTCAATTTTCCATATTTTTGAGTGTTCTTGGACTTTTTAGAAACATCTAGGTGTCCTCTAAACAACCTCCTTAGTTTCATCTCAATTGGAGTTTCCATGCTCAATAAAACTTCGAAACAAAAAGTTGACTTTGAAAAGGACCTATAATGTTTTGATCCATATCTTCAAAATGAAGCATTTTTTTAACATTCTTGTGAGACATGAAGTTGTAGAGAATTGAATTTCCTTCAAAATGAGAGGTGGTGGAAAAATTTCTGAGAAAGTATGAAGAAGTTATGCTCAGTCAAAGTTTAGTTGACTTTTCTCTAGAAAACCCTAATTTAGAAAGTTTGACTTTTGAGCAAATCTTGAGTTTTCTTGATGAATCATGATCAACCCTTGATCAAGTGATGAATGTGACTTCAAAATGAGAATGTTGACCAAAAATCAGGAAGTTTGACTGTATGTTGACCACAATTGACTTTTTGTCCAATACAATTGATTTTCAACCATCTGAGCAATTGTCTGAGGAAACTTGACTTGTGAAGCTTGAAACTTGACATGGAGAATATTTGAAGCATATGAGGAGGCATGATGACCATTGAAGATGTTGGAAGTCCATCTGGATCTCAGGATAGCCAAACCCTAGTTTGGGTTGATTGTCTAGAAGAGGGTTTGTCTGATCAACCCTTGAGGAATCCTTGAGTATAGATGTATGAAATGTTTTGAGAAGTAGGAGGGAAAATTTTGGGGTATGACACTACTCAAGTGTCCCTCTTCTCCACACTTGAAACATACCATCTCTTTATGTTTGCAGTCAGACATTGCATGCCCAAGCTTACCGCAACAGAAACATCTTTTCACATCAGCGGTGCATGCAAAACTCTTATGCCCAGCTTGCCCACATTTAAAACAAACAATCTTAGTAGGAGCATCTCCCCTCCTAGTCTTTTGGCCCTGAGCATCTCTCTGTTTTCCTCTACCAGCATCATAAGTCTAGCCATGGTCCTGTTGACCCTTGCCTCTCTTATCAGTCAGAATCTTATGATGAGCATTATTATCCTCCTCATAGATCTTGCAACTATCCACCAGATCAGAAAAGTCATGAATCTTCTGGTAGCCAACAACTTTCTTAATATCTGAGCGCAACCCGTTCTCAAACTTGATGCACTTGGAAAATTCAGCATCTTCCCCATTAAAGTGTGGGTAGAACTTAGCCAGCTCCACGAACTTTGTAGCATACTCGGTCACAGTCTGGTTTCCCTGCTTCAGCTCAAGAAACTCAATTTCTTTCTTATCCCGATAATCTTCAGGATAGTACTTCCTCATAAACTCTCTACGGAAAATAGCTTAAGTGATTTCCTCACCTGCAGCCTCCGATCTCTGACACATTTCAAGCCACCAGTCGTCAACCTCACTGGCTAACATATGCGTCCCATAATGAACCTTTTGCGCTTGGGTGAAACCTATCACGCGAAAGATCCTCTCTATCTCTTTCAGCCAATCAAGCGCTCCATCAGGGTCATGCTTACCCTTGAACACTGGAAGATTCTACCTCTGGAAAGTTGCCAAACTTTGAGATCCAGCATCTCCGCCAACATTCGGCTGATTCTCCATCGAATTAGCCATCGCTTCCAAAGCAGCAACAATTGCAGCATCGTTCCTTCCAGCCATTTCAACTTAACACTACATCACAACCAACAGTCAGAAGTAATTTAACAATACTCGATTGTTACAGACTCAACAACATGGCCGGACGGACCGACATGCTCTGATACCACTAATGTAACACCCCGATTCTACCCCACGTATTTATTTAATAAAATATCAGAGTTTTCAAAAATCATCGTTTATTAAAATCCACATAATCGGAATGCCATAAATCAACATAAACACAACGTAAACATGTCATTATCTCTTTAATAGATACATAGCACTACTCAACGGTTAACAACGTAATCAGTTCATTAAACATGCAGCGAAATTTAAATGGTTCTACAACGTAAAACAAAACATTTCATGACTATTCAACAAGAACAGCTTCAACATAAAACAACAAAATAATAGAAACAACACTGTAATACGGTGAACTGACTTTGAGATTTTTGTATCGCAAATGTTGCGTATAGCAAGAATCGCCACCGACTTTTCTTTTATCCAATTAAGGGAAGGTGAAAAGAACAGGAAAAGACCTTCGTTAGATTCTGAGTAAGGGAGAAGGTTATGAAAAGGGAAGGTATTAGCACCCCTTTTCATCCGTAGTTATCTACGGGCTCTTAGTTGCTCTTAGCTCATTTTTAAAACTGTTTTCTGTGTGTTTGACAAAAATGTTTTGAAAAGGCATTTCGCTTTGACTCTGTAATGATTCATGTAGGAATGTATACAAAGTGTTCGGAAATGTTTCATTTTGAAAAGAGTTTGAACTTTGACAAAAGTGTGAGGTGTGAAAAGTATTTGTTTTGAGCAAGCAACTAAAAGTCTTTATTACCTACTCAGAATGGTGATTTTTGTGTTGTTTTACGTTCCTTTAGAATAGCGCTATCCATACCATTTGTTGGTAGGTAACCCCATTCGTTGGATGTAGGAGGGACATTCGAAGGGACATCGGATGGTTATAGAAGGCAACTTGTAGGAAGTATCCTAGCACATTCGAAGGGACTATCATCACTTTTCGTAGGCAACAATCGAGGGTTAAGATCATGTATTCGTAGGCGACATCGTGGGTCTATGATCTTTGTATCGAAGGGACTATGATGATATATTTTGAAGGCAACGGTGCTAGGATACCTCTACGTTCGAGGGACTTGACCATTTGTATTCGTAAAGGCAACAAGAGAGAATTACCTAAAGGGGGTGCATGTGTGAAAAGAGTGTGTCGAATTCAAATATGTTATCTTGAAATTATGAGTGATCTATGTCCAATTTTATCTTGCCATACACGCCTAATTACTAACAGTTTATAGGGTGCGGAAAATAAATTGCGGAAAGTAAAGTGCGGAAAGATAAAGTCCTACGCTATTACATGGCGTTGGGGCAGTTACATAATAGGAGTGCGGAAAGTAAAAGTCCTAATTAAACTATTACATCCCATAGGCAGTTACATAATTTGAAAAGAAAAGCGAGAAAAATAGTCCGAAACGTTATAACCTGTGAACAGATACATAATCGGAAAACAAGAGAAATTCGCATAAGAGAAAAATGTTAGTAAAAAGAAATATTTTTGAATGAGGAAAAAGGTTTTTGATGAGTAATAACAATTAGATGGTTGAGTAATTTTTTGGGATTTTTCTAGATCGTTTTTGATAATTAAAAGCAGTTAAGAGTCAAATTAATGATTAATTAACAATTAAATAAAATATGCATGCAAAAATATTAATTTTAATGTCAAAAACTAAATAAACATTTTTCTGATTAAAATGCAAAAGGAAAATATTTTTGGTGATTTTTAAATGCATGAAAAAAATGTTTGAAGATTAATTAAATTAACATGAAAATATTAAGAATAATAAGAATTAGAAAAAGTTAGTTTTCAAAGTTGCAAAAAAAGGAATGGACATGCCAAGGATCGAACCCGGGACATCCAAGAGAAAACACACGCCTGCTTGCCATCTGAGCCAAGGTGTCTTGGTGTTTATCATCTGGAAACAATTGATTATAAGGGTAAACGTGTCATGATTTCTGAATTCAAACACAGTCAAACGCGTGGGACCCATATACTATGAAGGAGAGAATCAAAATAAGCCATGATGTCACGCCAGCCTCGCCGGTCTCCGTTTCAGTCAACGACGCCGGAGCCCTAGCTCCGGTCGTCTTCTCCGGCTAGCAAAAACCTCAAACCTGCGAAATAACAAAAATAAATGGCAAAGGGATACCCTGCCCCCCCTAATTCGACCATTGAGAATTCAATGGTGGTGTTGGTCTTTCCTAAAAGTTCCTGGATAAGCCGGTTCGAAGCTAACAGTTTGAAAAACCCTAAACATGAAAAATCGAGTTCTGGACGTTCAAGCTTGAGAACGATGGCCCAGATCCTGTCTATGATGTCTCATGATCACATTAGAATGGTTAGTTTCGATTAAAACACACAGATAATAAAAATTCGAATTCAAGAAAAATATGATTATGTGTGTTCATGTATGGCTCGATTCATGCAGTTTTAACCATGGATAATGGTGTGTACTTACTCCAAATTACCTCAGGAACACAATGGAATGATCAAGAGTGGCTGGAAGTGGTTGGAGAATGAAATTCGATTTTGCCAACTTTGAAGAAGTTTTTGAGAAAATAGGGTTGCTTCAAGGGGCTAGGGTTTTGTCCTCTTGTCTTGTGGATGTGTTGTGTATTTATAGAGTGAAGGATTGAAGCCAAAAGAAAGAAAAAAGATATGCTATTGAATGCAAAATTTGATTTTTCCTTCCATGCATGAGCTAGCACGAATTTGGCATGTTTGGTGGGCTTCCTTGGTCCTCAAGCTTGATAAAAATCCAACCCAACTTAAATTATACCTTGTTTTCATATTTAATTTAATTTAATCTTGAATTAAATACTTTTAAATTCAAAAATAAATCAAAAAAATAGAAAGAGGTCATGTCAAGGCATCAAGTGGTCACAAATAATATTATGATCAAGTTTGGATCATAAAATTATAGGCCCATTTGGAAAAAAAATTGGATTTTGTCAGATATCTTCCTTTGTGCAATTCTTCAAAAATGCCCAACTTGTGCAAGGTGTATTTTGCTCAATTTTCAATATTTTTGAGTGTTCTTGGGATTTTTAGAAAGATCTAGATGTCCTCTAAACAACCTATTAGATTTCATCTCAATTGGAGTTTCCATGCTCAATAAAACTTCATTACAAAAAGTTGACTTTTTGTTGACTTTGAAAAGGACCTATAATATTTTGATCCATATCTTCCAAATGAAGCATTTTATGAACATGCTTGTGAGACTTGAAGTTGTAGAGAATTGAATTTTATTCAAAATGAGAGGTGGTGGAAATTTTTTTGATAAAGTATGAAGAAGTTATGCTCAGTCAAAGTTCAGTTGACTTTTCTCTAGAAAACCCTAATTTGGAAAGTTTGACTTTTGAGCAAATCTTGAGTTTTCTTGATGAATCATGATCAACCCTTGATCAAATGATGAATGTCACTTCGAAATGAGGATGTTGACCAAAAATCATGAAGTTTGACTGTATGTTGACGACAGTTGACTTTTGTGCAATACAACTGATTTTCAACCATCTGAGCAATTGTCTGAGGAAATTTGACCTGTGAGGCTTGAATCTTGTCATGAAGATTCTTTGAATCATATGAGGAGGCATGATGATCTTTAGAGGTGTTGAGAACCCATCCTGATCTGAGAATTGCCAAACCCTAGTTTGGGTTGATTGTGTAGGAGAGGGTTTGTATGGTCCACCCTTGAGGAATCCTTGAGTATGGATGTGAAAAATGTCTTGAAGAGTAGGAGGGAAAATTTTGGGGTATGACAAACACGCATTTTCCCCAAGTGCTACGTATCAGAGCAGACGACACTAAACCGAGACTACATCAACAAAGACTCCTCCTCCTGATCAACTGCACATTACCAATATAAAGGTAATGACGAAAACAAGCAAAGGGTGAGATATCAAACCATATAATTGAAGTTATGATAAACAATATATAGTTCGAAATCATATAGCATCACCATTTGTAATCATACTAGTAATCAACGGTAACTCACATCTACTCGTCACAACATACAACTATCCACAACAACTACTAGCAATCATACCCAACAACATAATACAATTATCACAACAACGATATCATAAAGTATTATGACATGCGACTCGACTAATACACATGCATGCGGTACCAACGAAGTGAAACTCCCAACGTAATTCCATTGCTAGTAATTTCGAGGCATTCAAGGCGTAAGCCTTCAACGTAAACAACATTGCCCCTAATGGCTCAATGTATTCTGTCCACATGGACCAACATAATATGTAACATATGTATGCAATGAAATTAAACAGCATACAACAACAACCACAACGGAATCCACAACATAACCGTCAACATTGGCTAGCAAGCCTCAACAACAACAACCTATACAACAACAGACTCACAACGGAACTACTTTACATTAATTCAAATTATAACCTAATGTATTTAAAAGTATTACTACAGGTTAATTCATATTTTTAGCTTTCCAACGGTCCAAACGACATCAAAAACGGAGTTACGGTCGCGAAGATACGACCAAAACAATTTTCCAAAAGTTATTGTTCTGTTTCGGTTCAGTATGAGCCAATACAAAACTCCATGTATCAATACAAAAACCTCTTGTATCGACGCATACAGCGTATGATCCAGCTCATAGCTTTTAAAAATTATGTTTTTCCACTTTCCTTCAGTATGAGTCGATCCATAGATGCTTTGTATTGATACAAAACTGACTTGTATTGATACATAACCACTTGTATTGATACATAACCCACTTGTATTGATGCATAACCATTTGTATTGATGCATAGACCATTTGTATTGATGCATAGACCACTTGTATTGATACATAACCACTTGTATTGATGCATATACCACTTGTATTGATACAAACATCGTATGAGTCGACTCATACATTATTCCAAAACCTGTTTTCTCAATTTTCTTCAGTATGAGTCGATGCATAGGTCTATGTATCGATGAAAAACTGACTTGTATTGATACATACCTCGTATGAGTCGATACAAGTCTTCCAAAACATCCCCATGAGTCGTTGCAAGGCTTTATGTATCGACACAAGCAATTTTCACGCTCATGGTTTTCAAACTTGTATCAGCTTTTATCGATACATAATGTTATGTATCGGCTCATGCTGCGTATTTTTCACCAAAATCCTGATTTTTTTCACTGTTTTGCAATTCCAATCGACACCATTCATCACCAACAACCACAATACAACATGTAACACCCCTTCTAATTTACCCGCGATTTATATAATTTAATCAGAGTTTTAAACATAACATCAAGGGCATCACAACTTTAGTAATTCAAAAATAGCAAAACAGTTATCATGCCTTTCACTGAAGAACTTATTAAATAAAACAAACCAAGGATTATGTTTATACAGCGGAAAGATAACATAAAATCCGAAATATTTCAATCATTCATTATTCCCAACATAATTCAAAATAACAAGTTCAAATCCATAAAACTCCAAAACGATTGTTCCCCAGTGTTACAACTACCAGAGCATGACACTGACACGCAGACTATTTAAATAACACAACTTTATATGTTGTCCTCACCAATTTCTGAGCAGCTAGTCTCCTCAATCTGAAATCATCAAAGTAAGGGTGAGATTTCATCAAGATTAAGATGCATTATACATTTGTTTAACACAATAAAACAACCAATTCGTTATTCCACCCTTATTAACATCATCAGAATACAATTCACGAATACAATCACACATATCATTATGCATACAACAACAATCAATGCAACTATAACACTGGAAACCATCCTAACATGTTATAATTACATATGAAATGCAGACTCAAATGCATGTGGTACCAAACGTGAACCAAGTCCACACCTTGTCCCGCTTACACTCGGAAAACAGCGTCAATCAATGATTCGCCCATACACCACTGGGTCAAGAATCTAGCCTCACCACCTCTGTCCATTAGGTACGGTTATTGGTCCTGCAAGTTCAATTCCGCACAATGGGAATGAACCATTACCAAAATGCTCATGCATGCACATCATAAGCATGTAACAATTCAAACATGGAATAGAATTACACAATATTATTCCCATTATAATCAATAACCATAACAGCATATGATAACAACAATCATGAGCATCTAAAGTTAATTACAATCCAAAGAATTAACATACTGCACGTATACTCAACAAATGATTCACAAATTCACAACGAGTTCTTATTACGGAATCCAAAATAATTCTTCCAGATCTCAATTATTGGTGTTGAAAATATTTTTATTAACTAGTACTCGTTCTAAGCTTTCCAACGATACCAACTACGCCTAAATCGGAGTTACGGTCGCAAAAATATGACTGAAACCGTTTTAAGAAAAATCATGTTCTGTCCAATACAGTATGTATCGATGCATAAGCCTATGCATCAATACATAAACAACATGTGTCGACTCATAATACGGATGCATCGATGCATAACTTTAAAATTCTGAATTTTTCAAAAATTGTTCAGTATGCATCGATGTATAACACGTATGTGTCGATGCATAGCTGAATTTTTGGCCTATGTGTCGATGCATACGCATCTTGTGTCGATGCATAGCTAAAAAAATCTTCATATGAGCCGATGCATGGCTCTATGAGTCGATGCATACCTTTTCCTTGCTTCTGGTTTTCTAAAATTTCACTGCATGCATCGATCCATAAAGCTATGTGTCGACCCATACTGTTGTTTTTCATCAAAAACTCAGTTTTTCTTCACTGTTACGAATTCCCATTTATTCCATACAACACCAAACCTTATAATACATCATAACAGAATTAATTACTGTGTTTTTACTTTCAATTAACCACAGAAACAAGTTTTCTAATTAACCTATGATCATATTACACAAATTCACCGTTCATAACAATTCCAATCAAGGTATTACGTCGGATTATAACGGTAGGGCATAACCTAGAATCATAATTCGAGATTCCTAACGGATTGAATTATTCTATTGATCATCAAAACCTATAAGGCATAATAATCAGATCAATCCCCCCTTACCTCGCGATGAATCTTCGAATTCTCGGCGTTTGGCTTTTTCTCCTCTTTTCTCTTCTCTTCTCCAATCTCACGTAGAATGCAATCCTAATTTCTCAAATCCTTCTCTTATTCTTCAATTCCTTTATTTATTCCTTTTTATTTGCCAAATAATAGAAATAAATTAATTAGGATTAAGTAGAGCTTTCTACTCCATACACCCTACAATTCAACTTCACACCCCCAACACTTCCATTATTTAATTACTCAATTAAATCCTTTAATTCAAAAATTCCAATAATTAAACCTTTAATTAAATTAATAATTAAATTTCTAATTATTTAATAATTGAATTAATTTGGGGTGTCACACAATAGATGCACTAAAATTTGTGCATTCCTTTCATACAATTGACAACAACACAACACATACACAAAATTGGCACAATCAACGACAACAATATACATAGAATATAAGATCATATATTCCTATTTGGGATTTTCAACGGTTAATCACATAGATACGACACAACCTAGCGAATCATACATCCCTAACTACTAATTGCCCATCATATCCTCAACAAGAACCCCCACCCTTACCTTGGATTGAAGGTTGCTCTAGAATTCCTCGGTCGATTCACCTTTCTCCGTCAAAATCTTCGTTCTGGTCACTCTGCCTCTTCTATTCTCAATTCCACGTTCGCTTCCACTGACAACCAAAAGTCCCAATTATTATTATTATTAAATTAAAAATAATAATCTTATAATTACTATTTGGGCTTAATTCCACACCCCCAACATCACTATCACCAACGCCACCCTTCAGGCCCACATCACTGACTTAATAATATTAATATTATTATCAGTATTATCCCTCGACGCAACCAACATAATTATTCAAAAATAATTATTTACAATATTTAATTAAATAATTCTAACTAAGTATTTCGAGCGTTACAGAATACATCTTAATTTGAAAGCAATTATAAATAAAATGTTTTTGGTAAGAATTATAAATTTAAATTTAATAATTTAATATACGAGAAAATAGAACTTGAATTAAATTTAGTGTATAAGAAAATAGAATTCGAAAGTTTATCACAACATGATATATTAACTTATTTTCAACAAATATGTATACGTGAGCACATTTTCAAAAGACTCGAACCCTCATACCGTGCGCACATTTCCAATAATTTCGTTTCCCTCCTAATTCATTTTGTTTTTCTCTCGATTCATCTTCTATGAAATTCTCCCGCTTCCAACAAGTTCATGAATTCCTCTTCCTTGTTCATATAAAACCGTCGAGTTCCACAATTTCGCTTTTTTGTTCACCGCCATCTACGATTCTCTACTTTTTCTATGATTCACTACTCTTTATGTGATTCACCTGCATCTCTGATGCACCTGGGTATGTAATTCTTCGTTTTCCCTCTCTTTTATGTTGTTGTTAATAGAATTCTCATGAACCGATTTGGTAAGCGATACAATACGGTTGGTGGGATGAAGCTTTGGTTTACAATCTTTTTGGAGAATCTTGAAGTCATCGGGTCTACCAATAAGAGAAGACTCAGTTACAAGATCGGTGTTAATCGTATGTAGGGTTGGCAAAATGGATGGATATGAATTAAATTGTTAATGGATGGATCAAAATAATCCATTAATCCATTACAATTTCCTTAAATATACCCAATCCAATCAATCCGTTTAAAAATAAAATTTATCCAATCCATCCAAAAAAAATATTTGTTTTTTCAGTTATTTTTTATTTTTTTTTAGAAATTTTTTTATGTATTTTTCAATCTTTTGAAAAAATAAATTTTTTCAGTTTTTTTATTTAATTTTTTAATTTTTCGAATTATTTTTTTCAAAAAAAGTATTTCGCCTGATTTTTTTGAAAAAAATTTAAAATTTATTTTTTTCAAAAAAAGAATTTCGCCTGTTTTTTTTTATTATTATGGAATTTTTTATTTTTAGATTTTTTTGAAAACATTATTTTTTATTTAAAGAAAAAATAAAATTATTTGATGTAAAAAATAATCAATTGGATCATTAAAATGTGGTAGAGAATTGAATCAATCAATTAACTTATTTTTTATTTGTTATTTGGTGGTGGATTGAATGAATTTTTTGGTAGATAGATTGAATGGATTTTGTTTTAATGAATTCAATTGCCACCTTATGTGGTGTTGATTTTTCTTTGATTTTGTTTGTTAGGTTTTGTGTGGATTTGATTGAGATTTTTGAATTGCAGATTTTTTGATTGGACTTGGGAGGAGTTCAGAAATCATAGTCTTGGTGTTGCTCAAAATTGCTGTGCTACTCTTAAGGGGAACCATAAGATTACTGATGCTAATCTTCCTGTTAAACACCAGGGTTGTCCGAGGAAATTGAGAACCAGCGGTACATGATTTTGGTTATATTTATGCTATGGAAAAATAGTTGAAAATGTTTAGCTCAAAAATTGTTTTTGAATTATGTCCCCTGTGGCCGTTTAATTTCAAGAGGCATCTCCTTTTTGATTGATATTTTCATCATGCTTTCAGGTCCAAATTATTCCGTAAACCATTTGATGATGATTACAATTTTAGATCACTAGCCTCAACCAACAGCAACAAACAACACCGTTGATTCAATTTCTTTGACACCATGACTCTTGAATATACTTTTAGATTACGGTAACAGATGACAAAACAAAAAGAAAAAAAAATGATCCTTCCGCGTTGTTTCTGAAGTCAATTCCATTCAATGGGAACTCTCACTTTTTTCTTGAATCCGTCAAATGAGTTATGAATGTTACGCGTTTAATTGGTCTAAAAATAACTAATAAAAGGTCATAAATTAAACACTCACTCACTCACTCACTCTCATCTCAATAACTAAAACCTCTATTTTTCATTTATCTTAATATCAATATTCAAAATATATGAATAAAACAGAAAATAATAATACTATTATTACTAAAAAATGTGTTTATTATGTGATAGTATTGGATTTGAAATTTCAACTAAAAAGTAATCAAATTTAAAATACAAGATATGATTAAAAATAAATGATTAATATTGTATTAAAAATAAAAAATGTGTTTATTATGCGATAGTATTGGATTTCAAATTTCAACTAAAAAGTAATCAAATTTAAAATACAAGATATGATTAAAAATAAATGATTAATATTGTATTAAAAATTAAAATAGTAATCTATTTAAAACTTTTATTTAAAGTAGGTTACTGAATCTGAAATCAAAGGAATATATTATATTAATATTTTTATATATTTGAAAATATTAAGAACACAATTCTAGATAAAATTGAGCAGAATACTGCTACCCTGATTCGTCATATGGTCATTTTAATACACTTTTAGGTTGATTAAGTTATGAGATGTACTCATCTAAGGGCTAACCAAAATTACTCTAATCCATATAGTCTATTTTTAACAAATGAATATTATTTTTGATTTCACTGTCTATCATAAAACCATTGTCCAAAAGTCACAACACAATGATGACCCACATTGTAGAAATTTTTTATGTTTGCCAAGTCAAATTTTATCTCATTTCCACTCAACTTAATTATATTTATAGCACCATATATATTATATATCCATCTTCTCCAACCAAAATCATCTATCTATTATTATTTCACACTCACCTTCCTCACTAAAATGGAAAACAGCACTAAGAGAAAACGTGTTCATCTCATCAATGAGTTAATCCAAGGAAAAGAGCTAGCAAAACAGCTCAATAATCATATGATTTTATCATCCCATGAAACCAATGAATTCTTGATTGACAAAATAATTTCAACCTATCAAAAAGCACTTACTATGTTGAATGTGGTGGGAGTAGAAACTAAACCCATCAACAATGATGAACACATCATAAACCATCAGTTTAAGCACACATCTCTAATCAAGAAAAGGTAATTATTTATCTTATCATAGAAATCAATATATATATATATATATATATATATATATATATATACAACTTTTATTCTATGCAGTACATTACCATAATTGTCAATAGTATAATAGTAATTTGAATTTATGGGGGGTGCAGAAAGAGTATGCCAAGGTGGAAAGAGCAAGTGAAGATTTGCACAAATACAGGATTATTTAAAGAATCTTTGGATGATGAATATAGCTGGAGAAAATATGGTCAAAAAGATATTCTTGGAACTAAGTTTCCCAGGTCAGAATGTTTAGTCTCCCCATTTCATTTTTATATAAAGTTATTATAATTAGCTCAATAACACAGACATCTAAAAAAAAAGTTGTGTCAGTGTCGTGTTTATTTCGAACACCGATATAGACGGTACATCTAAATTTAAGTTTTGTTAAATTTATTTATTTAATTTTAAATATTTTAAGTGTTGATGTGTTAGTGTCGAATCTGTATCTGTTTGTGTTAGTTTTCGTGCTTGATATGTTATTAGTTGATTATGTGAAACAAGACATACACTTAATATATAGTTAGCCTTTGAATTGCAGAGGATATTACAGATGCACACATAGAAATGGACAAGGATGTCTTGCAACAAAGCAAATTCAAAGATCAGATGAAGATCCAACAATAGTTGAGGTTACTTACGGAGGAAGACATACATGCTCTCAACCTAAGCCTTCAAAAAAGGATTTTCCCTCAAAATTAAAGAAAAAGAAACTCTACAATGTTCAAAAGAATCAACCACAAGCTCAAGAAACTAGTACTTTGAAAGCAGAACATGATGAAACCAAAAAGGATATTTTTCATTGGTTTCATTTTCCTTTTCTATCCGAAAATGAGACAATGATGGAAAATCTTTCTGATGCATTCATATCACCAGAAACTTCAGAGTCAAACATGTTTGGTCTGTTAGAATACCATTTTGGGTATAATGCACAGTCTTCAGAATCTGATATGAATGAGACAGTTTCAGCCACTACTTCAGATACCACCAATTCACCAATACTTGATTTGGATATCTTGCTGCATAGAGGAGATTTTGATACTGATTTCCCTTTCAACACACCTGAATAAGTTTTTACCTCAATATTTAATATAACTATACTATTATATTACAAATTAATTAGATATAGGTGGATTCATGTAGCACCGTCACCTCTGAAAACAAGCATGTCTGATGTCGGTGTTGGACAATTGCATCGTCACTTGTAATTATGTTTAAATTTTTTCATTTTTATAAATTATTATCGGTGTCAGTGTGTCAGTGTCAGGGCCGTATTCGAGGTGTCCGTCCTTTCATGTTTGGCTTATTCACTTAAAAATATCTATTATAGTGAAAATATGTAGGTATATTGATGATTTTTTTTGTGTGTGATTGATTAATTATTATAAATTAAACATAAACAAGAAAGAAAAGGCAAGAAGGAGATCATATGGTAGATATGGTTATACCAAACACGCAACTCTTAGCTAAAGGCTGCACTGTCCATGCAACTCTCAGAAACTTGAGTACTTTTCTTCTCTCTGCATACACAAAACTTTGTATTCTGTTGTGAATTTTGATTTAGATTTTGCTATCACAATTGCAGTGGATCAATCTAAGGTGGAATTTTTAAAATGCTTTCCACAATCTCAACAAAAACTGGTCTTGTTTGAAGCAAATATTTACAACTCAGTTGACTTTGAGCATGCAATTAAGGGCTGTGAATTTGTCTTTCATGTTGCCACACCCTTGATACATGAACCTGGTCTTGTATCAGATTTGTGAGACTACAAATATTTTGAAACGGTCTTGTTTTCTGTTTAAGGATTATGTTTATTCAAAGACATTGACAGAGCAATATATGTTGAGTTGCGGGTTGGAGGTGGTTACTCTTCTATGTGGAGTTGTAGGAGGGGACACTCTTCAATTCTTCATACCTAGTAGTGTGAAAATATGTATCTCGCAGATTACAGAAAATGCAAAGGGATGCAAATCACTGGAGTTTGTTGAAGAATTTCTTGGGAAAATTCCTCTTGTCCATGTTGATGATGTTTGTGAAGCTCATATGTTTTGCATGGAAAGTAGCTCAATCAATGGAAGATTCTTATGTGCTAGTTCTTATGTTTCTTAAAAGAGATTGTTGATCATTATGTTCTTCATTATCCAGAATTCAATGTTAATCAAGAGTAAGTGGCTATTTGTTCTTGCTATTTGTGTTCAAAAATGAGTAGCGGTATAGTTTGTGTTGTTTTCGGTATAAGAAAATAGTGCCACGTAGGTAATTATCGGCTAAGTCGCGAAGCGGTACGCTTTCTTTAAGACATTTTGCGGTACTATCAAAATTATGCAAAGCAGCTCTTAATTGACCACGATGCCTCCAGGATAAAACAACCCTTTCTGTAATTACGATTATCACTTGCACCAGTCTTAGTATCTGAAATAAAATCCAGTCGAAAATTAGAAGATGAATTTGTGTAGAAGAAGTAGTATTGAGAGAGAAAGAGAAGAGAGAATTTGAATCTATTGAATTCTGGAGTATTTGCAAATGAAACAACAACTGTATTTATAAGCAAAAAGGTCCAACTGAATGGACCTAAATTCGTGGAGAAAAATGTGGGAGAGTGGAACAGGCCCAGTCAAAAAGAAGCCGTCTTTGGTAGAAAAAGACAGACGGCGGCGCGCGTGTCTAGATGACGTATGGATGTGTCCTCACTCTTTCACAAAAGTGGGGTGCTCCTTGGGGCCAACCCAATAGTCCAAGTTAGAATATATAAACACTACTAGTATTTCTATTCCCTGGGGCTAAAATGAATCTTTTTAAATTCACTTCCATACTAGTTCTCACATATGCTCATTTAATGTCAATAAATTATTCCAACTTCCACTCTAAGTTATCATCATTCCAAATTTTTCCAACCGTTTGTTTGTCGGCTAATTTTTATATAATCTTCAATTATTAATTTGTATTGAATGAAAGTAGATCTAATATTTCAAAATTCTCATTTGAAATTTAAATTTCAGATATGCAGATGAGCCTAAGAAGGATATGAAATGGAGGTCAACAAAACTATGTGACAAAGGATTTGTATATAAATATGATGCTAAGATGATATTGGATGATTGTATCAAATGTGCTAGAAGGATGGGTGATCTTTAGTCTTCATCTACATCCTTTAAATGATCCAGTGCTTCTGCAACTCTTCGCTTGCTCTTTCCACCTATGCATATTCTTTTATGCAACCCCACAAATTCAAATTATTATGAATCACCGACATTATAACTCTATCCAAATAATATAACTGTCAATTAAGGTAACATGTATTTACCAAAACAAAATTGTATATATTGATTTCTATGATAAGATAAATAATTAGAGTTAGAGCTTTGTGTTTAAACTTATTTTTTTAAAAGGCGAAATAATAAGATATATATAATTCGAGAAAAATCCCAAAGTCCAAATATAATAAATTAGGATAAGAATCATAGATAGAAACCATCAACGAAAAAGAAAGAAAATAACACAAGGCGAAAAACGAACAACAAGAAGCAGACTCTAAAATTTTAACTTGACACCCTCCGTTAAATTTGATACCCAAAATATATGAAAAAATCAAAATAGTCTAACTAAATTTTTTCACAAACTTTTAAAATTTACAAGAAACACCGAAAATTTTAAATTTATTGGATGATACCAAAGATTATGAAAACATGCTGAAAATTTCGTGAAACAGTAATAAATTTATGATATTTTTGCAACACATATGGTATTTTGTCACAGAAATTTATATAATTTCGGTTATTTCGTTTTGGAAATTTGTAAATTTTCACTTATTTTATTACATTATATATCAAATTTTTTGGATTCAAATATTACCCAAAATAAATTAGAAATTTTAAAATTTTTGGTAGTTCATATTTTTTTTTTGAAAAAATATCGAAAATTTTAAAATTTTTGGTAGTTTAATTTTTATTGATGTTCACTTTCCCCTTATTTGTCTTAGTGAGGACACCGGAAAAGACGGTACCGTTGCGGGCATGCTGAATGATAGAGTGGAAGCTCAGACTTGGATTGATGAGGCACAGGCTTCCGACCTACGGGCATAACAACATGTTATGATTGGTTCTCATTGGAAACAATTGATTGAACAACAGGCGTAGTTCTGCGTCAGATACAGACTCCACGACTCGTGCGTCTACGGAGCCATCAGTTCACACTGATGGAGCCTTTTCAGGAGGACCTTCGAACAAGTATGTGTTGATAGGATTTTTTAAGCATCTTGCATACAAGAAATGGTAGGACGAAGTATATATATTTTATTTTCTTTTATTGCAAATTTTTCATAATGGCTCGATTAAGTGTTTGAAATATATGTATTTTTTTTTTTACTTTGCTTCTTACATGAGCGTGCTGTTCTGAAGGTCACATCCCATGGTTCGAAGTTGAAGAACTTTCCAAGGGTAACATGCCTGAGAAGGTCATGCGTATTGTAAGAGATTTTCATTTGTTGGAGTTCGCTAAGTGCTACTTGATCATGCTCGATGCCTCTCTCCTATAAGTTTTTGTTGAGAGGTGGCATCCAGAGATATCATCCTTTCATCTTTTTCCATATGGAGAAATGGCGATTACATTGGATGATGTCGATGCCTTGTTTCACATCCTGATTACTGGTAGATTCTCCACTCTCCTCATATTGACCATGCAACGGTGGTGCACACGGTTATGTATAATTTGTAGGTATTTGAGGCGAGGGTTCTAAAAGAGTGTGGCTTTAACTAGGGATTTCACCTTCAGATGTCTTGGTTTATGAAATTCTGGTGTTGACAGACTGAGGATGTCGTGACATCTGATCCGACATTACAAAACAGACAAGGTAGAATTACAATTAAAATGCAGGAAATAAAAAACACAAGGAATTGTTAACCCAGTTCGGTTCTAACCAACCTACACCTGGGGGCATACTAAGCCAGGAATGAAGTTCACTATCATCAGTATCAATTCAGAGGGAAACCACACTATTTACACTCCTCACTTAATCAGACTACCCAATGACCCTTCAACCTAAGATACCACACTTAGATATGAGAACCTCCGCTCACTTCAAATCACCTCAGTGATGTCTATCAGCTACTATCACACCAGCAACTACATCAACTGCTTGGCTCCTAACACAATAAACTTGGAGATACCTCACTCCAAACACAACTAAAACAGTTTGAAGATACCACACTTCAAACACAATATAAACAGTCACTCAAGTGACACAAACCTAACTTGGAATTGCTTCATAGCTTCTTCTAAGGACACAACTACACTCATTGCTTCAAAACTTCTGAGTGAGTAAAACAATCCTCTTGCCTACAGGCTTCGAGGTAAAAATCAGTGACCATTCCACAATTCGGGTGGTTCACTTACATGGCTAACCCTATGTCGCACCCCAAGATTTGCCCTCCTTATCGTAAATTTTCTTGGATTTCTGTGCAAAGGCATGAGTTCATAAATGCGGATTTCTTAATGATTCTTGGTTCTAAGTTAGATCATCTTTTGGTTTATTATATGATTGAAGTTTCTCATCTTTGAAGTAAGCTATATCACAAAGGTTGGAATTACGATCATGACATTCTTGCTTCCTTGATTCACATGATGTTTTGATTCGGATTTGGAAATTGAAGTTTGAACTTGAGAATGATTAGAATTTGGATTTGTGGTAATTATTTGATACATTAAGTTTTAGATTCGTTCAAAAGCTTATATGTTTATGATGACACGAGTTAATACAAGCAAAGTTTGGAACATCCCTTCATGCTTAATTTTTTGTTTCAACCAGAATTAATTCAAACAATGATTCAAGGTACATTCAAGTATTGCACAAAGGAAAAGCCAAGTTCATTTGAGACTTCATAAAGTTAGAAGAATTTAATTTGTGTCAATTCGAATTTTCCAAATTCAAAGTGATTCAAGAGATTTAAAGCAAATAATTTGTTCGGGATTCAAAGTTTGGTAACTCAAGAGTGAATAATGCTAAGATTCGTCGCGTTGAATTTCTTAGAATTCATAGTTTATGGCATTCATCATTTATACTGTTTCAAATACCTCATTTTGGATTTCTTTCAAAATTCATTCAAGGTTCAAAGGTCTATATCATCATCAAGTTCAATTAACAAGAAAGACATTTTTTGATACTTCGAAATAAAGTCATCTTCAAATACAAGATCAAAATCAAGGATTGCCATTTCTTCAAGATTAAAATCATTGGTAAAGGAGTTGGAATTGCAAATTCCAATTTGAATTGATGCTCTACAAATTCACAAGTTTTTTTGCAAAAGGCTCTTACATACTTTTTGTAAAGTATTGATATAAACATGAGTCAATAACCATTCAGGTGTCAAGTTTCATTCAAACGTAATCCAAACTCTACATGATTTTCAATTAGAACAAGTCTTAATTTAGAAGTCTTAAAGCGAATTTTGAATTCAATTTGACAAAGAAAGAAAACAAACTTTGGAGGGACTTTTACAAGATACAAAGATTTATGATTCCATATTACACAAGAAAAAACTAGAAAGTTTATCAAAATTTCTACAATATTTTGATCAAAATTTCTAAGTCCTAAAAAGATAGTGTGCTTTCTTCAAATCATCATATTCTTCATAAGTTCACCATGTCCTCCAAATCTTTTCCTTCTCCAAGACTTTCTTCTTCAACACTTCTTGCAAAGATTCCAATTCCTATGCATCTTTTGGTTTGCCACCAATCCGTGTTGTTCATGAAACAAAGGAAAAAAGAACAGTTAGTGATCGAAAGCACAAATTTGAAACGCAAGCAAGAAAACTTCAAAGAATTTCTCTTTCTCAATCTCATCATTGGGGTTTAGTGCAAGGAATCAAGTTTTTTCCGAAGGATTTTATTTTCTAAATCATATGCAAGCAACTCTAAAAGCCTCATACAAATCAATATTCGATCATTATCTAAGAACTCTCGATTGCAAATCACAACAACTTTGTTGTTGGTTTACAAAGTAGGTTGAAAAGGAAAAAGTACAGCAAGTACAAACTCATCAAAATGGCCAAAACATCACCACAAGAAGCAAGTCAAAAACATTTTTGTGAAGCCCATAATCAGAATTGGCAAAGGCAACAAAGTTTCGTCCCAATCAGAAATTCGTACAAGCCAAATACAAAAAAAAAATCAGAAGCAACATGTCCAGCAAAAGTTCACATCTCAAGTTATAACATATCAAAAATTGCAAAGCCCAACAGAACATTTCACAAGGCCTTTTGACAGCAAATCAGATCCAACACAAGGGAAAAACCCTATTTCTGTATCAGTATTTAAGGCATCATGGCACAAATATCAAGGCAGAAATATTGTTCACGAGCAAACCCTAAAACGGCCAAAAACAATAAACCCTAGATCCAATAACCAGAAATCACCTTCGTCATCTTTCCAAAAAAAACCAAAATAAAGAAAGTATACAACAACCACGATATAAAGCAAGGACCACAAACTCAGAAAACGGCCAAACAAACAACCAAGAAATAGCCAGCAAGCCACAAACAGAGCAACCAAACCCTAACACTCTAAGTGTTCATCATTTTCCCTAACACAAACCCTTCAGTTCGAGTAAGCGGAAGAGGAAAAGAAGTTGAGAAAAGGAACAATCTCACTGATTTAAGCTCAGAAGCGACCTCATCACCGCCTATCATCATCAATACTGCTGCCGAAAAAGCCATCAGAATACTTAGGGTATCATTACCCCTTTTCAATATCTGATCAAAATCACTGAACATCTGCAAGATCAAACAACAAATAGACATTCATAAGAAATAAACGAACAAGAATAGTGAAAGAAAATCATAATCGGATCCCTTTTGGACCCCACCACCGTCACCACCGCCGCAGGGCGATTTTCGGCGCAGCGAGGTTTTTCTTTCCTCCAACCAACTTTGCTTCTGATCGAGAAACATGAGATGACATGCAAGAAAATCGCGGTGGCTCAACCACGCCGCCCCCTAATGAATTTTGTAACACAGGGATCGCGATAGAGTTTTGAGAGAGAGAGAGAGAGAGAGAGAGAGAGAGATCAAAGAGAGAACTAGAGCATAACCAGCAAGATCAAAACTGTAACACCCCAATTCTACCCAACGTTTTATAAATCAGAGTGCCAAAAATACGACTTGAAACTTGAGGCATTACATTTTTCACAACTTGAAACCAACGGTAAAACAACTTATTTATAGCAGATACATAGCACATAGTAATTAAGAAAACTTTGAAACATATTTAGTCTTCAACAATTCAACTTTAATAAATTAAACCGCAGTGGATTCTCAACAGAATTAATTGCAAAATAAACATAGCATCTTTTAACAACTGAAAATCACCAATACTTCTCAAAATCACAACTTTTAATCCAACTGAAGGAAATAATGTAAAATAAAAACAAACGTTCATTTTCCCCCGAGTGCTACGTATCAGAGTGACGTCGCCAAAGCTACTAAACTCTTTACTCCTCGTTACCTGCACGTTACCAATATAAAGGTAACTGTGAACAAAATAGAAAGGGTGAGATATCGAAAAATATAAGCAAAAGTATGATAATTCATATATTAGGTAAATAATCATACAATAACTACTACTTCCACAAACACAACACGACATTCAGCAAAACAACGTAATAGCCAACAACAATTCAGAATGCAACTCAATGAGACTCGACTATGCAAATGCATGTGGATCCATTTGGAGTAAACTCCCAACTTAAAATCATGCCAGGTTATCGAGGCACTCAACAAGGCATAAGCCTTCAACTTTCAACTTGTGTCAATCCACGCCAACGTGGTGAGCATAGCTCCAACTTAGAAAATGCAATGTATGCAACTTAATGTGAATGGCATATACACAACACATGAACAACAATTCAACATAATCATAAGATCAACTTCAACTTCCAACTTTGTCCGTTGAAGCCTACAACTCAAAATTGTCCAATTCCGGGACCAAACAACTTGTTCCGACAGTACCTGTAATTACAGCAATCAACGCGAAATTCAACAAAACAACACGACTTTATTTAACTACTCGTATACGCGAACTGCTCTGTAAATTTTCGTCCAATTCCAAGTAACTAATTTTACCGCCTAAGTTGGCTCACTATCTAATTTCTACACTATTTTACCTCCTGCAGTAGTACTACTTAATTACATAAATTCTGTTAATTTAATTCTGCCACTACAAGTTATTTTCCTGCATTAATAGATTATTCTGTTAGACTAATTTTATACTGCCTGCTACCAATTCTAATTGCTGCTAAACTAACCTTTTGTTATTAATTTCCTTGTTCTGCTATTGTATTATTTGGTTGCTGCTACAAAAGAATAATCTGCTAGAATTATTTCTATGTTCTTCTATGCATATGCTAGTGGTATATACTTGCTACAGGTTTATATACTATGTTAAGTTTAACTATACTTCTTATAATATATGAGATCCATGTAAAACACATGCCTAAGCCCATACCATTCATGTCTGCCACGTGAACAAGGAAGCAAGGAAAGGGAGTGTGAGGCGCCCACCCCCGGAGCCTGAGGCTGGTGGGGCCCACACAAACTTCCTTCAAAAATTTGGGCGGTCGTCTCTGTTTTTCCATTGCGATTTTGCATTAATTTTCAATTCTGCGTATTCTTAATAGTTTCCACCCAGAATTTCATATATTTTCCTAGAATAAATTACTACTAGCATTATAATACACACAAGAATCATCATCACAGTACCAACAGAATTAGCATAAACAATTTCAACACATTCCGACAACATAAATTCATCGCAGAAACACAATTAGCAATAAAATCATATAACCCTAAACCCCACATAAAAACTATCATACAATTGATTATAGTAATCAAACCCCACCCCTTACCTTTGGATCGAAGGGAGCTCGAAAAATCGACCGGAAAAACGCAAATCTCGGACATCCAATTGACACTTCTAGCAACCCTATTCCCTTTTTTTTTTTTTTTTTTTTTTTTCTCTTCTATGCTACGTGACTTTTTCCTTCTTTTTCTATACCACTTGATTTTATTTTTCTTTTTATAATGTTACTACAAGTTTATTAACTATTACTCCTAAAATGCTAATTCACCCTTCTAATTAATTAATCTTCTACATTTAATTTAATACATCTAAAATAATAATTAAATTCTAATAATATTTATCTTCCGACTAATTTTACCCGACTATAAACTCTAGCGATTCACCCACAAATTCGACTTAATCACGAATTAATTAGAAATACTCAATAATATTGAATTAAATTATTTAATTAACTACGTGCGTTACAAAAATAGCGAACAACAATGAAACCAAATCACAGCGTCCATGCAAAAGACAAATAGTGAAACAACAAGAGAAAAGAGGACTTCACGTTTGAAACAAACACATGACCCTAAATTTCTCTCTTAAGTTTGTTTTATTTTATTTTTATTATTTATAATTAATTGGTTTTTTTTGTGTTAATAATTAGTTTAGGGATAGATCAAATGTAATTTGAGTTATGATTGACATGAATTTAGATTCTGATTGGATCATATGGCTGATTTTTCTTTTGGTTTATGTTAATCATGTTTAATGAAATAACAAATCCAAGTTGATCCCATCCCACGTGCACCTCTAATGTTGTTACCATGCACCCTCAGTTTATAAATTGTCAGATCTCCATCATCATGCAATAAGATGAAACCAGCGCACCAGATTTTGTTTCCTACCATGGACCATAAGAGGGTTGTGCACTAGATCATACAGACCTTCCATGCAACTTGGGCTAGACAAATTGGGCCTTGGACAGATTTCTATTCATACCCTCCAGATTTATGCTAATACAGGCCCAGTACTCTAAACTCTTTCTCTTATTTATTTAATTCATATTTTTGTTTATTTATTTTTTGTTTAAGCATAGAAAAATAAAAGAGATTTAGTTAAATGGTTATTTACTTTAAAAACATTCAAAGTTTAATACTATTAATTAAATTATTAATTAATTTTATTAAATGAAGAATGATTTAATTTAAATAATTATTTAATCCGATTTGGTCGTGTATTGTGTGAATTAATTATTTGCTCGCTCTTGCATACTCATATGAATTATTCACACTCGTACACTTCACACACACTTGACATAAGCAAATTCATTTCTCGTTTTGGCTCGTACATTAAAAAAGGGTCTCATAATTGGGAATGGACATGGCCATCCTCATGAGGTTAATCGAAGCCCTTGTTGTTTCTATTAACCATAACCCGAATAATTTGGTCCATACACCAATTGTCCATGTACAAGGGTTTCATAGTTGGGGATAAGAGCACATATTCTCACAAGATTAATTAAGTCCATATACTTGATTAATCATAACCCGATTCAATTTCTCTTGGTCCATATACCAAACGCAAAAACACTTTCATAAATAAAATCTTCAAACCTCGATCCAACATCGAGTTTCTTTTCAAATTATTTTCACAAATAAATACTCTAATTCTCTCTTCCCAAGCGTATGATAGTCGGTCCTGTTTCGACCCTCGATTGTACGTTTGGTTTCTTTAATTGAATTTCTTTAAGTGAACTTTGTTTCGCATCACCCTTTCTTAAATAAAGCTTTTTGTGTAGAAAAAAGATGATCAGGATGGTTCTGTCCCTTCATCCGAGTACTTGGGGTGTTATCCGTTGAACGCTTATGGTCCTATGCTCGTCTCCCATATAAAACAATTTAACTCACTCAAACTCTTTTTCGCTCATATGCGATCATCAAAGGACTTTTCTTACAAAGTGTGTGCGATAGCCATTTCAAAAATGAACGAGGACTTAGCTTTTCAAACAAACTAAACAAGTCAAAGTTCAAACATTTGAAATGTCTAAATGCACGATTTTTCTTATAAAATCAACACAACCAACTTAAACCTTTTCAAGAAGAACTACGGAGTTTTGACTTTCCCATTGCACGAGAGAATACGTAGGCACAAGGTTTTGAAACCGCGGAAAACTCAAAATAAATAATAAACAAACCCCTTTTCTTCTTTCTTATTTCTCGGTCATAACTTAGAAATTAGCGAATACACACACAAACACTCATAACTAAACGGGTCCCATCGAGTACGATGGATGTGAGGGGTGCTAATACCTTCCCCTTGCATAACCGACTCCCGAATTCATGTCTTTTGGTCACGTAGACCGCCTTATCCGTCATCCATGGGTTTTATCTATATTTTCTCATTCTTTTTAGAACAAATAAAATTAGGTGGCAACTTCATTATTTTAAAATAACCGATGAAAAAAAACCTGTCATCACACCCTAAAGACTACATCTTTCTAAAACCGGCTAGCTTGCTAAAACTAGGTTACAACTGCTTATTTATAACCTATTACCCAACTGGATTTGGGCCTTCAAAATAACAACATAAGCTGTAACAAACTTCTGCAAAAATAAACTTTTGCAGAAACAACTTCGCAGATAACTTCTACTACAATCAAGATCCTTTATGATCTTTCTCCTTATCTCTTGGACCTCCACATATACCTTCAAAATCACGCCACATAAGATGCATAATATTCCCATAATATTCTGCTCCAATTAAAACACAAATGTAACAAACTTAACCGTTTCTATAGCGTGATGTCCTGATGTCTGATGTCTCGACATCTCATAAGACATGCTGTTCTAGATGTTGAAACTTTTCAACACAACATGTTAAGGCATTCTAGATAGGATTATAAGTTGAGAATCCTACTGTACAATAAATTGTTGCTGCTATTTATTTGTTTTATTAAAATTAAGCCAATCCATACAATTCAAGAACTTACAGTTTAGGACAATGTACGCGGAGCTGGTGGAGGCCCATAAGTATGAGGCTATCGCTAGGGCGTATGTAGATATGTTATATTTTGGTTGTATTATATGTATATTTTGAGACACACAAATTTCTTATTTATTGCATAATATTTTGGTGATTACATGTTTCAATTTGAAGATGAATATAACATAAAACAGTTTAACAAACATAATTTTTTTTAAAAAACTAAACATGAAAACCTAGGCACTACCAGATGATTCTGGACGTGTCAGCATCTTCATTATGTCGTCGATGGATCTTGTTATCTACTCATCCAAGTTGACCGAACCTTTAGTTATTCTACGGTAAAATGATTTCCACATGACCTTCACATCTTCATCGGTCTTCAACTCAATCAAGTTGTATTTCACCCAACCATCTGATTCATGGAATAATGTTTAGTGTGTGTAAAAGTGGTACTAACAGCACTTGTTTGATTCGTTCTTCATCACCTCCCACTTAGGAATCAGAGGAGGTGGATGGTCTTTGTATAGAGAGCAACACACCATATATTTTCTCTCCTAGTGTTGAATGATATGCATATTTCCATGGGTTTTGTGATGGGTTGCAGAAAGTGATTCCTACGTTGATGGGAAGATTCAGATCCTCCGACGTTGCAATCCTTTGTATCTTAAGCCTTCAGCTCGTAAATTTTCTCCTCACCTTTTATATAACATTAACCCTCGACATAATCTCATCCATAGAATATATGGACTATTCATTGAGAGATTCGTTGAAATGCCCTGCCTTGAGTCAATTGAATGTTAAAATATGCTTAAATCTCAACCATATAAGCTAGCTCAAATGGTGAGGTTGCCCTAACATATTTATACATCAAACAACCCGTGAACCTAAACAATGTGGAACTTCACACAAACTCCAAAAACACAAATATCAACTTCAACACTCACCCTCATGCCTAGCATGGATCTGGATCAAATGTCCATATTGCATTCCTTAATCTTACTCTGATACCATGTTAAATATGCTTAGATCGTATCCTGCAAAAGCTAGCTCTAAGAGTAAGATTTCTCTCACATATTTATACATTCGATAGCTCATGAACCTAATAAATGTGAGACTTTAAACAAACTCCAACAACACAATACCAACTTCAACACTCACTCTCGCGTCTAACGTGGATTTGTGTCAAATACCCCTATTATATTCCTTAACCTGACTTCGATTTTATGTGATGAAGGGTTTAAATTCTCAATAATTGACACATCTCTGATCTAGTTGAAAATCTCTGATCTAGTTGAAAAGTAGTTAGAGGTCTAGGATCTCCATCCTTTCTCATTGTCTAACCACATGCTGTTGCTACTCAAGGTGCAAACGCTATCATGCAAGTAGTCAAAAGAAAAGAAAAAAGAAAAAAACGGTGCGTATTAAATGGAGTGCACTAATTGGTCCGATATTAAAGTCTAGTCAAAGATTAATTTGTATTCATTGTTGTTAGCCAAGTTTTACATATGTATAAGACAAAAACAAACGCTAAAATGTAAAACTTGATAAAATATTTGTTTGTGGTATGGCATCAAACTCCTTCGGCGCTGTTGAACACAAACACCACTAACTAATGGATAATCACAATTTGGATCTAACCTAAACACATTAAGTTCTTGTCATAATCATTTTAACTTAAATAAATAGACTTTCATATAGTACGACATTTCTCAAACCAACCTAGGTTCAACTTTTATTGCAACCCATTGGTACATGTCTATCATCTCATTATGGTGCCATGAATATTATTGTCCGTTGGGTCCCACATCTTATTGCCTAGTGCCAAGGTCTTTGTCATTCTATATAAATGTAATTGGAGTACTCTTATATCTATTCTTTCATTGCTATTATAAAAATAAATAAATAAAAGTTTGCGGAATATTTTGACAATTTTATCAATATACACAGTTAAAAAGAAAATAATACAAACAAGATGAAGTTCTTATTGCAACTAACATTGAACAATACAAGCTAGTACTAATACTTCAAATATTTAATTTGTCACATTCGATATGTTGTTGCTATTGCTCCACTTGAGAGCCAACTTAGAGATCATGTTTGTGGAAGTTCCATTTTCACCTAAATTTTTTGCAGCAGCCTCTTTAAGATCTTTCATTTTATAACGAAGCTTCTTCCCTTCTTCACCTTCCATCAAACACTTAACCACACTAGCAATCTCTTGTCTCTCAACCAAACCATTCTCATTAACATTTGGTCTCAACCCAACCTTAACATCCTCAGTTAAAATAACAGCATTCATTTTCTGTTCAGCATAGAGTGGCCAAACAACCAAAGGCACCCCATTCACAACACTCTCAAGAACAGAATTCCAACCGCAATGAGTCAAGAACCCACCGGTCGACCCATGGGCCAAAACCTGTGGCTGTGGGGCCCATGATGAAACAACTAAACCCCTCCCTTTAGTTCTTTCAAGAAAGCCCTTGGGTAAAAAATCAAAAGGATCAGAATCTGTTGCAGCACTGAAATAAGAAGCATTAGCAACTTTATCATTTGGGCTTCTAACTACCCATAAAAACCGTTGCTCACTGTTTTCTAAACCAAGTGCTAACTCAATTATCTGATTACTAGAGAGGGTCCCACCACTTCCAAAAGACACAAATAAAACACTTCCATGTGGCTGATTATCTAACCACTTCAAACACTCTGAACCGTTTGAACCGGTTTGAGCTACTTCTCTATTAATCAACGGTCCGACCGGGTAAATAACCGGTTTCACTATCCCCGGTTCTTCTCTTTGTAACTCCTTGATTGGACCCGGTTCGAGTTCAAGAAAACTGTTTTCAATAATCCCATCCGCTTCGGTGTATCTCTTCGCGTTACGAAGAACAGTTCTGTAAGCATCGTTTCTCCGATCTTGAAGCGGGTCTAGTAAATCTTTACCGTGAACCGGAATACAACCCGGGATTTTCACCGGTTCAGTGAGTTGGTTATACTGGCTGTGAACCTCTTGGTCTAAACGTGGGAGATAAAGAAAAAGAGAAAGAGCCATGGCAGTTGAAGGGTAGAAGATATATTTCGGGACGTGGAATTCGTTGGCGACGTCGAAAGCGTCGGTGCCGAAAAGATCGACGAGAACAGCGGTGATAGTATGAGAAACGGAGAGTGAACGGAAGGTTTCACGAAGAGAAGGAAGAGAGCGGAGGACGGTGAGGGAGATGAATGTTTCAATCATGGTGGTTGGTGGAAGATCGGAGAATGAAACCGGTGGAAGGAAAGTGTGTGAGATGGAATTCGGAAGAGATTGAAGAACGGTGAGCTGTGCTTTGGAAGGTGGACCATCGGTAGGGATGAGGAAGATGATTTGGAGATTTTGATGAAGAATAATTCGTTTGGCGAATTCAATCATCGGGATGAGATGTCCCATGCCTGGGGACGGTAGCATCACCACCACAGGTGGTTTTGGTAATGTAACTGTTTCTTGTTTTGGAGGTTCCATTGAAATGCAAATGAAATGAAAGAAGGTTGTTATGTTATTGTTGAGGAAGTAGGGAATGTATATATAGAGAGAGAGACTCAGCTGGGGGCTGAGAGTTTATTACTAACGATTTATTGGTGCTGAGTGGCAGCTGGCTAGCGCTTGAATTTCAGTGAACCACGTTTTACTATTTTTTTTTCTTTTCTTTTTTCCATTATTGTGGTAATGCTATTGCTTTTAATAATGCATCACTTTATGGAAAATACTCCAATTTTTTAATTTAAGGTTGTGTGTAAATTTATGGGAAATATTAACTAATTTACTTAAGGATTTTTATAAAATTTAGTAATTAAATTAATTCAATTTTAATAATTTATGGGAAATATTAACTGATTTATTTAAGGACTTTTATAAATTTTAGTAATTGAATTTTTTCATTAACATTTTTTCCATAATTAACTAATTTATGGGGAATATTAACTAATTTCTTTAAGGATACTTACAAATTTTAGTAATTAAATTTGAGTAATATTATGGGGAATATTCACTAATTTATTTAAGGATTTTTATAAATTTTAGTAATTAAATTTTAAAAATTTATGGGAAATATTAACTAATTTATTTAAGGATTTTAATAAATTTTTGTAATTAAATTTTAAAATTTTATGGGAAATATCAACTTATTCATCTAAGGATTTTCATTAACATTTTTTCCTTAATGATTTTTAAAAATTTTAGTAATTAAATTTTTTCCTGAACATTTTTTCATTAAATTCTAGTAATTAAATTTTTTTATTAACATTATTATCTTTTTGTAGAGAGTTTTTTTCTTGTTTATTGTGATTTTTTTCAATTCGAGATATTAATTTCTCCAATGATATTTGATGTATATTTAAAAGAATTATTTTATATTTAAAGTAAATAAAAATACGTATATGATAAATATCTTTCTGATTTCTATTATAATAAATAATTTTTTTTTTTTTAAATTTATTAAATAATTTATTTATTAGAATTAAATATTGTTCTTGCAGGAAAAACTATGTAAAAGTATATTTAGGGATTCAGAGCTACAAGATAAGTTACATGTGCTCTAAGCCAGAAAGTCTTGCTTATGCCGCTGGTGGGAGCTCTATTTATACCAGTTCAGGAATCTAACAGCCTAAGCATATCAGCCGTGATCTTTCGCATTCATGTCACTGTGCTGTCTTTAAGGCAAATAATGTCTGTCGTCTCCATGATTACTCCTCTTGTAACGTACGTCGCCAAGCCTTTAAAATGGCAGTTACGCTCTCTTCAAAGCTCCGAGCTGGGCATAACGGTCTCACAAGCGTCGGGCTGGATTGTGATACTCCAAGCCGAGGTGTGTGCTCGGACCATGCTCCGCCTTCTCTATGCATGTCTAGCCGAGAAGCATACTCGAACCATACTCCTCACCCGGTCGTCTATTTATCAGAGATGCGTGCCCGGGTCACTCTGCTCTCATTCCTTTCGTCTTTATAACTCGGCTAGGATTTTATACGTGATCAAATATATAGGCTAAATATATTATTAAATTAATAAATTTAAATAATAAACTTTGTCTTATATTAAGGATTAAGATGATATAATTTAATAAAGTATTTTTTTTAATTTTATTTTATTTGATTTTATAAAGATTTATTGATCAAACCTGGTTTCCATCAAGAATCAAATTCGAGTTTATTTCGTATAAGTAATAAATTGCTTTCAAAATTTATTAAATAAAAGACGCATCTAACTTATATGATTTAAATAAACATAATTCAAATAAAGAATGACGTGAGTGCTTTTTATTTTTATTTTATTTTATAAATTAATACTAGTAAAGCACTAGATGATATGAAAATTGAAATGAATGGAAGAGTTGGGTAATTTTGTTTTGTTGTTGGGTGTTGGGTAGTGAAAAGGAGGGCATTATGGGTTTGAGATGATTGGGCAAGAGAGTAATGTTAAACTTGTTGGGAGTTAGTAGAAATATACTAATAATGTAATGGAGAGTTTTCATTCATATTGATAGACAATGTTATCTAGAAGGAAAACGATGAGTGAGTGAAGTGGGGACGGATCTTTCAACAAAGGGATGATGTCAATTCATACGTAAGGCTTATGCCATAAACACACGAATGAATGGTTTTTTTTTCCCTTCTTTTCTTGCTACGTGCATTTCAGTTATTATTGAGGTTAGATCCCACACGTTTTAATTATTGCCTTCACTTTCAACAGAGCTGGAATGGAAAGGAAAGAGTTATTAGGATTTTTGTGTGTGTCCGGGTTAGTTGAAGGAACTTTTTGTACCTGGACGGTAGAGTTTGAATAATCATCTACTACTATTAAATATAGGCGGCTTAGCTTGGCAGTGAGTGATTCGCGATGCAAATTCAACATTTGCTTGTGTTTGGGAATGGGGATGCTATCAATAAATTAGTTACAACATTTTTTTTTAGCAACTATAATTAGTATTTCTATCCCGTGCGCGATGCACAACACAAATTATAGATAGATATTGCTTGTCATAATTTTTTTTTAAAGGTTTTTTGTTGATTGAAAAGTTGAACTATATAAAAAGGAATGGTGAAATAATTAATATTAAATATTAATTAATATATTAAATAACATTTATTAAAAAGAGAAAAGAAAATAATGTGCTTAAGAATTGTTTAGGCGGGATTTTAATCAAAATTTGGCGCTAAGCGTGTATTTTGTTTTAATATATTAAGAATTTCTAATGTAGTTAAAATTTGATCAAACATTAAAACAATATAGTTAAAAGTTTTAAGTTTAAAGGTTGAATCAAAATTCGATTAAGGTCGATAATATTTTGATCCTAGAAAGAACTAAGATGCTCGCAAATGTGTTAGTGAGCTTGAAACTAATGGTGAACATTAATTTGTTTCGTTGACAAAAACAAATTCAATTCAAATCATTAAATAAAAATTGTTCAATATAAGAAGGACTCAAATAAAACATCATGCGTCGAGACTAAGAATTGGTCGTCCACGTTAGGCCATGAGTAACACAATTAGCTTGACGTTTTACAAATTTGACCTCGAGAAATAAGAAGATTCTTAATACTAGTGATCGTACATAAAATCCACGAGCCGAGATATGTGGTCGGCTAATCCTGAACAAGAGTGATTGTACTTAGCCGAGAAGAGAGACCAGACGAACCGACGTCTATAAGACACAGGAAGGTGAAAACACTGTTGTCGGGCATACAACCCGGTCCTAGGAGTTACGGAGGTCCCGGTCATTATGGTGGTGTTATGCCCAAGTTGGCTCATTAAGGATGTAACTGCCATTTTATACATGACGGCGTGCATTATACTTCTGGCCATCATTGGCGGCGACAAATGTTACGAGTCTTAAAGATAACCTCGGTTACATAACTTGGAAGGTCATTGACGTTACAGGCAGTGATTAATGAGGTCTCTGCACCTCTATAAATAGGGCTCCCTACTGAGGGGTAAGCAAGACATATAGCTTGGAGCACAAGTATCCTTCACTTGAGCTCTGAATCCCTAAACATTCTCATCGAAATATTCTAGCAAGAACATTTGGCGCCCACCGAGGGGCCTCGGTAAAACATTCACAGGCCACCATATTCAAATTACAAAAACAATGTTCACGACACCTGAAAAACGATCCACCACCGCCAGACTTTGCACATTTGTTGGCCATGATCAATGATTTACGTCAACACAATGACACCCTGCAGGATAATGTCCAGGCTCTCCAACAATGGAGCCACGAAGATGCTGAAGAACACGAGACAGAGCTTTTAGAGCCACAACCTCTGTCTTAGGCCATCTGGGACAACCAAGTCCCGGAAAACTTTAAACCTCCCGTCCTAGCGACGTATGATGGTAAAACAGACTCGCAAGAGCATATCATCTCAGTTAATAACACTATGGACTTGATAGGGGCCAGTAATTCTTTAAAATGCAAGCTTATGGCTGGCACTTTCAAAGAATCTGTGTTGAGATGGTACATGGACCTGCCTCGGCTCTCAGTGATAAGTTATCAAGACTTCAACAAGAAAATAATTCAGCAGTTCTCGGCGAACCGCCATCGAAAGGTGGCAAATACCTCGCTTTTCAGTGTCAGACAACTACCAACAGAGTCATTGAGGGACTACATGGCGCGATTTAGTGAAGAAACTATAAAGGTTTCCCACCCCAATCAGGAAATCTTTGTGGCGACATTCCAGCATGGACTCCGTGTTGGGCAGTTCAATGAATCTCTGGCCCAGAAACCGGCTAAGAGCATGGATGAGATCATCACCCGGGAAGAATGTTACGTGAAAGGTGAGGAGAGAAACATGGAGAAGAGGGCCCGAGATGTTAAAGAAAATGGGAAGGCTCAGGATGAAGGTGCCAGACAACGAGCTCGTCCTCGGGATAATCCATCTTCAAAGGAACGCTCCCGGGAAAGGCGACCTCAACAGTCATCTCGGCATTCGAGTAGGTCAGACGAGACATTTACTCCTTTGAATGCAAGGAGGGAGAATATATGGAAGGATGTGAATCTGGTTACTGTCCCATGGAGACCTCGGTCAATGAACGCAGTGACGGGAAGAGACACATAGGCGTGGGGTGCCTATCATAGAATTAAGGGACACTCAATGGAAAGTTTCACGACCTTACGGCGGGAGATAAAAAGGATGATTCAGGCAGACAAACTTTCATCCTACATCAAAGATAGTAAGGATCAATCTGACGAACGTAATTCGCCGCCTAAGGGAGATGATACCTCTAGATCACCTTCAAAGAAGATAGGAAAATCAGTTGAAGAGGTTCGGGAGACAAGGCTTACTCGACACACTTTGAATACTATCTCCGATGGGTTCGCTGGAGGAGGTTCCACAAGCTCGGCTCAGAAGAGGTATGCCTAGGGAGTAATGCAGGTGACTCAGGTCGGACCTGTGACACCCCGATTTAATTTAAATATTTATTAAGTGAGGATTTAATTATTTAATTAAATGAAGTCCTAAGTATTATTTTATTTGGATTAATTGGGTCATTAAATGAGGAAATGTGTTGAGGTGGGCAGAGTAAACGGTGGGTGTAAGAGAGTAAATCACTCTACTAATTAATTATTAAGTTTTAATTATTTTATTGGAATAATTAAAGGAACAATTAAAGGAATATAAAAAGGGAAAAGAAAGAAAGAATAGGTTTTTGGAGAAACTGTTTCCACGTGAAATTGGAGAGAAGAGGAAAAGAGAGGAAAAGCCGACATCAAGAGAATCGAGGAATCATCGCGAGGTAAGGGGTGATTTCGATCAATTAATTTGCCTTATGGGTTTTGGGAATCATAGGGATAATTGGGTATGTTAGATAATTTGAATTGTGATGATCATAGGTTATAGATTGAAAACCCTATTTTGTGTCGGTGTTTGGGATTAGGATCATCTAGTGTGTCGAATGAACAATAAGGATGAATAAACCATGTTGTTGGATGTTAAAATGGTGTGGAATGATGATGAAATGGTGTTCCTAATATACCAAATCGTATTAGTAAGTTTGGAAGTGATAAAGGATACATAATCTGTCAAAAGTGATAAAAATCTTGTCGGAGGTCGTGGGAACCGGTTCCTGTGGGAGGAACCGAGTTCCCGTGTTAAATGCGAACTGGACTTTTACACTCGGGAACCGGTTCCTGATATGACGGAACCGGTTCCCCATTCAAAAATCAGGGCGTGTTATTTTAACTTCCGGAACCGGTTCCGTTCGGTAGGAACCGGTTCCATGTTCATTTTTCCAATTTTTCTAAAACTTCAAAAATTCATATTTTCTAAACCGTAACTCCGATTCGAGTGCCGTTTTCGGCGTTATTTTCTAAATTTCGAATACTACCTTTTGAAAAGAGAAAAATATTATTTTGCTAAATTATTTTTAAAATGGTCGCGCTCCCGATTTTTGAAAGAATGAGTAATTAAGGATAATGTGAACTATTATGAATGGTATGAGTTACCTATGAGGTATTGATGTTGTGATGTTATATAATTGCTATTCATTTTGATTTGAATGAGATACACTGGTGAATTGACATGATGTGATTTGTATTAATATCATGATATGTGAAATGATGATGGCATGCTTTTATGATGCATGCATATACATTTATTGATTTGGTTCATTCCCATTGTGCGGAAGCTGGTTGAGCCAATATACTTACCCGGAGGTTGAGGTAGTGAGGCTGGATTTTGACCCAATAGCTATGGGCGAATCATGAATTTGCACCGTCTATCCACATGTAAACGGGCGGGTGTGTGAACTCGGTTCACGTTTGGTACCATGCATAGAGTCGCATTGCATATGGGGTTGTAACATGCTAGGATGGATTCGTGTTGCAATTTCCATTGTTTGGATTATGTACATGTTCATTGTGTGAGTTGTTGTGAATTGATTATGACTTGTGCTTGATTAACGGATTAAAGTATCTTTTATTTCTATTGTATTCTAAAAACGTATAATGCATGTTATATTGAATTGAGATCTCACCCTTACTCAACATTTTCAGATCCGAAGTGATTAGCTGCTTGGAGTTGGTGAGGATAGCTCTAGTATTGAGTCAGTCAGTTAGTCCGCGTGTCAGTGTCGTGCTCTGGTAGATGTAACACTGGGGAACGGTTGTTTGAATCCTTTAATGGATATTTTTGAATGACTTTGAATTGTGTTGACTTATTACCTTGGAATTCTTTAATGTTTTGATTCAGGATTTCGTTTATTATTCTGGAATACTTGAATGTTGTATTCAGAAGTTTTGGTTATGTTACATTTCCGCTGTTAAACATAACTGTTGCATTAATTATTTAATAAGTCTCCTTCAGTGAAAGCATGACACATGTTTGGAAATCTTTATGTTTTAAAAATTGTGACGCCTTCTTGGTTATGATTAAATACTCTGATTATTATTATAAAACGCGGGTAAATAGAAGGGGGTGTTACAGGACCTGCCGATAATGATCCTGAGGTTGTGGCTTTTTCCGGGAGGATGCAAAAGGAATTTTGCCACATGAGAATGATCCCATGGTAATTGAACTACAAATCATAGATTGGGGAGTTAAGAGGATTTTGGTAGACCCAGGTAGCTCCGCTGACGTCATGTATTGGGGGGCTTTCAAAGGAATGGACTTTGACTCCAAGGAATTACTTCCTTTCAATGGAACCTTGGTAGGCTTTTCTAGGGAGCAGGTTCAGATTCTAGGCCATCTCCCAGTGTTGACAATATTCAGATCTGACGAGAATGCTAAAGATGTTCGTGTTTGGTACTTGGTGGTGAATGCACTGTCTCCATACAATATTATTATCGGACGCCCTTCTTTTAATGCGTTGGAAGAGGCCCTATCAACACTATATCTTACTATGAAGTATCCATTGGGAGAAGGTCGAGTTGGTGTAGTCCGGGGTGACCAAGGGTTAGCTCGGAAGTGTTACAAAGACAATATGAAAATTAAGCGGAAGACAGTTCTGGCTGAAGAGTCGGCGGACCACAAGGTGAACGTGGTTGATATCGACCATAGGGAAGATCCTCACGAAGATAGTCTAGTTCCCCAGGAGGAGACAAAAGAGGTTCAAATTGGTTCTCAAACGTTTGAGATTATCCACCTTGGTACTCAGATGACCTCAGAAGAGTAGACAAAGGTAATTGAGGTTCTGAGATGAAATATTGATATTTTTGCTTGGAAGCCTTCAGATATGCCTGGCATAAACCCCGACGTTATGTGTCACCACTTGGCTCTTGATCCTGATGTTAGACCCGTGTCACAGCGGAAAAAAAGAGTCACGAGGAGAAGAGAAAAACAATTGTAGAGGAGGTTGACAAGTTGCTAAAGGTTGGGTTCATTGGTGAAGTCCAGTACCCGACTTGGTTGCCCAACGTGGTGATGGTTAAAAAGAAAACTGGAAAGTGGAGGATGTTCGTGGACTTCACTGACATTAACAAGGCGTGTCCGAAGGATCCTTACCCAGTTCCACACATTGATCGGCTGATAGACAGAGCTTTCGGCTTTCGCTTGTTGAGTTTTTTAGATTCCTATTCCGGGTGTAACATGGTGGGAGAACTGACTTGTTTATTTTACGTTTTATCGCAAATGTTGCGGATAGTAAGAGTCGCCACCGACTTTTTTTATCCAATTAAGGAAAGGCTAAAAGAACAGGAAAAGACCTTCGTTAGATTCTGAGTATGGGAGGAAGTTATGAAAAGGGAAGGTATTAGCACCCTTTCCATCCGTAGTTATCTACGAGCTCTTAATTTCTTAGCTCACTTTGAAATTTGCTTTCTGTGTGTGTGTTTGAAAAGATGTTTTTGAAAGGCATTTCTCTATGACTTTGTAATGATTCTCACTAGAATGTATATGAAGTATTTAGAAATGTTTTGTTTTGAAAAAGTATTTAACTTTGTAATGATTCACGCTGGAATGTATACAAAGTGTTTGAAAAGTTTTGAAAATAGTGTGAGGTGTGAAAAGTTTTTTTTGAATTGATAAATAATTTTGCAAACATGTCTAGAACATTATAAAAAGTTCTTAAAAAAAATAAAAAATTTAATTTCTAAGTCGAGATTTTCATTGCTTTTATCAATATCTTTTTAAATTTAAAAAGTTCATATTTAATTCTTCTCATTTTTAAAAAATTTAAAATTTGATAACTAAATATTTTATAGTATTATAAACACTTTTGAAAAAACTTATTCTAAAAATCTAAAAATTTAAGAATAAATTTTAAAATTTTAAAAATTTCAAAAAATAACAAAGACTAAAACTGTTAGAAATCCACCAAATATCTATGATGAATTTCTACCAATCTTGATGAACAAAATTGATATCACCACACAAGGACAATGAACAATTAAAGAAAAAGGAGAAGAAAGAAATATTTTCTGCAGAGTTTCTCTCTGCCCACAAACTGTAGAGAATTTCTTATTCACTTGCAACTGCAAATTCTCTTAATACAACTTGATTACAAAAAATAGGGGTTACTCCCTCTATTTATAGATTTAGGTTAGCTTGCTCCCTAAGCCAAATCAAATATATTATATTTTAGATTTAAATCAAATTTATCTAAATCTAAAATCAAATATGTGTGTAACAAACTGTTTCCACACTCCTAAATCAAATCAAATCAAATATTTTCTGACACAAGGAACTACTTTCAACACACCACCTAATTTGTTGTGTCTAAGCTATCTACAGTTGTCATATCTCTTAGTCTTCTGAGTACTTCAACCTGCACTCCCTTCATCATGTTTCACAAACCCAACTGGTTGTTTATCATAAACTTCTTCGTCTAAGGGTCCATTCAGGAACGCACAATTCACATCCATCTGACATATGTGCCAACCTTTTATTTCTGCTAAACCAACAATCAATTTGATTGTTTCGATCCTAGCCACAGGTGTTAAAACCTCGTCGAAGTCGATTCATTCTTTCTGGAGAAATCCTTTCGCCACTAGCCTTACTTTGTGCCAAGTTTCTTCTCCCTTGGGATTCATCTTTACTTTGTATACCCACTTAACATCAATTGCCTTCTTGCCTTGAGGCAATTCAACAAGTGACCAATTGTTTTTGTCTTCGATGGATTTCACTTCTCCGTTCATCGTTTTCACCCACTTCGAATCTTTCAATGCTTCAACTGCATTGACAGGTTCGACATCTGCATAGAAAGTATAATGTACCAGCTCACCGTCGTTATCAACCACATCATTTGATGTAACCGCACAATCTTGCAACCTTGCAGGTATACGTCTTGTTCTTTGAGGTCTGCTTGTGCTTGGTTGATCTATAACTGTTGGTTCCTCTTGTTGAACTTCTCTTTCGACTTGAGTTTCTGGTTCTTCAAGTAAAATTCTAATTGAATCTTTCTTGACATTTTGAGTCCAATCCCATTCTTTCAGCTCATCTATGATCACGTCCATGCTGATCATAATCTACTTGTTCACTGGGTTGAACAACTTGTAACCTCCTATCAAATGATATCCTACTAGAATCATTTGGCTCGACTTGTCATCAACTTTTCTTCTCAAATGATCGGGCACATGTCTATGTGCAATAGATCCAAATACCTTCAGATGACTCAAGCTAGGCATCACTCCAGACCAACATTCTTCTGGAGTAATTCCTTCTAGCTTCTTCGTTGGACATCTGTTCAAAATATAAGTTGCAGTCGACACAGCTTTACCCCAAAACTCTTTAGGTAAATTCTTGCCTTTCAACATACTTCGAACCATATTCATGATGGTTCGATTCTTCCTTTTGGCAGTCCCATTCTGCTGTGGAGTGTAGGGTGGAACCACCTCATGCACAATCCCTTCTTTTTCACATAACAATTTGGAATATTTCGACACATACTCTCCACCACAATCAGTTCTCAAAACTTTGAGCTTTTGACCACTTTGTCTTTCGACCATAGACTTAAACTTGGCAAATACCTCGATCACTTCACTTTTCTTCTTGATTAGGTAAGTCCATAGTTTTCGAATGAAATCATCTATGAATATAACAAAGTATTTATTACCTCCATACGGATCCACCTAGATTGGCCAACATACATCAGAGTATATGACTTCGAGAATAGCCTTCGACTTGCTTCCTGCATTCTTGCTGAAGCTATTCTCATGTTGCTTCGCTTGCACACATTCTTCACACACTTCATTTGGAATGTCAATTTCTGGAAATCTTAAAACCATATTCTTCCTCTTTAAATATCTGATGTCTCTGAAGTTGAGATGGCCTAGTCGATAATGTCATATCCATTCATCTCTGCTTGTTGCAGTCGAAAGGAACTTGTGCTCCATCACATTGAGTTCGATCTTGAAGGTTCTATTTTGGGACATAGGGGTCTTCAAGATTAATCTTCCATTCGCGTCGTGAATCTCATCATTTCGACAGTCTCCTTGTAATTCTTTTCGACCAATTACCCTATGCTAAGCAAGTTGCTCTTCATGCCTGGAATGTATAACACATTCGAAATTACTGACCTTTTTTCATCTTTCCTCATGATCATAACATCTCCAATACCATCAGCTGCTAGAGTATTATCATTTACAAATTTCACCATCTTATTCATTGAGGGCTTTAGATTGACAAACCAATCTTTCCTTCCAGACATATGTGATGAGCATCCTGAATCTAATTACCATTGATCCTTGAATTTTTCTTCATCTCTTGTTGTGATCATCAACATCATCTCTTCTTCTTCATACTTAGCGATCTTTGCATCACTTTCTTGACTCTTTCGCTTCTCTGGACAATCACTAAAACAGTGATCATATTTCTGACAATTGTAACATTGAATGTGACTCTTGTCAGTCTTTCGACCACCACCTCTTTCTCTATTTGCAACACCACCTCTTTGGTTGCCTTTGTATGGTCTTCTCTGATTCGACACGTTTCCTTCGTTCTGGTTTCCTCTGCTAGTCGAATTGTTGTAGCCACCTCTACCTTTGTCGAACCACTATTCCTTTTCCAATTTCGACAAATCTTTCCCTTCTTCGATAGCCACCACCACGTGGTCGAACTTGGGAACCAAACATCTCAAAATCTTTGAAACAACAACTCTTGTTGTTAATTCTTCTCCACATATCTTGATTTGATCCACTAGTTTTGTAACCCTAGTGAAGAAATCAGATATGCTTTCGTTGTCTTCCATCTGAAGTAATTCATACATTCTCTTGTGAGTTTGTAACCTCGCCTCTTTCACCTTTTCTGCACCTCCAAAAGATTTCTCAAGAATATTCCAAAATTCTTTTGCAGATTCTGTATCACTAACATTTTCGAAGTTGTTTGGGCTCAGACATTGATGAATTATAAAGAGAGCTTTATAACTATTCTTCTCCGGTTATGTGTGTTCTTGCTTTTCTTCTTCTGAAGCGTCTTCTTCAAGCTCTTTTACTCCATCCTTTACAAAACCCCACAGACCTTGACAACGGAATAAAACCTTCACCTGCTTGAACCAATTCTCATAGTTATCTACTTTCAGAATTGGAAGACTTGCTGGATATTTCGCATTCCCATAGCCCACTACCATCGTGAATTCTTCTTCTATGATCCTTCTTGATCGTTCTTGATTATTCTTCCCTGGAATCGATCAATCAGAGCTCTTGATACTAAATGTTAGAAATCCACCAAATATCTATGATGAATTTCTACCAATCTTGATGAATAAGATTGATATCACCACACAATGACAATGAACAAGTAAAGAAAAAAAAGAAGAAGAAATTATTTTTTGTAGAGTTTCTCTCTGCCCACAAACTGTGGAGAATTTCTTATTCACTTGCAACTGCAAATTCTGTGAATACAACTTGATTACAAAAATAGGGGTTACTCACTCTATTTATAGATTTAAGTTAGCTTGCTCCCTAAGCCAAATCAAATATATTCTATTTTAAATTTAAATCAAATCTATCTAAATCTAAAATCAAATATGTATAAGAAATTGTAACAAATATGTGTAATCAAACATTTTCTGACACAAGATATTACTTTCAACAAAAACTACATTAATAAAAATTTTATAGTGACCAAAATATATAATTTTATTAATAAAGACTAAAAATAAAATTTGAAATATTTATAGAAACTAAAAATATATTTAATCCTTAAATCAAAAATATATTAATAACACAAATATTAATTAATTTGAAAATTAATAACATAACTTTTACTTGTCATAATAATCAAAATTTAGAAGTCATTATTATTTTTATAATACTGAGATGAGGAAGTAGTCACTATTCAATATTAAGAAAATCATTTATAGCTCAACGAAGGAAGTTATAGAATGTCACGTATCAGAGAGTTTTTGAAAAAAAGGGGCTCTGCCAGCAGTGGTCCCGTTTACATGTTTTGTTAAACTATAATACGACGTTATAATGATGAAAGAATGATGCAGCAAAACTAATTTTACTAGAATGACGTGGATTTGGACATTCACAGACTAATTCAATGATGAAGATTCCAAAGAAAATGTGCGATACTTATCCTTTACAAAATCTACTAATCAAATCGTAGCCATGTAAAAAGTCATTAACTTTGATTTTTCACACACAACTAAATAAATAAGCTACTAAAAGATAAAAGAATATACTTTTCTTTATTAAGATGAGGAGGAAAAAAAATGCATTTGATGATTCACTCTAGATCTTAAAAGAAAATAGAGAAGACAAGAGTAGAAGTAAAAAACAAAAACATTTTTAATTGTTTATTTAGAGAAAAATATAAGCACAAAAAATTTAATTTAAATAGAACCGACTCGTGACATTTAATATTTTAATTTCATGTCATGTTGATATAGGGAAGGTTGCGATGAAAATTTAATATTCCTTTCGATCAGAATAAAGATTTTTTTTTTTAAATTTATTAAATATTTGATGTATTTAGACTACATAAAAATTAAATACATAAATGATTTAATGAATATAAAAAGTGAACTTTTACTTTTAATAGTGACCGGAGGAAGTATCAGTTTACTAGTTGAATATAGAAGAAGATTGTGATGAAGATTGGAAACAAGAAGAGGCCTTGCCACGTTGAGAAGAAATTAAATTAATAAGGTGCATTTGTGAACTTTGGTGGTGATTCAGGATCTGCTTCGAAGTGAAAATTGGAAACTAAGCCTTGAAAACTAATAATAGCCATAGATGCATCTGAGCTGATGCAAAATTAAACCTCAAAATAGAGAGTTTTGTAATGTTTCTGGATTTTTTCTGTTTCTATATGCAAAGGTAAGCCACGCTACAACCTTACATATTTCACATCAAAAAACTCATCTTAATAGATTATTATTTCTCTATGGTGTATGTGGCTGTTACAAGGTGACATGGTGGTGAAGAAGAGTACATACATTGTTTAGGAAGACAGGTTTGGAAGAGAAATTGGTGGAGGTTATAGTGATGGGTGTGATGACTAACTTATGTCGTGAGACTCGGCGCGTGATGCTACTACTACATCTGATATAGATCTTCATGAGGCTACTTTGAAATACATGGCTTATGGTTTTGCTTATGTGATGTGAATTTTGACAACAATAAGTTAAGTGTTTTTGTAATTCACAAAGTCAGCAAATTACTTTACTCAAGGCACATAAGATCCTGCGACAGATAGGTTTTATGTTTACTGAGCTACAAAAGTGCCACTTCTGTACATTTTGCTGCATTGTAATTTTCTTGAATTAATGTTTCATGTGATACTAAAAAAAGGCCACATGAATCTAAATTCTGAGAATTTTTCCTTCGACCCCAGTTATATCTGTCATCCCCAAAAAAGGCCTAGTTTACCAAAATATCCCTCAAAAATACTGAAAATTTTAAAAAAAATACTAGAAATTTCGTAAAAGTTAACGTGTTACTGTCCTTAAACACCGCAATTTTTAAATGTCCGGTATTGAAAATTTGAAATTTTCGATACTGTTTTGGTACCAGAAATTTCAAATTTACGGTAGATATTTAGTTCAAAATTGTACCGAAAATTTGAAATTTCCGCTATAAAAAAAGTACCGGAAATTTCAAATTTTCGATACATGTATTACACCAAACATGTACTGGAAATTTGAAATTTTTGGTACTTTTTTGATACCGGAAATTTCAAATTTCCAGTATTATTGGGACTAAAAATTATCATTTTTTAACACTTTAACTTATATCTTTTACTTAAATGGAATACATAAATATAATTAATGTCATACATAGAGTCATTACAAATATAATTAATGTCAACAAATATAATTAATGTTCTACATAAATGCATTATAAATAAAATACAATCACTTCTCAGACAGTACTGCCCAATGTCTGATCCGACTCACATATGTTGATTCCCAACCTTTTGCAACATCACAACAATTACCCCTCCAACGCTCTATGACGAGAGGCAATGGACAATTGGGTTTCAATTTTAGCAGAACCCAATGATTATCGTTGATAAAACCGATTGCAACAATTGTATGATGACTCGTGTACAGGGGTGGAGGTATGTGAAGCGGGAAAAATGTTGTGCTAATTCTCATGGATAAAGAAACAAAAACAACGCGATATCTGCAAGCAATAGGGTAACCCATATCTAGAAGCGACATCCATTTCTCCCTACCCTGAGGACTCAAGTGTTTCACGATTAATGAATTCCTCACATAAGACACAGTGTCGTAGAACACTTTGGAAAACAATGTTTCGTGTTAATGGATATGAGTATCCAACTGCTTCCTAACATCAAAACATGCATCTGTGTCCCATCCCAATGTAGTTGCAATACAACGGTAACCACAATTTCCATCCGGTTATACATCAATAATATCTTCAATGTATGGATGAAAGAAAGTAGGAAATTTTGGTACAAGGTTGCCTATGAACCGGTATGGATGGTTGACTCCCACTTGGTTGTGTGCATGATCTCTTTGTAGTCTGACTCCCTTGCGAAGCTTCAGCATATTCCCACTGACTTGGACACGATGCACATCACTTTTCGTACCCTTTCTACTCTTCTTAACTCCTCTCTTTGATGACTTATATTTCACCGACGGTGGACACATTAAAGTTGTTGATGGATAGACTATGTCACAGACTTTTTTTCCAACACTCTTTGTCCCACAATATCTAGAGCACTGAAATGTTTCTTCAATTCTTCGCATTCCTCTTCTAAATCCCACTTTTTCTCTTCAGGAACCTCATCTTATTCTAGAATTTGCAATTTTGTCCAAAACACATGAATTGTTTCCAAAGGTATAGGTGTGCCTGAAATTTGAAAACCTGCAAGCTGACACGTACACGGTAACCCATGTGTTTTTCTAATGTAAAAACAACACCTCTCTTTGGTTGCACCAACATATTTGACTCTTTCAAGTTCCTTTTCAATGAGTTGTATACACTATCTTGAAACAATACCGTGTAACTTTGAATAGAATGGGGTGTTATACCTGTGATCAATATTGACGATACTTTTTTGAAAAGACACCCTTATAGAACCTAACTGCAACTTCAACATTGTGTTCACAGCATCCCAACTTCCACATAAATCACCACGGCTTGTAGTCAACATGTTTCTTAGTCTCTAATGTGCAGACTCTACCCTAGACATCATTACAAACATTACATAAACAACTCTCAATTTAATGCATAAACATAAACATATTCCATGGTAGATGAATGCACCTGCTTGTTGTTGTGTTCCCTAAATGAGTGATTTTGTTCGTCCATGCAGCAACAAACCGTTCTTTGTATGGTGTTAACCATGTTTCTTTCACAAACTTAGGAATATCGCCACAAACACTCTCAAATGGTTCACATATACATCAAATTCGTCTTCTATATTTGAATACATCATGTTGTTCCATTGATCCATGACATGTTCCTGTCTCACTGATTTTACATACTCCTTACACTTCATGCTAACGTTTTTGAAATGTGAAACGTACACATCATATGAGAAGCATTCAGATACACCTTCTCAATGGCATTCATTAATGCAAGCTCTCGATTCGTCACAACGACATTTGATAGCAACTTCTCAGAATAAAACAACTCTTTCAACCTCTCAAGCTCCCATGTGAAGTTCTCTTCCCTTTCATGTTCCAAATATGCAAAAGCAACTGAAAACATCAATTTTGTTGATGTAACACCAACAACCTCAAGCAGTGGTATCTGGTACCTGCACAGTTACAAAAAACAGACAATTCAACGACAAACTCACTCAACGTATTTTTAAGATGTCATGAAATTAAACTTAAAATTCTTACCTAGTTGTTTTGTAAGTGCAATAAAAAATCAACACCATCGGAAACATATTCAACAACTTCACTGAATCAGGGTGTGTCCAAAAGATATCAGCCACCATATCTGAATTATCCTTATTTCTAGACCAATACAAGTATTTCTCTTGGTGGACAAGACCCAATAACATTTACATTTCTGTCATTGCACCTCTCTTGTTCATTCTGTATGTTGCTCTAGCTTTATATATCTGGGGAATACTCGTAAGAATTTCTGGATCTTTGTCTTTCAAAGTAGAAGCTATGTACCTTGGAGCCATGTTGTACTTTGTTATGTCATTCACAAACTTTCTTTCTTCCTCTTTTAGACTGTCCAAAATATCTTGCCCTACCAATTCCTTGTCTAGTTTATGATTATGCATCCCGCATCTTACCATCACCTTCCAACCATCACCACTAGGAACAGATCGCAGCCTGAATGGATATTTAACCTTCATAGAATAAGTGTCATCGGAAGGAGCTGCATCTTTATTTTTCTTTTTGTAATTTCCTCCTCTGTCGCAATCCATAATCAATTTATCCTTTCTCCCTCGCATACCATTAGCAGCATCGGATCGGATTGTAACAACAGCAATACCATGAGTTTTTCCAATCGACCGTGTCCATTCAAGAACTTTCTCTCGTGATTCAAAAATTTGGCAATCACATAAATGAATAATTGGCTAAATTAGATCAATGTATAAAAAAAAATAGGAAAATGCGCATAAAATCAAGTATAGTGTACTGTATCGGTGATGAAGTACTGCGTAAAATCAATACATGAATCCGTTGAAGAAGTTGAAGGTGCCAGTTCAGGACCACAAATATACAAAACTTCCTCAGCCATACTGGAAATTTCAAGTAAGAACTAAATTTCCGGTATCTACCGTAAATTTAGAATTTAAGATAATGGTTATGTACCGGAAATTTAGGAATTGCCAGTACCGTATAAAACGTAAACAAAAATACCAAATATTTTGAGAATTTCCAGTAAATCGTACCGGTAATTTGTAAAATTCTGGTATATTGGTACCGAAAATTTGTGAACATCAAGAAATTTCCGGTATTCGCCTAAAAAAGGTACCGGAAATTTCAGGGACCTGCCGTAAATTTCATTTTTGGTTTCAGTAAAATTTTCTTGAAAAAAAGTAAAAATTTTGAGTAAGAAGGATCAGGAGTATTTTGGGAATATGAAAATTTGGGAGGTGTCAGGTATGAAAACGGGGTGGAAGGATAAATTCTCCTATATTCTATACATAGTTGCTACTTTGCAATTGGGCTTCAATATGCATTTAACTAGGATATCTTCCAATATACTTCCTCCGTCCCAAATTATAAGTCACTTTACCAAAAATATTTGTCCCAAATTATAAGTCACTTTAGAATTCCAATACATTATCTATGACTTTTTGTCTAATAACTCTCTACTATTTATTTCTCTTTCTTCTTTCATTATTTTGATTATGTTTTCTAATATAATTATTGAATGACATATTTATAAATTCATAGACCATTTCACTTTTTCATAATATAATTAAATTTTTTAATTTATGTGAAATGACCTAAACGCCATATAATTTGAAACTGAGAGAGTAAGGTTTTTTTTAAGTATAAGAAATTAGATCAGATTTTTTTTTATTATAAACAAGTGGTTTAACTCTACAAGCAAAATGATGTTTCGAAAGCTGAGTACCAAATATCTTTGTATGTATCATGAAGATTCTAAAGAAAATGTGGGATAGTTATCCATTACAAAATCTACTAATCAATTCGTAGCCATGTAAAAAAGTCATTAACTTTGATTTTTCACACACAACAAAATAAATAAGTTAAAATATAAAAGCATATACTTTTCTTTATTAAGATAAGGAGGAAAAAAATGCAATTGATGATTCACACTAGATCTTAAAAGAAAGTAGAGAAGACAAGAGTAGAAGTAAAAAATAAAAACATTTTTAATTATTTATTTAACAAAAAAATACAAGCACAAAACATTTTTAATTATTTTTCACCGTGAATAAAAAACCCACAAAAATTTATCCGATGCCAAATTCAAACCTTCAAAATTCTGGTCTGGCCTATTATGTAATCAGACTCATGAAGATAACAAGAATTGTGTTTGCTTACTTAGCTATTTAACTAAGTCGTTATTATTTGTTTACTTATCGCATCCATACTTAGTCTCTTTTATTAGGATCCTTGCTTAAACATTTCTCAGCTACTCGTATCGTCCAAAATAATTTCTTTCCCTTAAAAGTGGTCATGCCTACAAAAACTAACACACAATTATAATTATGTTGCACTTAGAAATTTTTATGAAGCATCGAAATAGATACAAACACCAAATGCGACATTAACATTACGCGACTAGAACTTCCTTGATAGTTGTCATTCTAGTACCCGTTTAGACATTAAATTACACAAATATTCTTAAATATATATAAGTGTAAGATATTTAAGACCTTAATTTTAATTGTAATGTTACCAAATTTGAAAAAAAGTGATATTTTAGTTCTTTAATTTTTTTGAGAGACTTTGATGAAATTTTTGTGTTTCAAATTTCAATGTTTTTGTTATATTTTCTGCGTTTTTGCTACAGGTTCGAATTTAGGTAAAAAAATTCGAACCCATCGGATGTGGGTGTGAGTGTTATTTTATCATCCAAATTACCTTTAGCTTTGAGTTCAGATGCGGATTTGAATAATGTGAAACCTACACTCGACCCAACTCATTGTCATCCCTAATGTCGGTGTCGGACACAACATGTGTCAAATACTAGAATTCCTTCAATCTGAATTGTTTGTGCTACGTTTAAAACACTTAAATTGAAAATTTCATGATATTAACATTATCAGTTACCCATCCAACTAGACTTCTTCCTCCGAGTCTTTTGTCTGTAGTTCTCATGCCAGTGATAAGTTGTAATAGAACCACGCCAAAAGAATATACATTTTCTGGTGCCAAATAGCCCCAGGTACCAACAACTTCCGTTGAGTGTGTCAAATCTTTGTTGTGAGTTCTTGCTAGTCCAAAATCTCATATTTAATATATTTGTCATGAAAGAAACGTATTAGTATTTAGTAGTATATATTTAAAAGTTAATGTATTACTAATGGTTGATGATCATGTCTTACAAGGATATTGTTTGGTCTGACATTTCTGGGTATGCTGCTATTTTTGTGCAAGCATAGTAAGCCCATGACAGCTCTAATAGCTACTTTAATCCTATCTTTCCAAGTAAGAGGTGACCTTGAATGTTCTGCATAAATTTTCTTGAGGTTAGTATCTCTGGTACTTTGTCAAGGGAAAATTTTATGGTGGAAGTAGACTGATACTTGATATCGTTTTAAACTCCAATGGATGTCATACGTCACCTTTCTGAAGTAAACTCACGATCTTCCTCGTCCTTTTAGTTGAGAAGGTGACTTGATTGTCGCTGGTTAATTAAAAATAAGGAAAACAAATATATTTGCCTCAAAACTCAACTCATATTCGTTTTCCATATTTGTTTTTCAAACCGACCATATCAGGTCACCAACTCAGCCATAAGACGAGAAGGACAATAAAGGTGTTGTCATTTGATGTTAGAGTTGTTGGAATATACAAAGTTGGAACAAGGTGAATCAATGGTGAAAAAGTAGAATTGGAGAAGATGAAGTTTTAGAGAGAGAATGGGAAATTTGAGAGAGAGAGAGAGAGTAATTGAGGAGAATTAATTTTCTTTATTCAATAATGACATACTACTGCACATTACATAGAGAGGGAGTGTTTATATAGTGTCCACATCTTTTCCAATAAGCTATTTTTCCAGAACATCTTCTGAAGCTTTTTCCACTTGCACCTGGCTTATATGCTACATTCAACACACCACCTTAATCCAAGTGCTCCACATTCCTCAAACTCAATTTCTTCACAAACCTCTTGAACACTTCATTTGTTACCGCCTTTGTCAGCAAATCCGCAAGTTGTTCTTTGCTTCGACAATGAGCTAGTTTCAGCTGTTCTTTGTAACACCCTGATTCTACCCCACGTATTTATTTAATAAAATATCAGAGTTTTCAAAATTCATCGTTTACTAAAAATCCACACAATCGGAATGCCACAAATCAACATAAACACAACGTAAACATGTCAGTATCTCTTTAACAGATACATAGCACTACTCAACGGTTAACAACGTAATCAATTCAATAAACATGCAGCGGAATCCAACTGGTTCTACAACGCAAAACAAAGCATCTCATGACTATTCAAAAATACTAGTTTCAACTTAAAACAACGTAATAATAGAAATATCGCGCGTGTTTCCCCGAGTGCTACGTATCAGAGCAAACGACACTAAACCAGGACCACATCAGCAAGAACTACTCCTCTTGATCACCTGCACGTTACCAATATAAAGGTAACAACGAAAACAACAAAGGGGTGAGATATCAAACCATATAATTGAAGTTATGATAAACAATTTAAAGTTCGAAATCATATAGCATCACTATTTGTAATCATACACATAATCAACGGTAACTCACATCTAACTCATCACAACATACAACCATCCACAACAACTAGCAATCATACACAACAACGTAATCCAATTATCAAAACAACGATATCATGAATTATTATGACATGCGACTCGATTAATGCACATGCATGCGGTACCAACGGAGTGAAACTCCCAACGTAATTCCATTGCCAGTAATTTCGAGGCATCAAGGCGTTAGCCTTCAACGTAAACAACATTGTCCCCAACGGCTCAATGTATTCTGCCAACATAGGCCAACATATGATGCAATGCAGGTATGCAATAAAATCAAACAGCATACGACAACAACAACAACAATAACAACGAAAACGTATTCAACAACGTAGTCCAACAACGTTGGCTATCAAGCCTCATCAACGACAACGTACGACGACAACGAAATCACATACGGAAACTACCTCAACTTATTCAAATTCTCACTTACAGTGTTTAACAACAATATTATAGGTTAACTCATGTTTCCAGTTTTCCAACGTTTCAAACGGCGTCAAAAACGGAGTTATGGTCGCGAAGATACGACCAAAACAGTTTTCAGATATTATTTTTTACTTCCAGCACAGTATGAGTCGATAAAACATCTCATATGTCGATCCATACATAGCTTGTATGGACACAAGCATCGTATGAGTCGACTCATATGTTCTGCAAAATTCCATTTTTCTGTTTTTCTTCAGTATGAGTCGACGCAAGCTCCCTTTGTATTGACACAAAACTGTCTTGTATCGATACATACCACGTATGAGTCGATACAAGACTTCCAAATTCGCCACATGATTCGATGCAAGGCTCTATGCATCGATACAAGCTTTTTTCGTGCCCCTGGTTTTCAAATGCTTTGTTACTTGTATCGATACATAACATCATGTGTCGACTCATGCTGCGTTTTTTCCCCAAAAATCTGGTTTTTCCACTATTATGCAATCCCAATCGTTACCATTCATCACCAACAACCACAGTACAACAGAAGCAGTAAAATTTGTGCATTCCTTTCATACGATTGACAACCACGCAACACTTGCACAAAATTTACACAATCAACAACAACAATATACACCAAATACAAGATCACATATTCCAATTTGGGATTTTCTATAGTTAATCACATAGATACGACACAACCTAGTGATTATACATCCCTTGGATTGAAGGTTGCTCTAGAATTCCTCGGTCGATTCACCTTTCTCCGTCAAAATCTTCGTTCTGGTCACTCTGCCTCTTCTGTTCTCAATTCTAAGTTTGCTTCCACTGACAACCAAAAAGTCCCAATTATTATTAATAATAATTTAAATAATAATAATAATCCTTCTAACTAAATATTTTGGGAGTTACATTCTTCACATACCAGCTCCCTCAAATAATGGAACCTCATCTCTATATGCTTGCTTCTCCCATGTGTTATGGGATTCTTCGCAAGATTAATAGCCGAGAGGTTGTCAACAAAGAGTGTGATAGCTTTTACCTCAATGTTTTCCAACTCTTTAAGTAGATTCATTAACCACACAGATTGACATGCACACATGGACGCTGCGATATACTCGGCCTCACAAGAAGAGAGTGCCACCACGAGTTCCTTTTTAGAGCACCAAGAGATTGGAGTTCCTCTGAACATAAAGACATAACCGGCCGTAGACTTTCGATCATCTTTATCTCCACACCAATTGGAATCCGTATAGTCGAGTAACTCACACATGCTGCCCACATCAGCCGCAGGAAAGAGAATTATGCAGCCAATAGTACCTTTGATGTAATGAAGGATCCTCTTGACCGCTGCCAAATGAGACACCTTTGGTCTCTCCATGAATCTACTAACAATACCGACACTAAATGCCAAGTTTGGTCGCGTATTGCATAAGTAACGTAATGATCCAATCAACCTCCTATATTGAGTTGGATTAACGTCACCCTCATCCTCATTCTTGGACAGGTGTAACCTTGGTTCCGTAGGTGAATTGGCAGCATTGCAATGCTCCATATCACACCTCTTCAATATCTCACAAGCATACTTTCTTTGGTGCATGAGAAGTCCCAACTTTGACTTGTGAAACTCTATGCCAAGGAAGTATGTCATGATACCAAGATCACTCATCTCAAACTCTTCCATAAGCTCACCTTTGAACTTGGAAATAAACTCCTCATTGTTTCCTGTAATCAAAAGATCGTCCACAGATAAGCAAAGTAAAATCACACCTTTGTTTGCATCCGACTTCACATAAACACCATGTTCGGACACATGCTCTAGGTGCTTGTTTCAAACCATATAGTGCTTTCCTCAACTTGTAGACTCTTCCCTCTTGGTTCTCTATCACAAAATCGGGGGGATGCTCTACATAGACTTCCTCCTCAAGTGGACCATTCAAAAATGCGGATTTCACATCCATTTCGTACATTTGCCAATTTTTGCTATTGGCAATACCAACAACCAACCGTATGGTCTCCAATCTAGCTATCGGAGCAAACACCTCATCATAGTCTATGCCTTCTCGCTGCAAGAATCCTTTTGCTACTAGTCGATCCTTATGCCTACTCACATCAAACAGCTTGTAACCTCCAGTAGGTTGATAACCAACAAGAATCATTGCCTCACTTTTATCATCCAACTTCTTTCGAAGTTGACCCGGAATATGCCTATATACAATCGAACCGAAAACTCTCAAATGAGTTAAATTCGGTTTGTGGCCAGACCATACCTCTTCCGGTGTAACTTTGTCAAGCTTCTTAGTAGGGCACTTATTCAACAAATAGGATGTTGTAGAGACCGTTTCTCCTCATAGTTCCTTCGGAAAGTTCTTCCCTTTCAAAATGATACGAACCATGTTCATAATTGAGCGATTTCTCCTTTCGGAAATTCCATTTTGTTGAGGCATATAGGGTGGAACAACCTCACAAACGACACCCTCATCATCACAATAATTCCCAAATTCACTTGAGGTATATTCACCTCCACCATCCGTTTTGATAATTTTCAACTTGTGACCACTTTACTGCTCCATCATGGGCTTAAAACGTTTGAACACATCAAACACCTCATCCTTCCTCTTTATGAGGTAAATACACAACTTCCTACTAAAATCATCAATGAAAGTGACAAAGTATTTATTACCACCATACGAGTCGACTTGCATTGGGCCGCACACATCGGAATACACCACCTCAAGGTGTTCCTTGGTCCTATGACCAACATCCTTGCTGAAATTAGTCTTGTGTTGCTTCCCTTGCACACACTCTTCACACAACTCAGCTGGAAAATTTATCTTGGGCAGCCCGGTCACCATACCATGCTTTTGCAACGCGTCGAGGTCTCTAAAATTGAGGTGTTCAAGACGGTAGTGGCACAACCACTCATCACGACTGGCCTCTGTAGCAAGACACTTGTTCTCCATTACTTATAACTCTATCTTGAAAGTATGATTTGCAGCCATGGGTGCTCTCAAGATTAAAGCCATTTTTGGTCAAAAATGCGCAAAATCTTATTTTCTATCCGAATAGTGTAATTCTTCTCGAGTAATTGGCCAATGCTCAAGAGATTACACATAATTCCAAGAATGTACAACACATCTTTGATCAAGGAATTGAAGGAAACCCGCGATATAAAAATGCAGCGGAAAAACATTTTTCCTTTAGCAATCCTTACGAATGATCATGGTCAGTGATAGAATATGTTACCTCTAGTGGAGATTTTGATTTCTGATGATGTGATCACGAACGTTGATGAAGAACAACATCTCTACTATACGTGAAATGATCGCTCCGGTCACGGTTAGCGCATAAAAGTGAGAGTGGCGAAAATATGGCAAGGTTTCAAGACCAAATTTTCATCAAGTGAAATACTTCAGCACAAGGGTCCTATTTATAGAACCACAAGTGTGGGCTCCAAGCTAAAATCCCAATAAAGGTTGTAAGCTAAAAGCCCAATATAGCATACGAATATCATACAGTATGATGTATCACATATCACTTACCGTGTGGTACCACTTAAGTACATCGTACCTTACGATGTTCCTCATTTACTCTATCTCTCATTAATCTGTTCTTATATGTGTGACACTGTAGGTTTCCGCGTTGTTGGAAATTATATTAAAACACGTTTAACATAATAAACAGTGAGCGGTATCTAGCAACACATCACTGCTATCCAAGTCACAAATATTGTCATGTGATCTGACAAAACTTTTCTGTGATAATACTTGCGTGTATAATTACCTTTTTTCCCTCATGTCTATATTGAACACAAGGAATAGACCGTGTCACTCTTGTCCGGTTCAATATTGGGCCCTTTGACATTTATCCTGTTATGCAGGATGGGAAAATTCCATCTAGGTCACTCATGTCCCTCGACATGCTTTGTGAAGTACCCATCAACTGTCTTTGTTGTCATCCAATTACGAATAACGTTTGAGCAACAATAAAGCACTTAACTTTACATCTAGGGTCCGTAGTGGTTTCAGGTCGAAGGGTGGTATACACCACTTATCACCATAAGAATAACTTATGACACTTTGCATAACATTCTATGTAGTATTCTCATAGTGGGTCAATCCAGTATAAATATTACCCTAATATTCATACCTATGTTAAGACTTGATAACTCCTTATCCATTATCCATGAGATGCAATCATCAGTCTATCTTCATAATAATCTCAATGCTTTAATGTTATCCCATTTCACAATAAAGCTCGATTATGGATACTTTAAGAATAATGTCTTTATGTTTAATGGGATCTCATAATTAAGTCACACTTAACATTTTATTAAACAAACTAACTATTCTAGGGACTTTAAGGAAGCAATATACTCAGCCTCAGTTGTAGAATCAATAATTGTATCTTGCTTTGAACTCTTCCAGATTACAGCGCCATCATTTAAGCAAAACATGTAACCAGATTGCAATCTAAAGTCATCCTTAATGGTCTGGAAGCTAGCATCAGTGTATCCAACTACAACAAGCTCTTTTTGACCTTCATATATCAAGAATGAGTCCTTAGTCCTTCTCAAGTACTTAAGGATATTCTTGACAGTCACCTAGTGAGCATCACCAAGATCAGATTGGTACCTACTCGTTGCACTTAAAGCATACGAGACAGCTGGTCGAGTACATAACATGGCATACATGATAGATCCTATTGCAGATGCATATGGAATCTTATTCATGCGATCCCTTTCTTTCTTCGTTTGAAGGGGATTTTGTTTTTGATAGACACATGTTATGTTGCATAGGAATGAATCCCTTCTTGGAATCATGCATATTAAAGTGTCTCAGCACTTTATCTATGTATGTACTCTGACTTAGGCCAAGTAGTTTTTATGATCTATCTCTATAGATCCTGATTCCTAATATATAGGCTGCTTCACCAAGGTCCTTCATTGAAAAGCATTTTCCTAGCCAAGTTTTTACTTGTTACAAGGTAGGGATATCATTTCCAATGAGTAATATGTCATCTACATATAATACTAGGAAGACGATCATGCTCCCACTAACCTTCTTGTAGACACAAGGCTCATCTTCATTCTTGATGAATCCATATTGTTTTACTATTTCATCAAAACGAAGATTCCAACTTCTGGAAGCTCGCTTCAATCCATAGATTGATTGTTGTAACTTGCATATCTTTTTAGATTCTTCTGGTATGTCAAATCCTTCAGGTTGTGTCACGTAGACTTCATCTTTAAGGTTCCCATTTAGGAAAGTAGTTTTGACATCCATTTTCCATATTTCATAATCATGATATGCAGCGATTGCAAGTAAAATCCGAACAGATTTAAGCATTGCAACTGGAGAAAAGGTTTCATCATAGTCAACCCCATGAATTTGTTTACAACCTTTTGCAACCATTCTTGCCTTATAGGTATGTACCTTACCATCCATGTCAGTCTTATTTTTAAATATCCACTTGCATCCTATAGGATTAACTCCTATAGGTGGCTCTACCAAGTTCCAAACTTGGTTAGTGTACATGGAATCCATTTCAGATTTCATGGCTTTTAGCCACTTCTCGGACTTTGAACCAGTTATGGCCTCTTGGTAGGTCACATGCTCATCTTGATCCATGAGCAATACATCTCCTTGACCATTTATGTGATATCCATATCTATCAGGTTGGTGACGTATCATGTTTGACCTACGTTGTTCTTGTTCTACTAGAGCAGGTTATTCTTCCACAACTACTTGTGTTTCCTTCTCCAATTCCTCCATAGGTGTATCAATTCTTTGTGGTTCTTGAATTTCATCAAGCTCTACTTTACTCTCACTGATTCCTTTGGAAATAAAATCCTTTTCCAAGAAAACTCCAGTTCAAGCGACAAACACTTTGCCCTCAGAAGGATCGTAGAAGTAATATCCTCTTGTTTCTTTAGGATACCCCACAAATAAGCATTTGTCATATTTGGGCTCAAGTTTAGTTGAGATTTGCCGACTTCACAACCCCAAATCTTCATGTAAGACATATGTGGCTTCTTACCACTTCATATCTCATATGGTGTCTTTTCAACCTTTTTGGTAGGAACACGGTTAAGTGTCTAAGCTGTTGTCAATAGAGCATGTCTCCAAAAGGAGTTTGGAAGATCAGTGTGACTCATCATGGATCGGGCCATGTCTAACAAGGTTCGATTTCTTCTCTCAGATACACCATTCCATTATGGTGTTCCAGGAGGAGTGAATTGGGATACAACCCCACACTCTTTTAGATGGTCATCAAACTCTAGGCTTAAATATTCACCGCCTCGATCTGATCGTAGAACTTTAATATTCTTGCCTAGCTGGTTTTGTACTTCATTCTTAAATTCTTTGAACTTTTCAAAGGTTTCTGATTTGTGTTTCATTAAATACACATAATCATATATACTGAAGTCAACAATAAATGTGATGAAGTATTGAAAACCTCCTTTGGCTGGTATGTTCAGTGGTCCACATACATCAGTATGTATGAGGGCCAAAAGATCATTAGCCCTTTCACCTTTTCCTGCGAATGAGAACTTTGTCATTTTTCCAATTAAACAAGACCTGCATGTCTCATATGATTCATAATCAAAAGAGTCCAAAAGTCCATCTTTATGGAGTTTGGAAATGCGCTTCTCATTTATATGGCCTAAGCAACAATTCCAAAGTTAACTTGGATTTAAATCATTAGGTTTAATCCTTTTGGTATTAATGTTATAAATTGGCATTTCAAGATCAAAGACATACAGTCCATTGTTCATTTGTGTAGAAGCATAGAATATATCATTCAAATAAATAGAATAACAATTATTCTTTATTATGAATGAAAACCAAACTTGTCCAAACAAGAAATGGAAATAATATTCTCTAAAATTGCATAATAATAGTTCTAACGAATTATTAAACCACTAGGTAAAGTTAATACATAAGTTCTAACAACTAAAGCAGCAACCTTTGCTCCATTGCCAACTCGTAGATCAACTTCACCTTTTGCCAATCCTCTACTTCTTTTTAGCCCTTGCACATTAGTACAAATGTGAGAACCGCATCCAGTATCTAATACCAATGACGCGGAAGTAGATAAATTAATTTCAATAACAAAAATACCTGAGTTTGGAGTCTCTACTCCATTTTCTTCCAGGAACTTTGGGTAGTTTCTCTTCCAATGTCCGGTCTTACCGCAATAGAAGCAATTGCCCTCTTTTGTTATTCCTCCATTAAGCTTCAAAGCAGGAGCAGTAGGTTTAGCAACTTCCTTGATTTTCCCTTTACCAACCTGCTTGGTGGGCCTTTTGTTCAGCTTCTTTCCATTACTGACCATCAGAATGGATTTCCCTTTTGACTTCATATTTCAGTAGTTCTGAACATACTTAGCGGTTCTGGAAGACTTTTGTCCAATTCATTCATATTAAAATTCAAGACAAATTGAGTGAAGCTATCTGGAAACCATTGCAAGATCAAATCAGTCGCAAGTTCCTTTCTAAGTGTAAACCCTGGTCTTTCAAGGTTCTCCACATACCCAATAATCTTGAGTGAGGCCCTCGGTTTCTATTAAAAAGGGCCTTTGAAACCTGAAACCTTTCATTCCTTGCCTGCTCTTGATAGAGCATCTTCAGATGTCCGATCATATCAAACACTGCCATGTTCTCATGTTGCTTTTGCAACTCCGAGTTCATGGTGGCAACCATAAGGCAAGCAATTTCATTGACATCATCGACATGCTTCTTATAAGCATCTCTTTCAGCCTTAGGTGCAGAACTAGGAGGTTCCTCGGGAACATGTGTCTCTAAGACATATGTAACACCCCTTCTAAAATACCCCGAACAATATTAATTATATTAATGATTAAAGGACATATTCCATCAGAGTTAACACAGAACAAGGGATGTCACAATTATGAAATAAATAAAAGTTCCAATAAAACAGTAGTCATGCTACACTGAGGGTCATTATTCAAATAATTCAATCAAATTAAGACCATGAAAAATACCATAACCAAAACGGAATAAACCAAAATATAATTATTCCCAAATGAAATTCAAAGAAACAATTGAATAATAACTAATTCCTCAACTAACGCCCCAAACCTAATCGAGCATGACACGACACGCGGACTTAAATGACAAGCTCTAGAGCCATCCTCACAACTCGAGCTGCTAACTTTAATGAAATTGTTAAAGTAAGGGTGAGACTTCTCATAACTAAAACACATTATAAGCTTCTCAATCAACAATATATCACAAGCATATTATTTCACCCATTTTAGCATAAATTCGATTCAATAAATACAATCATACAAGTCAATATATCAATAATCAACAAAATAATTGTAACATGGAAGACATCCTAACATGTTACAATCCCATGCAAACACAAATGCGGACACAATGCATGTGGTACCAACACATGACCAAGTCACCCAACACCGATTCATCATCAACCGGATAAGAATCATCGATTCGACACCACCGAGTCAAGAATCCACCTAACCACCCATCATCACCGGTATCGGTTAACGGAATACAAGTCAAATTCCACACAATGGGAATTAACTTCACCAAGAATGCATATGCATGCAAAGATGCAACATTCAACAACAAAGTTATGACCACATCGACATCATAAACCATCATCAACCACAACATGATATAATCACCTATCATGAAATAATTCATCACAAAGCATAAATATGCTACCCTTCAATTGGTAAGACTATCATATACCACAACAACAACAACTAAGATCAACAACTATGCATATACAACACCAACAAAACACATGATATCAATACAATCATGAATACACCAATTATCATAAACCGAATCAAAACCAAAACATGACACGTCAACGATCATGCACACAATAAACAACATACATATGCCTTCCCTTCATACAATCCTAATACATCCATTCATCACAGGTCCACTGCTACATACATTCCAATGTGCGTTAGTCAATAATCACTTATTTCGGAAATCGACTCATTTTCAAAATAATTTCAAGGTTTAGGAAATATTTTCATTTTATAAAATAGAGCATTAATTTTAAGAAACAACGTCCAAAATGGCGCTCAAAACGGACTTACGGTTTGAAAGTTATGAATTTTCAAAGTTTAATATTTTTCAAAAATTAACAGTGGAACCCGGTTCCTACCTATACAGGAACCGGTTCCTGAGTAGTTTCAAAATCTCGCTTCCGGAAAAATGTATGGGAACCTTGTTCCTACCTATACAGGAACCGGTTCCTGAGTGCATTTTATATTTTTCATGTGGAACCCGGTTCCTACCCACGGGGAACCGGTTCCCACGACCTGAAAAGTCAAAATCTACACTTTTGACAGCATTTATTCATTCTAAACCAATTCCAAACATACCCATACGAATTGCACCATGAGAAACACCAAAACACATCCATTTTGCATCATTATAACATCAAACAACATTATTTCATCATTCCTTTTTATTATCTGACACTCTAATTGTTTTCAACCTACAATCCGACACAATAGGGACATTTCTACGGAACCCTAGAATTCTAAAACCGGAATTCCCTAACATACTATGATCCATACCATTGAATATCTAAACCGATAATATGAATTAATTAATTGAAATCACCCCTTACCTTGTGGGTTCTTCGATTTCCGACACGAAACGACTTTCCTCCTTCCTTTTCCTCTTCTCAATTGCACGTATGTGTGTTTTCTCCAAAAATAACTCCTTTTTCCTCTTTTCCTTCTTTTATTCCTTTTATTCCTCTAACATAAATAAAATAAATAAAATAATGTGAGTAGAGTCTTTTACTCCTCACACCCTCACTTTACTCATCACACCTCCAATAATTACATTCTCTTACTCCATAATTAATCCCAATAAATCCAATATATTAATAAATTATATTCTCAATTAAATTAATAATTAAAAATCATAATTATTTAATAATCGAATTATTTGGGGTGTCACAACATACATCCTTTTGTCATGCTTGAGGACTATCCTCAAATTTTGAGCCAAGCCAGAAAATTTGTCCCAGACAATTTTTCCTTATCAAGGATTGATCGTAAAATGTTGTTAGATGTGTTTTGAGTCATGGTAATCTACATGAAAGATATGAAAATATTAGTATCATTAAAACAACATATTCAATTAGGCCTTTAATTAAATATGCTCCCACTATTTTACTCAAACCAAATGACCCTCACCATTTGATTCGAAAAATCCCGTTGGAAGATTTTCTAGTGGGTCGAGATCCATATTTCACTTTGTTTTAAGTCAGTGTTAGGCTGATTACACAAAACTCGGTTATTTAGGTAGGAACTTCTTCCAATTGTATCCAATACAATTCTCGAATATCTCAGTTGGGTGAATAACTCTTTATTCTAATCCATCATATGGATCATTCCCAACTCACGCTTCTAAACACATATAATCTCATTATAATTGTTTAGTTAAGTTTGACCCAGAGTTTTAGCAATTGGATATTACACTTATCCCATCGCACCTTATCAATATGGAACATGCACCTCGCGTTAGGTGAATACTACATTGTTCGATACTAGTCTTGATGAGTGCTAAAACTTGGAAAGCATAAACTTAATATTTACTTTGAGGGAATTTGTTATTAGTTTGATCTCACCGGCTTAACATGCAAATCGTCTCTCACATGCATCAACATACAAACACATGCATCATCATACATATAAAAAGTATAGTTATGACCCCTAGCGTAATTGTTCTCTCAAGCCAATGAGAGAATCTAAGCTAACCCTAATAACGATCTAAGCTTCTCCAAGCAAGATCTCCAAGGGTTTCCTCCTTTGATATTGTAATCTTCTTTTCTTCATAACATAACATTACATTACAAAAAGAATACTCGTTTTACATACAAGGGAGTGAGATGAGAAGAGAAGTTACATCAAGAGAATTAGAGAGAGGCACGACACGCAGGTCGTAATTTAAAATTCCCAAAAACAAAATAAAGAATTCTAAGGCCATAACTGATCACCACAAGAAAACAATAATAAAGCCCCTTTTATTATTATAATTTTAAAATTTTGTTAATTAATAAAATCAAATTAAATTTTGGCGATTGATCATATTACGCAGAGTTGATCATTTAAATCGATGTCGTTTTCGCACAACTCTTGTGTTGTAACAACCCTACTCGTATAACTCTCTGACCGCACAACCCTTGTGTCGTCATGAACCCTAATGCAAATAATTTCATTCCGTCAAACACAACTCGATTGATAATTCAGTATGATCGATCAACATGCCATTGCTTCACCATACTAACGTCGGATTCCAAAGCGAATGAACGATGATCTCTCAAAAGAATGACAATCATTATGTGATTCAATGGAAGAAATCGAAACAGTATATCCAATATACCATCTTTGCATCAGAACTTGTTTATATCATATATAAAGTGGACCGATCATATTAATGTAACTCATGGATGATCGATGTATTGCTGCTTCACCATACTAGTGTCGGATTCTGAAGCATAGTCAACATCAATTCATCCAAATACACACAATGATGCCAAATTTTAATTTAATAATTTAATCGATTATTGTTTAATTCATACTGAGTTTTAATCATGTAAAAACAGAACGTACAGAAATTAAATAGATATCAGATCTACGGTTTCGTAAGTGGCTCTACATAATTGAAGAGAATTAATTTTCTTTATTCAATAATGGTATACTACTACACATTACATAGAGAGGAAGTGTTTATGTAGTGTCCACAAATGACACATCAAAACATAACAAACAAACTAAACACAATAAAAAAACAAAAAACTACTTCAGCAGAAAAACAAAATTTCGCATTGGAAACCGGGTTCCCAAATCCTGGAAACCGGTTTCTTCGAAACTGCATTTTTCTGCACTGATGCAGAACAACTTTACCAATAAGTTGTTTTTCCAGAACAGCTTCTGAAACTTTTTCCACTTACACTTGGCTTTACACTTGGCTTATATACTACATTCAACGAGAGTGTTTCTAGTGATTTTATGTACTGGGAAGTATTAACTATTTGAGATGAGAACCATAAGTGGAGTAAACACCTTTGAGATTTACAGCACTAAAACAAATTCGATTACAAACATCACTCTTTGTATTTCAAAATAATTGACTTAATTCACTCATTTATATCAATAAAGATTGATGTGGCATGCTGATGTGGTTTGCAAACTAGACAGGTGATGTGGTTTGATAATATAATCTCCAAAACTCACCTGCAAATGCATTACTATAACAAGCTGAACAAAAGACAAATTGCAAATTTTTACACATCAAATTCTGCACTGGATTCAAGACTTTCAGCAATACCACTTAAATTTTCCTAAAACTACCTGATATCAAGAACAAAACTTCTACTGCTGTTTTTTTGAACAATTTAAAATTTACACATTACATGTCATCTAAATTCAAGCCCTGGTCAGATACTAGATAATGTTTCCAAATCTTCAGAAGGATGTAACAATATTCACCTTCTCAAACCTGTAAAAGAATGTTTGTCTCTATGTTTTCATTATTGAGCTGCTCGAGGTGCTTTCATACCGAATCCATGTTTCACTTTCTCCACTCTGTAGAATCATAAGTGAGTGTATTAGAACAACAGAAAGTAGAAAATGATTAGAGAATAGGAGCATAATCAACAAAAAAACTCAGTACTAACGTTGGTGCGAGTTTGCCAAGGCAGTCCAGCTCTTCTCCAGTGTCTTCGTCGAGGACTCTCCCAGAAATTTCAATGATATAACATCTATCTCCATCAGGTGGAAGTCCTCTTCCTGAAAGCAAATCCAAATCTTTTTGATGAAGTTCCCTACCATTTACAAAAACACCGGTATTTCCACCAGAGCATTTTTCTGGCAACGGATGATTGAACTCTTCTATAAATGGCTGCAGGATAAATTGCATCATTTTGTTAAAACATCACTAAATTACACCTGCATGTATCCAACCAATATAGATTGAGCTAGAATAGTAAAACTTACGGGAATTATTCCAAGACAAGGCCCGCCGATGATGCCCCAAAATCCAGCCCGAATATCATACCTGTACAAAGGATTACAATTATATATCTCAATCTAGCATAGCATCAAGTTTGAATGGTTCAAAATGTTACATGTAAAGCATACTGACCAATAATTTCCTGGCTGGATTGGTCCTGCAAGCTTTTCAGCCTTCTTAACCACACGATCTGACAAGGGCTTTCCGTTCACAGTAACGTTAATTTTTCCACGATCGTCTGTTTGATTAGATCGGAAACTTTTCTTGATTATGTTTGCAAGGAATGATTCACTACCTTTGTTAGATCTAGGATGATCGTGTTCTCGGCTAGCATCTCTGGAATCCTGAGAGACTCCAGTGTTGGAATAATCGAGGACATCCATTTCAGTTGCAACTGCTGTTTCTTTCAAAGAATTTTGACGCGATGTAATCTTTTCCAACTTTGCCTTATCTTGCTCTGACCGACTACTTCGGTTTCCTTTTCCAAACCGATTTATAGTGCGGTTACTATTAGAGTGATCAATATACTCTTGCGGAGGTGACCCAGAAGGAGGAGATAGAGAGTCTGTCGTAGGCCGGAGAACCGACTTCACAGCCTCTCTTGAAGCAGTCATAGATTCTGAACTATTTTCATCTTCGGAAGTACTAAGAGATGAGGAATGAAAACTTGGCATCTCCTGCGACTTGTTAGAGTTTAAAGCAACTGCTGAAAGGGTTTCTCTATCTACCGAGAGAAAATCATAACCAGAATAATCATCAGATGAGAAGTTGGCACGGCTCCTATTTGCAAAACCACGGGCATGTGACACACGGCTATTCAGAACCTCGTTATACCTATCATCAATCTTAGAAGGAGCTCCATTCATTTCTGAATGAGGAGATATAACCAGCTTTTTATTGATGACAGAAATGCTGATTTCGGAAGAACAAGCTCCACATCGTACTTTCTGCTGATGATTTCTCACAAGAACAAGTGCTTTTTTAGGCAGTTGCAGTAACTCGAAGCAGTTATGGCACGTGATGAAAGGCGAACCACCGGCCACAGGACGGCAACGTCGGCTGCTACTAGCTAGCATTACCTTACGAGAACGGTTTCGAACACCACCAACCATCTCAGCGTTGAAATCACTAGGCCATCTTGTATGTAACTGATTTTCACCAAAACGCGCTGCAGGAATTAAAGCTCTAGAATTATGAGCATGTGATCCAAATGTCCCAGGGATCTCATGATGATGATATAACATACGATCATTTGGGGCATCAGGAAACCTGCTGTTAACAAATGAAGCCGGCGGCCCCGGCACCGAACCTCTTCGTTTATTGTCATAGCAATGGAAACAAGAGCAAGAAAGCGGGTGAAGCATTGCATTATTACTATTTTGCGCGTACAGTTCGTATGAATCTGGATTAGGTTCAACATACCGTCCAGGAAAGTAGGGATGCAATGGTTGCTGTGAGAATTGATGTGGACCTCTCCTCAGCATTTGAGACGCAAAAGGATCCCCATATGGATTTGGATTATGCATTGAAGGATGGAAATTAGGCATAGCCGTCTCATGTCCGCCTATATAAGGATACGGATCATGATGATAATCACGATGAGGAGGACCTGCCACATGTTTATCAGGTCCGAAAAATTTCCTTGAAGTCCGGTTTAATCCCGACGATCCATCCGGAAACCAAGGATCCGAGCCACCAAATTGATGATGAGGATCCGGAGGAATCATCCTTTCATCAAGAAGAGCCTTTTCCTTCTGGTTATTAACCACTTCAGAAGACTTGCTAAGCTGGTGTTTTAACTCATCGAGCTTCCATAGAAGCTCGGCTCGATCGTGCTCAAGATGCTGAACCCTATCTGCACCATCTTTTCCTTTATAATCCCTCCATGATTCTTTATAACTATTAGAAAAACCAGGATATCCATTTGAAGGTCCTTCATCAGGATAACTAGAAGTAGCAAATCTCACATTTTCCATTTCACCTCGTAGCTTTCTCCGAAACCCCTCCATCTGAGTTCTCTCCCCATTTCGCAAACTAGAATTTCTTCCATCGGGCTTAAACCCATTTTCATTACAGATTCGAGACTTGGGTTCCGGCTCTGGTTCTTTTCTTTCCATTTCTTTACTCACTTCATCACCATTCTCTCTTATAACATCAACACCATTCTCGAACCCCCCTTTCTCATCCGATTCACTCGAATTTCTTGGAACTCCCTCGTCCTCATCCCTTTGATTATCAAACCTAGAAACTACAGCATTACTAGATTTAACAACACCAACAACATTAGAATCATCACTAGAATCAACTAACCCTTTCTCTAACTTTCCAGAACCTTCTCCAACTTTCCCCTCATCAGACAAACTACCACTCACATAACCTTTGTGTTTAGCTGAAATCAAAAACAAAAATCAAAAACTACAAACACCCTTTCAAATTTCTATTACTAAACAATTAAGAAACATAATGAAACTAAGAATGAACAAATGTTTACCGCGAAGAACAGCACCGCAACCACCACATTGATAGACAGAATAATCAGCAAGTTCAGGGAGTAGATTTTCACATTTGGGGCAACGAACCAAGCGCAAGGTAGAAGAATCAGACATGATTTGAAGTATAAGAGCATGAGGTAAAGTGAATGTTGGAAGAGGTTGTTGTTGTAGTTGTTTGGTTAAAGAAAGAGAAAAAAAAGAGACAAAAAAACGCTGAAAGAACTGAAAAGAGAAAGACAAGTTCTTCTTTTTGCTTTTTCTTTTTTCTGCGGCAGATGCTGATGCTGATGCTTCTTCTTTCCAGTTTTTTTTCTTTTTCTTTTCTCACAATTTCAGACACAAGTTTTTCTTTATTAATTAATACAAGTAGAGAAACTTTCAGATTTTAATGCAGGACTCAGTATAATGTGTGATAGCTGTTTTTCTATTTTTTATTTTTATGGATTGGTATTTATTGTGATGCAATGTAAAAAAAAATTATATTGACAGTGATAATTAATCTCACAATTAAATAGTATTAAGTAATAATGAGAAATATACTAAGTACTACCTAACTTTTAAAATTGGATAGAAAAATTGTCACTTTTATTTTATTTTCATTCCTATTTGTTTTGAGCGTGAGAATATTTATGAGTTTATTCTCTAAAAAAAAGTTATGTTAAATTGATTTTTTTTATTTTAAATAATGTTAGATTATTTTAGATAGTTTAAAAAGTCTTAAAGAAAATCATTTTGAAAGATAATTAGCTTGTTTGGTTTAATTTTTGAAAAGTTAAAAATAATTTTAAAGTGTTTGATTCTTTTAAATTATAATTTTTAAAATTGATTTTATTTAAAGTTGGAATATGTAAATTCGGAATTTAAACGAAATTTTTATCTTAAAATTTGTTACTTAATTTCCTTTTAAATACATGTACTAAACATAAATTAATTGTATCAAAATTAATTTTATTAAATTCAATTATGTTAAAATTAATTTTTTGGATTCAAACACGCAATATAACTAATATGTATATTTTAAAATTTTAAAATTAAAAAACCAACATAATCCATATCATTTAATATGATTAATATTTAGTGAATTTGTATTTTTTTAAATAAAAATTTAGTTGAATCAAATTGAAAATGTGTTGTAGGAGTGTGAGTTGGATTTTTGAAATAGAATATTAAACTAAAAAAAGAGGATGAGACGAGTGGTGAAAATTGCTTTAGAAAAAGAGGACCGTTTTCCGAGGTAGTTGAAGTAGTGTACTTGATGCTATAGCAACCAAACCAGGAAAAGAAACAAATAATTGTGTCCAAATCCACTAAACGACGTCGTTGAAAGGATTCGTTTCTAGTGGACATATTATCAAGCATTATTACATGTATGTACTGTATTATGTACTTACTACATGTGCATTGGGAATGGACATAGTTTGTTTGGTTTTTTGAAAAGGAAGATGGCAATAGTTTTGTTCTCAGATGAGACCTCTTCTCCTCTCATTAGTTATTGTCACTTGTCAATAATCAACTGTGTAGTATTTTTTATTGGATTGGAATTATATAGCTTGTCATTTGTACTAGTACTACCTTTTTCTAATCTTTGTGAATAATGATGAATCCTTCAAGTTCAACAAATGAAAATGTTGTGAAATTTGTCGCTAGGGTTTGTTCGTCGTACCACCATTAGGAGAGAAAATTGAATTAAATCGAATTAAATGATAGTTAAAATTCACTCGTTCTGAACTGAACCGTTTTAATTTAGTTAAAATCGAACTAAATTAAAATTATTAATATGGTATACTATTTCAAAATATTGTACAGAACTATTAGAAAATAAATTTCTCGAACTGCACCATTTATTAAACCGAACCACTAAACTATTTTTTAGTTTAAATAAAAAAAAACTTATTCAATTCTATTTCTGTTTTAATTTGATTCTAGAATTATTTGTGTAATATAGTTTGATTTACTAATCAAACATAACAATTTGATTATTTTAACCTCGGTTCAATTTAATATAAGGGTTCATTCAATTCATAGTTTTTTTGAACAATGTTGCTATTCATGTGCTTCATATAATCCAGCATAATAATAGTATAATGCAAAATTGGAATTGTTCATTTGTATTGGTACGTGTTGTTTTTTCTGTTTCAATTTTGATACGGTCAAAACCAATCTATGTCATTTTTATTTTGTTTTATTCTAGATTACTCCCAAATTGTATAGAAAACTCTGATTCTATTCAGAATATTTTCCTTAATTATAAAATTTTCATCCATATATTTTTACTTGAGGTCACATTAACATAATTTAAAGAAAAGAAATACACAAAAATTAAGGCTGTGTTTGAAGAACTGTCACAGCAGCATTATAGTGAAAGAAAATAGTCAGTAAAGCAAAAGTTTAGCGAAGGCTGACCAGTCCACGATAGTAAATTATAAGGATTGAGGGGCCAATGGAAGAAGAGCCATGCATGGCCCTACAACGATAGTGCATTGTCGTTCCCACTCTCCTGCATTCACCTATGCTATTACTCCCTCCGTCTCATAAAAAATGTCCATTTAGACAATGCGCGGTTTTTAAAAAAAATGATCGAGTGTGTTAATTTTAATGATAAAATTGTATGTTTGTACTAAAATATCATTAATCATTATGCATAGAAAAGAGAGAATATGACATAAAGTAAGAGAGAGTATGAACATGCATGTGTTGTAATAAGGATAATATTAGAAAAAAATAATAAAAGTTGCATTAGTATTCTAAAGGGACAATTAATTTGAGACGTGAAAAAGTGCAAATGAAACACTTTTATGAGATGAGGGAGTACTTTATCGTTTATTATTGTCCAATGATATATATCTTTGACCTTTGTTAAAGGGAATTTCCCTCCATGCCAGCAGAGTGCCAAACTTTACTTCCAAATACAAAAGCAATGATGAATCCAAATATTAGGCAATGATGAAACACTTACATGTACTCATATCTGTTTGTTACAGTAGTTACTTAGTTAATCTACTTTTCTTGTTGTACAAGTTACAATTCAATACAATTCAATAAATGTGTAACAAATTAGTTATGGTAGTACATCATTTCTATGTATGTACTAGTATATATATTAATATTGATGATTGGTAAATAAATAAGCTAAGAGAAACCCTTAGTATAATTTATGTTGAGTTCAATTTAGCAAAAACTTGAAAATTTCTAATATGGTATCTGTTGGAGCCGCAACAAAAATTTTCTTTTTGATAAATCAGCTTATGAATTAAAATCAAACAATGTCTATACAAACACAGTCCGGTTCGATTAGCTTTGTAAAACCGTAGGTGAGACAATATCGGAATAAAATCGAAAAAAGTAAATTGAACTCCTCAAAACTGTTTGAACCCAAGAACCGGAGTCAGCTTTGTAAAACCGTTTGTTTCAAAGAAATGTCTCTCATGCATTGACAAATTTTAATATTTTTTTTATAAAATAAAATGAAAAAATTATTATGTTAGCATCAATATACTTATAATATTTTCACTTAAAAAAACTCTTCTTTAACACAAAAGAGCAACACGAATATCTAAATTATAGTACTATATGTTTTTTCTTAAAGCATACTATTATATTGTATAATTATATCTATCATTATAAATTTGTAATGAATTTTAAAACATTTAAAATAAATTTGTGAGCATATAATTATGTGACTCATCCATAAAATTTAGCTTTATATTCTTATTTTATTTAATAAATTGTTCGATCATAGATTTAATCGATTGAACAAATGAACCTTGAATCGAAAGTCTTGCCGGTTCGATCACCCGTCTAATTTTTAAAATATTGCATAAAACTTCATTCATACTCCTCCATATGTTGTAAACAGTTGGCCACTAGCACAACTGAATAACCCTTTTGCTTTAACTTGCTTGCCTTTGCTCTTGGGTTCCTTCCAACATAATTGCAATCTCCTTTATACTCTACTTTTCATTAGTGAAACTCTACAGATTTACTTTAGCTATGGTTTGTTGAATCACTTTCTTTGGCAAAATAATTGTACTTGATGCTATAGCAACCAAACCAGGAAAATAAACAAATAATTGTGTCCAAAAAAACCACTAAACGACGTCGTTTCTACTGGACATGTTATCACGCATTATTGCATGTATGTACTAGTATTATGTACGTCATGTGCATTGGGAATGGACATAATTTGTTTGGTTTTTGAAAAGGAAGATGGTACTGTAATAGTTTTGTTCTGAGATGAGACATTGTCACTTGTTAATAATCAACTGTGTACTACTACATTTATTAATCTTTATAAATCATGAATCCTTCAACAATGAAACTTGTCACATTCACGTGTTTCATATAATCCAGGATAAGTGTTTTATTAAAAATTGTAAAAAAATAAAAAATTATAATTTTTTTTAGATTAAAATACTTATAAAAATGGTGTGATTAACCAATTTTATTACGACATTAATCAATATTTCATACTTCATTAATCAACTTTGATTTATTACTAAGTCTTATTTTTAATATCTGAATATTTATTAACCGATTTTATCATTTTATTACTAATATTTTATATTTTATTAATCAACTTTCTTTCACACATTTATTAACTAAATTATAAATTATATTAATTAATTTTTTACACTCCACTAATTAACTTTATATTATTAAGGGTGATTAAGGTGAAAGTGTAAGGTTTAGTGTGTGAATAGCATAGTTGTTCAGGTATGTTTTTGAAAATATTGAATAAATAAGTAAAATTTCCAATTTGTATAAGAAACTCTGAATTCTATTCAGAATATTTTCCTTAACTATAAAATTTTCATCCAAAAATTAACATTATTCAAAGAAAAGAAATTCGTAGAGAATTTTCTTCATCTATTTGATAGATTTCTTTCTCATCCGGGTGAAAAATCAAAAATACTCTCAAGTTTCAAAAGTTAACTTACGAATTCACCAAAATAAGGTGAATTCGCAAGTTCACTTGCGAATTCACCTAATTTTTTAAAAATCAGGTGAATTCGTAAGTGCATTTACGAATTCACCTTATTTTAAAAAAAATCAGATGAATTCGTAAGTGCACTTACGAATTCACCTTATTTGGTTTACTTCGTAAGTGTACTTACGAATTCACCTTATTTCAGGATGTTTCGTAAGTGCACTTATGAATTCGTCCAATATCTCAAATTTATTAGGATTTTATTTTAAAAAGATATTTATTTATAATATAATATATATATAAAATCAATTGATATCAACTGAATCAAGGCAAAAAAATCATTTGTATCTCTTCTTATAGTAAATCACTATTATAATTAAAAATTAATTATTTTATATCATAAATTTACTTTAATAATTTTTAATTATAATTTGAAGTTATTTTTATTAATAATAATTTAATTATATTATATTATTAGAAATATATTATACAATTAATGCAAATCAAGTAAATCAAGACAAAAAATCAATTGTATTTCTTCATATAAAAATTGATATCAATAATATTAATATGTTTTTTTCTTGATTTACTTGATATGCATTAATTGTATAATATATTTTTAAAACAATAATTAAATTGAATTATTATTAATAAAAATAGCTTAAATTTATAATTATAAATTATTAAAGTAAACTTATGATATGAAATTAAACAATGAATTAATTTTTTAATTATAATAGTGAAATATAATTGTTTTCAATTGTTTATTTAAAATTATGAATAATTTTTGATAAAAAATATAAGAAATGTTTTTAATTATAATTTTAAAAGTTAAATTTTAATTATAATCTTAATAAATATGTTTAAATCAAATTCTTACCTACGTTAGTCTTATGTTTAATTACTTAGACGTGAAATAAACTTGTTGGTGAATACTTAATAATTCTATTAATTTTATTAAATTATACAATTATGATTTTAAGTATATGAATTATAATTAATAAAAAAAACATAATTTGAATATCTTTCTTATTTATATTATTTTATCATGCAAGAAACCCAATTAAATTGTTGTTTTAATTATAACTATTTTTTATATAAATATTATAAAAGAAGTTTTTTTTAAATTTTAAGAAAGAACCAAGTCAAGCAAATTATATATTTCACTTAGTAATAACTACTTAATACAATAAATAATACGAAATAAATAAATACTAAATAAAATTAATTAAAGTTTAATATAAACTCGAATTTTAGAAATTATTCTTACGAAAATAAAATTAATAAATATATTTTTGAAAGGAAATAAAAATAATTATATTTAAAAGAAAAAAATGTAATTGAAAAAATATTGTAAACTTTAAAAAAATATTCTTCTTTATTTAGTTGTTTGAAAATGATGCATGAATAAGTCAGTATTGAAAACTAAAAAAAAAGAACTTATATATTATCCTAATCTTCATGGATTATTATAATCTTCATGGATTATTATAACTGTACGAATATAAATTTGAACTAACATACATATAAATCTTCTGTGATAAAAAGTTATTATAAAAATATTCTATTATATGATATTTTTATATTGTATAATAAAACTGAACGAACTGTCACAAAAAATTATTATAAACATATTCCATAATATGATATTTTTCCACAGTATAATAAATTACAACTAACATTACATATAAAATCTTTTCTGATAAAGTACTATAGACATATTCCATAATATGATATTTTTCAGTGTATAATAAAATGGTATATAATTACACTAATAAATCTGAACCAACGTTACACGGAAAATCATATTTCACACAATGATATTTTTTTATTATATAATAAATTACGTTAAACCTATTACCCAAAATATCTTTTTAAAATAAAATCCTAATAAAATTGGGATATTTAGGGAATTCGTAAAAACACCCTAAAATGTAAGTGAATTTGTAAGTGCACTTACGAAAAAATAAAATCCTAATAAAATTGGAACATTGTGCGAATTTTTATAAAATAAGATGAATTCGTAAGTTAAATTACGAATTCACCCAAAAAGATCAATTCATAAGTGCACTTACGAATTCACCCAAAAAGATCAATTCATAAGTGCACTTACGAATTCACCCAACAAGATGAATTCGTAAATTAATTTACGAAAGACATTTTTAATTTAAAAAAAAATGTGTAACAAAGTCACACTATATAGGTGAGAAAATTTCCTTCACAAAAAATTAAGACAATATACTGTGCTTCTGTCACATCAGCAAAAGAAAATACTCATAGGAGTAAAGCAAAAGTTTTGCCAAGGCTGCCCAGTCCACGATAGTACTAGTAAATGTAGTAGTAGTTTTATCGTTTATAATTGTCCAATGATAATATCTTTGACTTTTCTTAACGGTATTTCACTCCATGCCATTATAGTGCCAAACTTTACTTCCAAATATTATGCAATGATGAACCCAAATATTAAGCAATGATGAAAATAGTAAGAGAAAATCCATTTCAGTTTGTTTGTTATACTCCTTTGATAATCTACTTTTCTTGTTGTACAAGTTACAATTCAATAAGTGTGTAACAAATTAGTTATGGGTAGTACATCATTTCTATGTATATGTATATTGATATTGATGATTGGTGAATAAATAAACTAAGAGAAACATTTATATAATTTATGTTTTGAGTTCAATACAAAAAAAACTTCAAAGATCTTTTATATGGTATCTGTTGAAGCCGCAATAGATTTGACTTCTAACGAGGATAATTTTTTTACTAAAGTTAAACAAAAAATTTGACTTCTTCTACAACATTCCAAACAAAAATGATATCCAACATCAATATATGCTTTGTACATACAAAATGAACCCGATTCAGCTCTGGATACTATGTTAGAGGGAGTTAATAATAGGAACATTGATATAAAGTTGAGGAACAAACACCTTTTGTGAGAGACACACCACTTGTCCACCTAAAACCTTAAGGTGATAGGTGAGTGGGTTCCCCACTTATATATGCTTAAGTCTCCACATTCCTATCCAATGTGGGGTTATTTCCTCACCCACTCACACTTGCTATATTATTCCAACAATTCTCAGATTATTTAGAAGACCCCATAACCATAATGCTTCTCGTTGGTGCACAAGGTGATGAAGACATAAAGAATAAGAGAATATATTTATTGCTCTGCAATGACGGCTACAAATGTTGTAAGAAAGATTAAAGATTATTGCTACAAATGACAACTACCACTAGTTTATTTATACACAAAGTAAATTGTCATGTAGGCCCTAACAAAAGGTAAACTTAATAGCTAAGTAAATAAAACAACTAAAATATTAAATTATCCTTCAATACCACCCCTTAATTTAGAATTTTCTAATCAAAACTAACAACATCAATTTCATCCCTTAAACGGATAAAGTATTCAGTCGTGACATCCTTCTTCGAAACATCTGCAAGTTTCTTCTGGTTGCTACAATGTGCAACTCCATTCAGAAATGCAGATTTCACCTTGAAAACCCATCTGACGCTGATGGCTTTCTTCTCCTTGAAAGCTTAGTCAACTCCCAAGTCTTGTTTATTTCTATAGCCTCAAGTTCTTATTTCATGGCCTTTAACCACACTTTCTTCTTGAGAGCTTCATAGGTTGACAACACAACCACCACTTGCTTCTTGGAGCACCAAGAAATGGGATTTTCCAGATACTTGAAAAAATATCCAGAAGTACTTCTTATGTCAAACTCTATAAATGTCCTTGGTATTTTTCTGATTAGTCGTGGCCTGAGGACTTGTTCAGAATCTCCTTCTGGACTTTCTTCAGAAGTTTAACTACCACTAGAACTCTACATTTGTTAACTTCTGGATGTCGTCCAGAACCACTACCTTCATAAATACCACCTTCAAAAGTTGGATCGCCTTCAGAAGTTCCACCTTTAGAATCATGACCACTGTCAGAGGCTGGACTACCTTCATAAGCTTCTCCTTCAGAAGGATCGCCATTAGAGACATAATTTCCACAAAAAACATGATTATCTCCAGAAGCTTGTCCTCTAGAACCTACCTGTTCCGAGTTTTCCCTTCTAGAAGCATGATCACCACCATATTTAAAATATGGATCAGAATCAAATTCACCATTTGACTCATCTTCAGAGTCTCTAGAAGATTCTTCATCTTCTGACTCTGACTCACCTTCAGAACTTTCAAGTTCTGACTCACCTTCAAAAACCTCAATTTCTAATTCATCTTCAGAAGCAAAATCTCCTTTAGATTCTGACTCACCTTCTTATTCACCTCAATCCATTAATTCACCTATTGTTATTACTTAATTGTTTATTATTATCCAATGATATATATATCTTTGACCTTTGTTAAGGGAATTTCACTCCATGCCAATATAGTGTCAAACTTTACTTCCAAATACAAAAGCAATGATGAATCCAAATATTAGGCAATGATGAAACACAAAGAGAAAATCCATATATGTTTGTTACTGTAGTTACTTAGTTAATCTACTTTTCTTGTACAAGTTACAATTCAATAATTGGGTAACAAATTAGTTATGGTAGTATATCATTTCTGTATTTTTATGCATGTATATTGATATTGATAATTTGGGAATAAGTAAACTAGGTAGTGCGTCATTTATATGTATTTCTATGTATGTATATTAATATTGATATTTGCGGAATAAGTAAACTAAGAGAAACACTTATATAATTTATGTTTTGAGTTCAATTCAGCAAAAACTTCAAGATTTCTAATATGGTGTTTGTTGGAGTGGCAACAAAAATTTGGCATCTAACGATGATGTGAAATACAATTTTTACTAAAGTTAAACAAGAAATTTGGATTTCTCTACAATATTCCAAACAAAATGATATCCAACATCAATATGCTTTGTACATGTAAAATGAACCTAATTCTTAACCAAGGGAATCACATTTTGACTATCTCATCTCAAGTCCATGTATTCTTGTTTAATCTCCAAATCCTGTAAAAGAACTCATAACTATAATGCTTCCTTTCACTTCTTATGTTACGACCATGTAACCAACCTTTGTAGTAGATATAGTCATTATAGCTTGTAACATCGATCACCAAGTAATCAGAGGACCATATATTTAAAACACATAACCAATAGTAAAGTATTGTTTATCTAGATCATTAGCATAATTAATCAGAATCATAAAATTTGTTTAACTAACATGTATCTCCACCAAAGCTCAAACATGTATCAAAAGTGACCTTTAAGTACCTTAAAATTCATTTCAATGTTTCCCAATGTTCCTTTCCTGGATTCACCATGAATCTACTGACAACACCGACTGCTTGTGAAATATATGGACATGTACACATCATTGTGTACATTAAATTGCAAATTGTGCTAGTTTAAGGAACACATTTCATGTATGCCTTATCTTTCGCTGTAGTGGAAGATTATTTATTAGAGAGCTTAAAATGTGGAGCAAATAAAGTCACCTCTGACTTAGTACCTTTCATCTCAAACCTTTCAATAACTCGTTCAATGTAACCTGTTTGACTCTCGAATAATCTTTAGTTTGATCTTTCTCTTAAAATCTCCATACCCAATATTTTATTGGCAACTCTCAAGACCTTTGTCTCAAACTCTTTACCAAGTTTATTTTTTAATCTATCTATCTCCACCTTGCTCTTTGGAGAAATAATCATGTCATTCACATACAATAGAAGATAATTAAAATTAAATCAACAAAGCTTATGAATGTATACACAACAATCATAATCACTTATAGAGAAAACTTACTTTAACACAAATCAGTCAAATCGCTTGTACCATTGGCAAGCGGATTGCTTCAACCTACAAAGTTATCTCCTTAAGCGACATACATAATTCTCTTTAACCTTAACCTTGTATCCCTCGAGTTAATACCTATATATTTCACCATCCAAATCATCGTGTTAGAAGTTGTTCTAGCTCAAGATCACCATGAGAAATAAGACTTAATGGCACTCAAGCAAAAGTATATTTTACTACTGTAGAAAATATCTCATTGTAATCAACCCTTTCTTTTTGTGCAAATTCCTTGGCCACTAGCCTAGTCATATAACTTCTAACATCGTACTTATTAGGATCCTTCTTTTTACACCCCACTTACAACCAATAACAATCTTTCCCACGGGAAACGGGGCCACCTCTCATGTCTTGTTCTTATGAAGAGATTGCATCTCTATCTCACTAAGAAATGATATACCATTTTATGACATATGCCCAAGGTGCATGTGCCACATCAACGTGCATTTTATTTGATCTTTACTTTCACTGGTTCAAACTGCCAAATATCTTTTTGATAATTTCACCTATAAAAGGATAAAGATTTATGTGATGGACTCATTTCATCACATCCAACTAACCATATATAATGTTTAAAACTCCATCTTCCATAATTATTTTGCAACCATTTTCCTCTAGTACATCAAGCGCACTAAGGTTTTTCTAAAAATTTGGAATATGTCTCACATTCATATGGGTTCTTATCATTCCATCATGAATCTTGATTCTTATTGTATCATACCCCATAATTTTGTATGCATCGTTCTTTCCCATTAAAATAATTCCACCATGTTTACTTTGGTAGGTAGTAACCCACTTCACATTTGGGCACATATGGTGTAAGGATCCTAAATAAATCATCCATTTATTGAAAATATTGTTGGTGTAAGCCTAGAGGCCAATACTTTTTGGTATTTGTATCGAATTATTTATTAATAATAAAAGACATTTCTTTATTATGTTTTCTTTTCCAAAATAATAAAGTACCTAGAATAATTAGTATGTTTAATGAAATGTTAAGTGTGACTTAATCATGAGATCCCGTTAAACATAAAGACATTATTCTTAAAGTATCTGTAGTCGAGCTTTAATGTGAAGTGGGATAACATTAAAGTATTGAGATTATTATGTAGATAGACTGATGATCACATCTCATGGATCATGGATAAGGAGTTATTAAGTTTTGACATAGGTATGAATATTAGGAGTAATAATTATACTGGATTGACCAGCTATGAGAATACTACATAGAATGTTATACAAAATTGTCATAAGTTATTATCATGGTGATAAGTGGTGTATACCACCCTTCGACATGAAACCTCTATGGACGCTAGATGTAGAGTCAAGTGCTTTATTGCTGCTCAAATGTTATCAGTAACTGGATGACCATAAAGACAGTTGATGGGTACATCACAAAGCATGCTGAGGGACATTGTCAAAATTTTCCCTCCCACTTCTCAAGACAATTCACATATCAATCCTCAAGGATTTCACAAGGGTTGACCAGATAAACTCTCTCCTAAGCAATCAATCCAAGCTAGGGATTTGTTATTCTCAAGTCAAGATGGACTTCCAATGCCTCAAGTGGTCATCATACCTCATCATATGCTTCAAGGGATCACTATGTCAAGTTTCAAGTCTCACAAGTCAAATTTGCTCATCCAATTGCTCAGATAGCTGAAGATCAACTATATTGGACAAAAAGTCAAATGTGTTCAACATACAGTCAAACTTCATAATTTTTGGTCAACATCAATATTTTGAAGTAATAATCATCATTTTATTAAGGGTTGATCATGATTCATCAAGAAAAGCCAAGATCTGATCAAAAGTCAAAGTTTCCAAATTACGGCTTCTCTAGACAAAAGTCAACAGAACTTTGACCAAGCATAACTTTCACATGCTTTATCAGAAATTTCTCCACCAAAGCTCATTTTGAAGAGAATTCAATTCTCTACAACTTCATGTCTTACAAGCTTGGGCAGAAAATGCTTCATTTGAAAGATATGGATCAAGACATTATAGGTCCTTCTAGAAAAGTCAACAAAAGTCATCTTTTTGCAAAGAAGTGTCCATGAGCATGGAAACTCCAATGAAGATGAAACCAAAAAGGTTGTTTAGAAGACATTTTGAGCTTTCTAAAAAGTCCAAGAACACCCAAAAATGTTGAAAATTAAGCAAGATAAAAATAGCGTAAGTTGGACATTTTTGAGGAGGTGCATGAAGAAAAATACCTAGCAAAAGCCAAAAAATTTCAAATGGGCCTAAGATTTTATGATTTAAACTTGATCATAAGATTATCCATGATCATTATGCTGCATGCCACGCCTCTCACTCTTTTATTTATTTATTTTTTGAATTTAATAGCTTAAATTCAAATTTAATTAAATAAAATGCAAAAATAAAAGATAAGGCAAGTTGGGCTAGATATTTGCATGGGGTCCAAGATAGCTCATTACAAGTTGTCAATTTTGTGCAAGAAGATTGAGGAAGAGATTGATCAAGATTGGAAAGATTTTGTGCAAATTTTCAAATCAAATATTCTCCATTTAAGGATAATATTTTCTCTTAATGCCTTGACCTAATTCTACTCTCTTATATATACCTAGCACTCTTACAAGACAGGAGACCTTTTAGACACCTCTTACACGTGCATCCAACCTCTTACAAACCCTAAAAATTCTCAAAATTTTCTCAAAGTTGGCAAAATCGTATTCCAGCTTCCAGCCGGTTTTAAGTGCTTCCAAGCATTGATTCTTGTTCCTGAGGTATAGTAGGGTAAGAATGGATCATTATCCATGGCCAAAGCATGCTGAGTCGTGTCATTCATAAGCATCCGTTTTCATATTTTCTTGAAATCGTTTTTGCATTTTACCCTATTTTCATGATATTTAACCTTGCTAATATGTTCATGAAGTTTGTTAGAACATGTTTGATCCATCCTCCATAAGTTTTGACGTATAAATCACTAGATGCCATTTTTAGGGCATGAACTTAGTGAAGATTTGGATTCCACAATACAGGATGTTTTAGGACAAACAAACCTTACCATCGTGATCGTAGGGTCCTATATAGTCAATCTGGGCTTTTACTTTTCATAAACTGATGCATTTTACAGGTTTTTGATGATTGATGCTAATCAGAGAAGATGACCGAGCACCGTTCCGGTGCTTCTGACTCAGAGGCCAATAACCCTTACCTATTTATGGATTCAGAAGAATGAATGGATGTATCACCGCCCCAGCGGTTCCCCTTGCGTGCACTATGTCATTCTCCCTACAGGTCGTGAGTTCAAACCCCACCTTTTGCTATTTTATTTTCATTATTTGCCTTGCAGGTTTCCAGATCTCCAGAAGTCACGCCCCAGAAGCTCCAGCTTCTGGATCCTTTCTAGCGCCAAAAGTGCCAACTTCTGGGCATTCCCAACACCAGAAGCTCCAGCTTCTGGGCCTCACCAACGCCAAAAATACCAACTTCTAAGTCTCCCAACGCAGAATACTCCAGAAGCTCCAGCTTCTGGATGGTCCAAGAAGAGAAGTCCCCAGATGTTCCAGCTTCTGGATGCCCCAGATCCAGAGTCTCCAAAAGCTCCAGCTTCTGGACCTTTTCCAGCATCAGAACCCTAGAAGCTCCAGCTTCTGGGTGCCTCCAACAACGGAACCTCCAAAAGCTCCAGCTTCTGGGACAGCTTCTGCTAGAAGCTCTCTTTTGTTTTGTTTTGTGCTTCTTTTTTTTTTTTTTTTTCATATTTTGCTTTTTTTAATAATTAATTAATTTAATTGGTAATTAGGTTAATTAATTTAGGATTAATTAGATAACTTTCACTAATATTTTCTTTTATCTAATTTAATTAATTAATTTAGGTTAGTATTCACTAATAATTATTTTTTTAATTAATTAATTAAAATCAACTAGAACTAGGTTGTTTTTCACATAAACTCAAATTTTAAAAATACCAAAAATATTAGGACTAGTTTTCTCTTCTGCTATTTATTTTTTTCTTTGCATTTTCTTTAAATTCTAGAAAGAATGTATAGGTTGCAAGTTTTTTTAATCATGTAATAGCGTAGGATTTTACTTTCCACACTTTACTTTCCGCACCTCCTATTATGTATCTGCCCCGAAGCCATGTAATAGCGTAGGACCCTTTTGTAATACGGTGAACTGACTTTGTAGGATTTTTGTATCCAAATGTGCGGATAGCAAGAGTCGCCACCGACTTTTATTTTTATCCAATTAAGGGAAGGTAAAAGTAACAGAAAAAGACCTTCGTTAGATTCTCGAGTTCGGAGAATGGTTATGAAAAGGGAAGGTATTAGCACCCCTTTCCATCCGTAGTTATCTACGGGCTCTTAGTTGCTCTAGATCACTTTTTAAAATTGCTTTCTGTGTGTTTGTCAAAGATGTTTTGAAAAAAAGGCATTTCGCTTTGACTTTATAATGACTCATGTAGGAGTGTATACAAAGTGTTCGGAAATGTTTTTGTTTTGAAGAGAATTTGAACTTTGAAAAAGAGTGTGTGGTGTGAAAAGCATTTGATAGAGCAAGCAACTAAAAGACTTATTTACCCACTCAGAATTGGTCGTTTTCATACTTCTACGTTCCTTTAGAATAGCGCTAGCCTTACCATTAGTTAGTAGGTAGCTCCATTCGTTGGATGTAAGCGGGACATTCAAAGGGACATCGGATGGTCATAGAAAGCAACTTGTAGGGAGTATCCTAGCACATTCGAAGGGACTATCATCATTTTTCGTAGGCGACAATCGAGGGTCAAGATCATGTATTCGGCGGCGACATCGTGGGTCTTATGATTTTTGTATCGAAGGGACTATGATGATTTGTTTGGAAGGCAACGGTGCTAGAATACCTCTACGTTCGAGGGACATGACCATTTTGAATTCAAAAGGCATCGAGAGAGAATTACCCTAAGGGGTGCATGTGTGAAAGAAGTGTGTTGATTTCAGAATATGTTATCTTGAAATTAGAGTGAGCTATGTCCAATTATTATCTTTCCATACACGCCTAGTTACTAACAGTTTATAGGGTGCGGAAAGTAAAAATGCGGAATGTAAAGTGCGGAAAGGTAAATGTCATACGCTATTACAAGGCTTTGGGGCAGATACATAATTTAAAATGCGGAAAATAAAGATCCTAAATTAAGCTATTACATCCCATAGGCACTTACATTATTGGAAAATAATATGATAAAATGATAAAGAGAAAATCGCCTGAATCGGATCAACCTGTACAAAAAGAAGAAATCGGAAAATGCAATATGAATCGAACAAGAGAAAAAATGTTAGAAAAATGCAAATTTTAATATGAGAAAATTATTATATGCTGGAAATAAGATAAATAAGTTAAAATAATTTTTTTGGGATTTTTTAGAAAACATTTAATAATTAAAATGCAATTAAAAGTGAATTAAATGCAAAATTATGAATAAAAATAAATATGCATGCAAAATTATATTTTTTAATTTATTAAATTAAATAAAGATTTTCTAAAAATAAATGCAAAAAGAAAATTAATTTTTGATAATTTTTTAATGCAGAATAAAATTGATGAAAATAATTAAAACAATGCAAAAATATTGGAAAATTAGAAAATATGAAAATATTGGAAAAATATGCAAAGTTGAGAAAAAAGAAGCAAAATTGGTGCCCATAGGGATCGAACCCATGACCTTGGAGAGGATCCAGGAATAGTGAACGCCTTAACCACTGCGCCATGTGTGCTTGGCTGTTTGAAATCCGGATCGAATAAAACAAAGACAGATGTCGTCTCCTGGCTTCCTCAATTGCGCGCGAAGCTTCATCGTCCCCGATTTGAATATTTGAAGCTAGCGTCGGCTGTTATTCGACGCTATGTCCCTGGCTAATTCAAAAAATCAAGCAAACATAATATAAATAAATTCTAAGACCATGGATCGATTCCTCAGGTCATTCCGAATGCAATGGTATGGGTCTTTTGGTCCAATTTTTCCTAATAAGAGAAATCCTAAAATGGCATAGGAAACCCTAATCATGGCATATCGTGTTTCCGGCCATGGAAACTCAATCAAAGTGCCCAGAAAGCTTGCAAACTCATCACTATCCACAAAAACAAACACAAAACAGGTTAATAATGCATGATGATTGAAACACGATTTTGAAAAAAACAAGAACAAACCGATTCGTGATTTCTTGTTTCTGGATGGTTTTTGGCAAAGTAAAGGTCTGGATCGACTCAAGAGGTATCAAGGAATGTGTTAGACACCTCAAAATCGATTGAAAACGGCTGGAAGTATGATCTCCAATAGCTTGCAGGTCACGATTTTTTTGAGTTTGGGAATAGGGTTTCTGAGCAATTTTTCCGTCCTCTTGTGATTGGTATGCATCAGGTATATATGCTGGATGGATTTGGCATTGTTTTGGGAAAGATTTGATCAATAATCAATGATAATCAAATTTGATTTTTTCATGAAAATCAAATTTTCAAAACTTGATCAATTTCAATCCAATCTTGCCTTTTTTGATCCAATTTCAAAATTGTTGGCTTTTAATGAATTTCTTGAATCTCAAGGAAGGAATAAAATCAATCTTTCAATTAATTTTGATTTTATAATTTATTTTAAAATTTAATTTGTATTTAAATGAATAAATTCAAAATTAAATAGAAAAATAAATCAAAAATTTGTGGCATTGGGCTTGGATATTCCTAATTGTATGAGGAATAAGTTTGGATGAAGAAAAAGCAAGCCCATTTGCAAAAGATTTGATTTTTGGAAGCATCTCTCTTTGTGCATTCTTTCAAAATTGCCCAACTTGTGAATGGTGTAACTTGCTCAATTTTCCACATTTTTTAGTGTTCTTGGACTTTTTGGAAAGCTCTAAGAGTCCTCTAACTAATCCTTTTGGTCTCATCTCAATTGGAGTTACCATGCTCAATACATCTTCAAATCAAAAAGTTGACTTTTTGTTGACTTTGAAAATGACCTGTAATGTTTTGAGCTATACCTCTCAAATGAAGCATTTTTTGGACATTCTTGTGAGACATGAAGTTGTAGAGAATTGAATTTCCTTCAAAACAAGAGGTGGTGGAAAAATTTATGAGAAAGTATGAGAAAGTTATGATCACCAAAGTTCATTGACTTTTCACCTAGAAACCCTAATTTAGAAAGTTTGACTTTTGAGCAAATCTTGAGTTTTCTTGATGAATCATGATCAACCCTTGATCAAATGATGAATGTAAATTCAAAATGAGGATGTTGACCAAAAATTATGAAGTTTGACTGCCTGTTGACCACAGTTGACTTTTTGTCCAATACAACTGATTTTCCACCATCTGAGCAATTGTCTGAGGAAACTTGACTTGTGAAGCTTGAAACCTGACATGGAGAATCTTTGAAGCATATGAGGAGGCATGAAGGCCATTGGAGATGTTGGAAGTTCATCTTGACTTGAGAGATACCAAACCCTAGTTTGGGTTGATTGTCTAAGAGAGAGTTTGTCTGATCAACTCTTGAGGAATCCTTGAGCATAGATGTATGAAATCTCTTGAGTAAATGGAGGGCAAATTTTGGGGTATGACACCTTTATATTTCCGCAATTTACTTTCTACACCTATTAAACTGCTAGTAATTAGGCGTGTATGGCAAGATAAAATCAACATCACTAATCGCAAGATAAATATCTAAAAACAATACACTCTTCTCACACATGCACCCCCTAGGGTATACTATCTCGTTACCTTATAAATGGTCAAGTCCCTCAAACGTGGGGGTATCTTAGCACGGTTTCCTGCGAAACATCATCATAGTCCCTTCGACTTAAAAGATCATAGTCCTTCAATGTTTCCTAAACGAATACATGATCTAGTACCTCAATTTTTGCCTACGAAAAGTGATGATCGTCCCTATGAATGTGCTAGGATATTCCTACAAGTTGCCTTCTATGACCATCCAATGTCCCTTCGAATGTCCATTTACATCCAACGGATAGAGTTACCTACCAACTAATGGTATGGATAATGCTATTCTAAAGGAAAACAAAACAACACGGAAACGACCGTTCTGAGTGGGTAAAAAATAAGTCTCTTTTGCTTGCTCAATCAAAACATTTTTCACACCTCACACTTTCAAAAAAACATTTTTCAAAGCACTTTGTATATATTCCAGCGTGAATCATTACAAAGTCCTTTTTCCAAAACAAAACATTTCCAAACACTTCGTATACATTCCAACGTGAATCATTACGAAGTCAAAGCGAAACTCCTTTTCAAAAATCTTTTCAAACACACACAAAAAAGCAATTTAAAGTGAGCTAAAGCAATTAAGAGCCCGTAGATAACTACGGATGGAAAGGGTGCTAATACATTCCCTTTTCATAACCAACTCCCTTACTTAGAATCTAACGAAGGTCTTTTCCTGTTCTTTTCGCCTTTCCCTTAATTGGATAAAAGAAAAGTCGGTGGCGACTCTTGCTATCCGCAACATTTGCGATAAAAACGCAAAACAAACAAGTTAGTTCTCCCACCGTGTTACAGAACTGGCGACTCTGCTGGGGGAAAAAAAGAGTTTACCTTAGGGTCTTTATATCACTTTATTGCTTTCTGTTTGACTTTCTTGCTTTAATTTTAAGGGTTGCTTGGGTATTATATTTGTGGGGGATCCTACACCCAGATCCAGGTTTCCTTAGGTAAGTAGCAATAAATCGTCGCGACCGTTAGGCGTATACCGAAATGGTCAACATGATGGCTACGTTAGTGCGACACTTTGGATGTCTCGATGCTCCTCATGTCTAGTTGAGGAAAGTATTTGGCGTCTGCGTGGTGTCATCAGCACTAACTCAACTTTTAGAACCCAAATTGACCCATCTTGGCCATTAGAAGGTAGTGAGATGGCCGACCTCGGGGTAGACTGAGGTTGGTTGATACTCGATGCTACACTCATTAAGATTCGACTTTCGGGATGTTTCAGTCGACCACTTGGTAGTCGTATTGAAATAAAGCCTACGAGAAAGATCAATGATATGAGATTCCTAGAACCCGATTACTATTACAGGACAGGTTGAACCCACTCAAACTTTGGTAGGGTAGACACCTATACTTCATGCAAGCCTCAAACCTAGGGCTATTGTGTGACTTGCTTGTGATTGTTATTTGTTCTAAACATGACATCATAACATCATAACATTATATCATTTTTAACTATTTCAAGGACTTAGGAATTTATCTTTGCTCTATTTTGTAGGAGTTATGGCTTCCAGGAAGACTATCTGAATCAACTTTATGGGTATACCTTCTCAACTCAAAGAATTGGTTTCAGAAATTCCCGATCATGCTCAGTTCATCAAAAGACATGGTTATCTGCTTGACTTGGTTATCTCCGGTTTTGAAGAAGATATGATGCACGTCTTATTCCAGTTCTTCGATCCGAAACATCACTGCTTTACATTCCCAGATTACCAGTTGGTGCCTACATTGGAAGAGTTCTCTAAGCTACTTGGGATACCTATCCTTGATCAGATACCATTCACCAATTCAGAAAAAGCTCCAAAGTACGAAGACATCGCATCAGCGTTACATCTAAAGTGGTCAGACATTGAAGTTAATTGGGAAACAAGAAGTGGAGTTAAGGGTTTACTTGCTAAGTTCCTGATAAAGAAAGCTTGAGAATTCCTCAAAGCTATGAGTTTTCATGCATTCGAAGACGTTTTAGCCTTGCTAATCTATGGTTTGGTGCTATTTCCTAATCCAGATCAGTTCATAGACATGAATGCCATCAAGATATTCCTCGCTCGCAATCCTGTGCCCACCTTACTTGGAGACATTCTACATTTTCTCCACACTCGTACCATCAAAAGGCAAGGAACTCTCATGTGTTGCATATCGTTACTCTCCAGGTGGTTTATTTCGCACCTTCTTCAATCAGTGATAAAGAACGAGCAAAGATTAAGGTGGTCTTAAAGGCTGATGTCACTCTCTAATTCAGATATCCGTTGGTGTCTCTTTTCTCAAAAGGACTTCACTTTCATTGAGCATTGTGGGGAATTCCCTAACGTACCCCTCCTTGGCATAAGGGGAGGTATCACTTACAACCTTTCTCTAGCTCTACGTTAGTTTGGTTATGCTCGAATTGATGGTCCTCATGATATGCTTCTCTAAGACATTGTGTTTGACTACGACCACGATCTCGAGAACTACCATCGAAGATTTGTGCATGCTTGGGGCATGGTAAAGAAGACTGATACCAAGACTTTAGGACACAAAAATTCCATTCCTTGGGAACCTTACTTCAAATGGGTGTGAGCTCGAGCTCAAAACCTCATGATGCCATTTACACCTGTGCTACTAGTGATCATAGAACCTGTTGCTATAGGTGACGAACCCTATACCGTTCTCCATCCAGACAAGCCTACCGATTTCGAAGACTTGAAGAGATCCTGGATTCATCTTAAAGAAGAAAGGGATACGTTCGAAGCCCAGTGCTATGCAAGCGAGAAGAAGGTATTAGAGTTGACAAAGCTACTTCACGAGGAGCGAAACATCAACACCTACTTCAACACCAAGAGGAAGCGCCCATGGGAGACCTGAAAGCTTTAGGAACTTTTTTTTATTTGTTTAAAAACTGTCTTTTGTACTTGCTAAAATTAAACTAACAAAAAGTTTATTCGTGCTTGTCTAACAAATTTAAATTTCTAAGGTCCTTGTAAACATTGCATTGCATTGCATAAACATCGCATCTCATGGCATGACATTTTATAACAGGTACATTGAAGACCGGTTTTCTTATTCTCTCGCTGTTTATTTCAGTAGGAAATGGCTTTTGAACAGACTGTCAAAGATCTCCAGGCTCAGAATGCTCAATTCTAGGAGATGTTCACCAACTTGGTCCAAGGCCAGAAAGATCTGAAGAAGCTCATTACTAGAAAGAAGAAGACCATTGGTATCCTCAACATGGGAAGAAGTCAAGGGTCCAGCTAGGGTGGTCAGCCGGTTTGAAATCTCAGACAAGAGTGGTGAAACTGAGGGAAGTGTCAAGAACAGCGAAGGAAGCCATCATGGGTCTTAAAACGAAGATGAAGACTATGTGAGCAAGCAGTATCCTCCTGACGACAAATAAAAGCAACTTGAAGACCGTTTGAATGTTGTAGAAAATCTGAAAATGTCCGAGCTGAATTTTGATGATCTGAGTCTTGTCCCTGGCATGGTAATTCCCCGCAAGTTCAAAGTTCCTATTTTGCCAAGTATGATGACATCTCTTGTCCAGAGCTGCATCTGAAGTCCTATATTCAGAAGATCCATCCTCATACTGAAGACAAGAAACTGTGGATCCATTTCTTCCAAGAGAGTTTGTCCGGAACTCAGTTGGAGTGGTATTATTAGCTAGAGAGTACCCATATTCATACCTGGAATGACTTAGCAGATGCTTTCTACAAACAGTACCAGTACAATGCTGAATTGGCACCTACCCGCATGCAGCTACAGAACATGTCTATGGGTCGTGATGAGAAGTTCAAAGAATATGCTCAGAAATGGAGAGATCTAGCAGGCAGAGTTCAACCACCCTTGTCCAATAGGGAGTTGGTTGATATGTTCATGGGAACACTGACAGACCCATTCTTCAAACATCTGATTGGAAACTCTTCGGCCGGATTCACCGAGTTGATATTGACTGGCGAGCGTATCGAAGCCGAAATCAAGACCGGGAAAATACAGGTAGAACCATCTTCAAATGCTGCGAAAAGATCTTTTGGTGGAAAGAAAGAAGCCAATGCTGTGTATGATCAGAAAAGCCGTGATAAAGCTGATTGTACTCAATCTGTGGGGGCAGTCGTAATCTTCAACCCTACACCAGCGCAACCTCAGCGAGACAACACACGTATCCAGAACGCGCCACGAAGACAATTTACGAAGATCAACATGTCATTGTCACAGGCATTGCAACATATGTTGAAAGTAGAGCTGATTACTTTGAGGGATCCTCCTCAGCACGTAAACACTTCCTCTCTAAAATACAATCCTAATGCAAGGTGTGCATACCACTCCAACAGCCCAGGGCACGACACCAACAACTGTTGGGCTCTGAAGAACAAGATTCAAGACATGATCGAAGCGAATTTGACCCTCCTGTCGAAACTCCAAATTTGATCAACGCGCCAATGCCTGATCATGGTAAAAGTTCCAATGCTATTGACGAAGACTCCTATGTTTATGATGTGAACAAGCTGACTATTCCTCTGATGACTGTCAAGAAAGACTTGTTGCGAGCTGGTATGTTTCCAGGATGCCCGGATGATTGTCGTTGGTGTGCATCTGAATCTGACGGATGTGCTTGGTTGAGAAGGCGTATTCAACGCATGATGGACAACCGCGAAGTACTATTTATGAAGCCTCCATCTATGGAGAATCTGTGCGAAGACATTTCTAAGAATTTGAAGATTGAAGACGTAAGCGAAGCCGAACCAGAAGTCTGGGATAACTTGGGGGAGCCAAGTGGAAAGTTTGATTTCATGGTGAAGTATACTTATCCGAAAGCTACAAAATTCCTTTTGAAGACGTCAAGACGAACGAATGGGGAGACAATTTCCCAGAAGACTATGCTGATGTGAACACAATAAGGATCACCTTTGTCGATCCTGCGTCTAGAGTGACACCTCTCATCATTACTTCTCCCAGACCAGATCCATATTCGACTGACAAATATATACCTTGTGTTATACTTCAAAATTTTCCATCCCATTTCTCAAGATAATTCACATATCCATACTCTAGGATTTCTCAAGGGTTGACCATACAAACCCTCTCCTAAGCAACCAACCCAAGCTAGGGTTTTGCCATTCTCAAGTCAAGATGGACATCCAATGCTTTAAAGTATTCAGCATACCTCATCATATGCTTCAAAGAATCACCATGTCAAATTTTAAGCCTTACAAGTCAAGTTTGCTCATCTAATTGCTTAGATAGCTGAAAATCAGTTGTATTGGACAAAAAGTCAACTATGGTCAACATATAGTCAAACTTCCTAATTTTTGGTCAACACCAATATTTTGAAGTAATATTCATCATTTGATCAAGGGTTGATCATGATTCCTCAAGAAAAGTCAAGATTTGATCAAAAGTCAAAGTTTCTAAATTAGGGTCTTTCAGACAAAAGTCAACAGAACTTTGACCAAACATAACTTTCACATACGTTATCAGAAATTTTTCCACCACAACTCATTTTGAATAGAATTCAAATCTCTACAACTTCATGTTTCACAAGCTTGGGCAGAAAATGCTTCATTTGGAAGTTATGGATCAAAACATTACAGGTCCTTTTAAAAGTCAACAAAAAGTCAACTTTTTGCAAAGAAGTGTTCATGAGCATGGAAACTTCAATGAAGATGAAACCAAAAGGGCTGTTTAGAAGACATCGTGAGCTTTCTAAAAAATCCAAGAACACCCAAAAATGTTAAAAAATTGAGCAAGATGCACATTGTGCAAGTTGAGCATTTTTGAGGAGGTGCAAAAGAGAAATACTTGAGAAAATCAAAAAATTTCCAAATGGGCCTAACTTTTCTTGGTTCAAACATGTTCCTTATCTGAATTGGAACCTCTAAGCCCAAGGCCACGTTTTATCCTTTATTTTTTATTTATTTTAGATTTTATTCATTTAAAAACCAATTTAATTAAAATAAAAGATATAAAATCAAAAATTTAGTGCAAGATGGATTTTCTCTCATCCTTGAGGTCCAAGCAAGCCAATTAAGTCTGATTATTTCGAAATAATTAAGATTGGCAAGTGATTTGATTGAAATTGGCTCAAAAAGGAAATATTTGGTTTGATTCCAAATCAAATTATCTTTCATTGATTGGCATGATATTTCTTGACAATTCTTGACCTAAATCACTCTAGTATAAATACACAATGATTCCAAATGCACAGAGGACGAATTTCTTGCCTCAAGAACCCTAAAAAATTTCAAGAAAACTTGTAAGAAAAGTAAGTTCGGTTTCAACTTTGGAGGCCAATTCAATGAGTTTGGAGGATTGAACGAGCATCCTCAAGGTCCCAGGAACCTATTCCAATCATCACCACGCATCCAGACGTCCAGAATCACAAAATCACCATCATGGTTTGCTCTCCAAAATTTAAAAATTGAATTCATAGTTACATGCATTTTAAACGTGTTTTGATCACATATTCATGTTCATGATGTTACTTGCAAGCTTTCTGTGTCATTTCATTAAGTTTTCAGTATAGGTACATGAATCTACCATTGTTAGGGTTTGAAACCTTGGTTTAGGGCTTTTCGTTTAAGACAAAATTAGCCAAAACTAGAGGCATATTCATGTTTAGGAGGTTGAAAGCAATCAATCCATTCCTTTCATGTAAATTTATATTGCGTATTGCTTGAGTTATGATTTTGCAGGGATATAGCTACAGAAGGTATCTGTAGGTAAAAACCGTGGCTAAAAGTCTATATCCCAAGGAAAAAGACGAAGGTTGCGCGCGTTTTCTGATTTTAAATTGATTCCCAGAAATCAATTTCCCTTACATTCGTTCTGTTTCATATGTCTAACACCAAAGCAGGTTGGCTCAGATGGCGAGGCGTATGTTCATCCTGTATGCACGGTTCGAACCCGCTTTTCCTGTAATTCCTAATGTTTTTTGATATTTCAGTTCCGTGGCAGCCTAAGCTCCAGCCGGATCCCTGCAGGAACACGCCCGTAAGCTCCACTGGATCCTTCAAGACATCCAAGCTCCACTGGATCCACTTCAACAGAAACTCTAGAAATGCCTACTTCTGGGTACCTCTAGAGAAACCCCGTGCCTACTGGTACCTCCATACAGAAACCCGTAAGTTCCAACTTCTAGGTGCCTCCAACAAAGGATTTCTCAGAAGCTCTAGCTTCTAGGATGGCTTCTTCTAGAAGCGTTTCATTATTTTATTATTTTTCCATATTTTTATTATTTTGCTTATTTCATAGTTAATTAATTAAAAATTAGTAATTAGGTTAAATAATTAGGATTAATTAGACAACTTCCACTAATTTTTCTCTCATTTTAATTAATTAATTTAGGGTTAGTATTAACTAATATTTCTTTAAATTAATTAAAATCCACTAGACTTAGGATTATTTTCCACATTTCAAAAAATCCAAAAATATTAGGATTAGTTTTCTTAGCACTGTTGCCTACAAACATATCATCTTAGTCCCTTCGAATCAAATATCATAGTCCCTCGATGACCCTCGATTGTTGCCTACGAAAGGTGATGATCGTCCCTACGAATGTGCTAGGATACTCCTACAAGTTGCCTTCTATGACCATCTGATGTCCCTTCGAATGTCCCTCTACATCCAACGAATAGGGTTACCTACCAACTAATGGTATGGATAGCGCTATTCTAAAGGAAAGTAAAATAACACGGAAACGACCGTTCAGAGTAAGTAATAGACTCTTAATTGCTTGCTCTATCAAAACACTTTTCATACTTCACACTTTTCAAAACATTTTCAAACACTTTGTATACATTCTAGTGTGAATCATTACAAAGTTCTTTTCCAAAACGAAACATTTCCAAGCACTTTGTATACATTCCAGCGTGAATCATTACGAAGTCAAAGCGAAATGACCTTTTCAAAAACATTTTCAAACACACACACAGAAAGCAAATTTTAAAGTGAGCTAAAGCAATTAAGAGCCCGTAGATAACTACGGATGGAAAGGGTGTTAATACCTTCCCTTTTCATAACCACCTCCCTTACTCAGAATCTAACGAAGGTCTTTTCCTGTTCTTTTCACCTTCCCTTAATTGAATAAAAGAAAAGTCGGTGGCGACTCTTGCTATCCGCAACATTTGCGATCAAACGCAAAACAAAATAAGTCAGTTCTCCCACCGTGTTACACTTGGTATGAATTGGTTGGAATATAATCATGTTTTTATCAACTGTTTTGACAAGTCGGTTATCTTTCTTGATTCTAGTGTCGAGAATGATTTGTTTTTGTCTGCTAAGCAAGTGGATGAATCTTTGAAAGATGGTGCTGTGTTGTTTGCTTTGTTGGCATCGTTAGATCTCAGTGAGAAACAAGCTATGGGTGAATTGCTTGTTGTCTGTGATTTTCCTGAGGTTTTTCCTGAAGATGTAAGTGATTTACCACCATAGCGTGAGGTTGAGTTTTCGATTGATTTAGTTTCTGGAACTAGTCCTGTTTTAATGGCTGCGTATCAGATGTATGCTTCTGAGTTGAAAGAATTGAAAAGTCAACTTGAGGATTTGTTTGAAAAGAAGTTTATTCGTCCGAGTGTATCTCCGTGGGGCGCACGTGTTTATTGGTTAAAAATAAGGAAGGTTCTATGAGGTTATGTGTTGATTATAGACAACTGAACAAGGTGACTATTAAGAACAAGTATCCACTTCCGAGGATTGATGATTTGATGGATCAGTTGGTTGGTGCTTGTGTTTTCAGTAAAATAGATTTGAGGTCTGGTTATCATCAGATTCGTGTGAAAGCTGAGGCTATTTAGAAGACTGCTTTTAGGACAAGGTATGGTCACTATGAGTATTTTGTAATGCCATTCGATGTGACAAATTCTCCTAGTGTGTTTATGGAATATATGAATAGGATTTTTCATGAGTATCTGGATCAATTTGTTGTTGTGTTCGTTGATGATATTCTGATTTATTCTAAAAGTGAAGAGGATCATGCTAAGCATTTGAGGATTGTGTTATCTGTGTTGAAAGAGAAGAAGTTGTATGCTAAGCTTTCTAAGTGTGAGTTTTGGTTGAAGGAAGTGAGTTTTCTTTGGCATGTGATTTCGAGTGGTGGTATTTCTGTGGATCCTTCAAAGGTTGAGGTTGTATCTCAATGGGAAGCTCCGAAATCTCTTTCTAAGATTAGAACTTTTCTTGGTTTGGCTGGTTATTATCGTAAGTTTATTGAAGGTTTTTCTAAGTTGGCATTACCTTTGACGTAGTTGACAAGGAAATGTCAAGCTTTTTTTTGGACTTTGCAGTGTGAAGCTAATTTTCAAGAGCTTAAGAGAAGGTTAACGACCGCTCCTATTTTGATTTTTCCTAATCCGACAGAACCATTTGTGGTGTATTGTGATGCTTTATTGATGGGTTTAGGAGGTGTGTTGATGTAGAATGGAAAAGTGGTAGCTTATTCTTCGAGGAAACTTAAAGTTCATGAGAGGAATTATCCGACGCATGATTTAGAGTTGGCCGCAGTTGTGTTTGTTTTGAAGATTTAGAGGCATTATTTATTTGGTTCGATAGTTGAGGTGTATTGCGATCATAAGAGTTTGAAGTATATGTTTGATCATAAAGAGTTGAATATGAGGAAAATAAGATGGTTGGAATTCTTGAAGGATTGTGATTTTGGTTTGAATTATCATTCGGGTAAAGCAAATGTAGTAGTTGATGCTTTGAGTAAGAAGCCTTTGCATATGTCGATGTTGATGGTATGAGAGTTGGATTTGATTGAGCAATTTCGAGATTTGGGTTTGGTTTGTGAATTGAATTCTTCTTGTGTTAAGCTTGGTATGTTAAAGCTTACTAGTGGTATATTGGAAGAGATTCTAGAAGGTCAGAAATTCGATTTGGTTTTGGTTGATAAGATGGTATTGATCAATCAAGGTCGAGGTAGTGATTTTTGAATCGATGAGAATGGTATCATGAGGTGTCGTGATAGAGTTTGTGTTCCTCATGTTGAGGATTTGAGGAATATAATTCTTGATGAAGGACATCGTAGTGGCTTGAGTATTCATCTTGGTGGTACTAAGATGTATCAAGATTTGAGGAAGTTATTTTGGTGGTCTGGTATGAAGAAGGATATTGCAGAGTTTGTGTATTCTTGTTTAATCTGTCAGAAGTCTAAGGTTGAACATCGGAAACCATCTGGTTTACTGCAGCCATTATCCATTCCTGAGTGGAAGTGAGATAGCATTTCTATGGATTTTGTTTCTGGATTTCTGAGGACTCCAAGTAGTCATGATTCTGTTTGGGTTATTTTGGATAGATTGACAAAGTCTGCTCAGTTTATTCTAATTTTGATGGATTATCCTATGGAAAAGTTTGCTAAGTTGTATATTGAGAAGGTTGTGAGTTTGCATGGAGTTCCGTCGAGTATTATTTTGGATAGAGATCCGAGGTTTACTTCACAATTTTGGGAAGTTTTGCAAAGTGCTTTGGGTACTAAGTTGCGTTTGAAAGGACGATTAAATTATTGGAAGATCTTTTGAGAGCTTGTATTTTAGAGAATGGAGGTTCTTGGGATAGTTATTTGCCTTTGATTTAGTTTATCTATAACAATAATTTTCATTCGAGTATTGAAATGGCTCCGCTTGAAGATTTGTATGGAAGAAGGTGTAGGACGCCTTTATGTTGGTATGAATCTGGTGAGAATGTTGTGGTTGGACCTGAGATAGTTTAACATACTACGAATAAGATTAAGATGATTTGGGAAAAGATGAAGATTTTCCAGAGTCGTCAAAAGAGTTATCATGATAAGAGGAGAAAGGATCTTAGCTTTGATAAAGGGGATCATGTGTTTTTGCGAGTTACTCCTGTGACTAGTGTTGGTAGAGCAATGAAGTCAAGGAAGTTGACTCCGCGTTTTATTGGTCTGTATCACATTGCTGAGAAAGTTGGTGAAGTAGCCTATCAAATTCACTTGCCGCCGTCACTTGCTAATCTTCATGACCTATTCCATGTATCTCAATTGAGGAAATATATAGCGGATATGTCTCATATTGTGTCGCTAGATGATGTGCAAGTTAGAGATAGTTTGACGGTTGAGACTTTACCGATGCACATTGAGGATCGAGAAGTTAAGCAACTTCGAGGTAAGGAAATCGCTTTGGTGAAAGTGGTTTGGGGAGGTCCTCCTAATGGTAATGTGACTTGGGATCTTGAGAGTCAGATAAAGGATTCGTATCCTGAGTTATTCGCTTGAGGTAATTTTCGAGGGCGAAAATCTTTTAAGTGGGGGAGAGTTGTAACATCCGATTTTTAATAGCTAATTATTAATTATTATTTTAGATTATATTATGTGATAATTAATTTATTTGGTAATTTAAAATGGAATTTGAATTATTTGAATATATATGTTATTTAAATAATTGAGTTTATGAGTAGAATTGTGGTTATTTGGTTATTGGGCCTAAGTTTAAGAATGAGAGTAATATGGAGGTGTTAAGTGTTAAGCCCAATAATACAATCCTAGTTAGTAAAGGGTTAGAAGGAAATCATAATTATAATTGCAATTTGGTGAAAGAAGAGGAAAATAAGAGAAGAGAATAGGAGAAGAAGAGAAGAGAAGGTGAAATCCTAGAAAGTCAAATCTTCAAGAGGTAAGAGGGAAAATCTTCATTATTATGCATTTGTGTGTTGTTGGATGAAACACCCGGCCGAAAATCAAAGGATATAACTATATATCAATGAAGTCGCCATCAAACGTTTTTTATCCTGCCAAGAGGGAAAGGTAAACATCGAGTAAACCTGAAACGAAGAAATCACGGTCTTGCGACCGAGAGATCGGGTAAGGAAGTCTGTTACGTGAGGGAAGGATTAGCACCCCACCGTAGTACTTTCAGATCCGCTTATTTTCTATCTAATGGGTGTAAGGGTCTTACTATATCTGTATATGGTATAATGTAGCAAAAAAATAAGAAAAAGAAATAAAGAAAAGAATAAAAGAAAGAAAACACGGGGAAAAGAAGGAAATATTTACAAAGGTTGCTCGATCTAGCCCCGCGACAGGATGCCTACGTATTCCCTCGTGCAATGTGAAAGTCAGAGCGCCGTAGTTTGGCTCACTTGTTTTGGTTGATTTGTGTTTTTTTAGATTAGCAGACGAAACAACAAACGATGACAAAACACCTCCATGATGACGAAACATCAGCTACATACGGGATGACGAAACATCAGGAGACGGGATGATGAAATATCAGCAAACGAGATGACGAGACATCAAATAATGAGATGGCGAAACATCAGAGGATGAGATGGAGAAACATCAGCAACAGGACGACGAAGCATCAACGGAAAACAGGACGACGAAGCACCCTAGACTAATTGGTTTGTATCTTTTACTTTGGAAAAAGTTTTAGATTATTAGAATGTTTTAATGCACTTGAAAAAAACAAGATTTTAATTTTTAGGATGCAAAAGGATAAAGGTAAAATGGCTAAGGGGAACTAACCTACTTCTAAATCCTAATGTTATCATGCAAAGTAGCTCCTAAGTTATGGATATAAACAAGGGGAGAATCTACCTAAAGTTATCATGCATGGATGCCTAACTTAATGTCTAAACTCGATGACTAAGTTAATCGAGCAAAACCTAAGGGGAACCTATAAAATAAATCATCTTTGTTAGGAAACCAAATGAGAAGAGGGGTAGAATCAAGTAAAGTGATTTGGCAAAAGCACCCAAACCAAGCACTAACATGTGCTAAAAAGAAAGAAGAAGAAGAAGGAAGAAGATGTAGTGAAATTTGAGTGAATTATGCTCATACAAAGTTTCATGTGAAGTGAGGTCAGTATACACAATATTCATTTACAAAGTTATACAAACCTTTAATAAACATCAAACATCGTTATAAACACCCCCAAACAAGTTAATTCACAAACTAGGTCGAAACTAATCCTAAAAGCATGCAAAGAGCTAATTGTGCGAAGCGTTAGACTTAGATGAAGTTGATAGACAATTAAAGAATAAAATGACATACAAGTCAGTAGCTAATCATGTTAATGCTCACTTACATCGTGCAAAATGAATCACAAAGATTCAAGAGCCAAAATATATCAAAAGTGCGCAAACATACAACAAACGCGTGTGGTGAAATGCATCTACGTGTGTGAGTTCATGTCATGAAAAGAAGGTGTCAAGATGAAGAGATTAAAATACCATCATCATGCAAATTAATTAATAATCAAATCATAAAAGAAATGTCATGAAGATGCAATTACAACATCGGTGCGAAAACTAGTTGAAATGCTTGTCCTAATAGGTGTTTGCAAACTAAAAGAAGCCATGGAAAGGCAAAGATGAAGAGAAATGAGCCAAGAGATGTTATGATATACAATTTACAGTAGAAAACATGTTATTTCATCAACAAAAACATTTTAACATGCATACAAAGAATTCAAAAGCAAAACACTCAAGAGAAATGCATTCGATTCGTACAAGTGCGAGTAGGCATATGCATATATGTGTGTATGTGCTTGTGTGTACATGTGCTAAGTGTCAAATGGTGTTGGGATCAGAGATGATATGTGATGTAAATCTACTCAAGTTATGCATTATCAAGTCATGAAATGCTTCAAATTGTACACATACAACATCTACACAAGAACTAGTTGAAACTTATCCTAGAATGCAACTAAAGATGGAATGAAGCATGGTTGAGGCATGAATGCAAAAGGATGAAACTAATGGAATACAAAGATGTTGATGGCAGTAGCTAGCATAGTAAAAATGCATGATCATCATGTGCATGTTCATTATTTACAATGCATAAACAAAAACAACTAGGAAAAGTTTAAACATGCATCTAGAAGTGTGTGGTGAATGTGTTTAGATGAATGTGTCCTAAAATGTTTGTGTCAAGTGTTGTTGACAAATAAGATGGATGATGAGGATGTAAACATGATTCTCACATAAACACAAAACAATTATCAAATCATACTTCACAACCAATCCTAATGCAAAGGTTAATGGTGGAAAGGGATGACTCTAAACCCTAGAATTAATTTGAAACATGCATACAAGCTAATGAGTCAATCATGATGAAGAGACAATATGAGGAAGGAATGTAACAGACAAGGTCAGTAGCTTAAGACCTAAGTAAACTATAAACAAAAGCAATTCAAACTAAACTTACACACACAAGTTCATTGTTTGAAACATCTAAACTAGTTAAACATGACACTTAAGAAAGATTTAAACAAAGTAGTTTTGATTTGAAAATTAAAACCATGTGTGACTTGTGTCATAAGTTTAACTCAAGATATGATTAATGAGCAACCAAATGTAGAAGATGAAGCTTCCATACACAAACAAATCACCTATTTAATGAACAAAATCATCCAAAGCAAGATACCACTTATCTTAGATCAAATATCATTGATTAAGATTTGTAGGAAGGAAAAGATGTCTTGTATGTCATGGGGTGATGATAGAACCCTCACAAGATGCTTGTCATGAGCTCAAGGTAATGTCAATTGAAGTGACATGCCTCAAAAGTCATGAACCTATAATCCCTCAAGGTATGTTTCAAACAAACAATAGAAGAAAAGAAAATCTAGCTCTTCTAGGTCATCATGATGACATTACAATTGAGTGAAAGTCAATGAATCAAAGAGCATTGAGTTATTGATTACATAATGTACAAGGTCAGAAGCAAAAATCAAAGATTCAATTGGAATTGGACTTCTAAAGCCATGCATGATGCATACAACACAAGTGGCACAACCATAAACATAGGTTGGTAATATTCTAATCAACAAAAGTTGCATGAGATTGAGCAAACTAGGGGCTTAGATGAATCAATCATACTGTAATCAAGGCCCTAAATATGCTATAAGAATGAAATAAGGAAATAAGAATTAAATGCGCAAAGAGTTGCATGAATGCATTCCTCACTTTACAATCCATGCACAAGAATGCAACAAATAAAATAAAGATCAAACTTCTAACTAAGGGGACCAAGGTGATCCTTTAAGGTCAAATATCTCTTAAGTATTAGAAGACTATCCTTGAGGTTATCATACCCTTAAACATCAATTAGAAACATAAACTATACAAGAGAAGGGTCAAAGAGCCAATGCATCAACAAATAGGGTTTCAAGAACCATGAAAATTTTGTGCTTAAGGTAGGAACTTAATGACTAACTTGGGATTTTCAATGAGTGAAAACATGTCACATATCACTAGAGCACTCAAATGGTCATCACATACCCTATGCTTGGCCTTAAATCATGTCCACAAGCTTTACAATTGAAGGTAGACCCAATTACACTAGGCAAAGGTATGCTCACTTTGGAATTCCATAAAAATAGAAAAGATGGAAGATAAAATCCAAGTAAAAATGAAATAAGGAGCTCAAATCCCTTACAAGTCAGGGACATATCCTTGCTCAATCCAAAAGTTCATGGAAAGGTCAAAATAAAATTCAAAAAGGTCAACACTATTAATATTTATGCTCATGTGACCACATAACAAGAAAAGTTAGTATAAAATGTAAAAGTCAGAAATAAAAATCTATAAAAATTGGAAATAGTAACTCAACATTCTAAACATGATTAAAAATATTTTTGGCATTTTTTATTTACAAAGAAAATGGTAAAAAAAAAAATGCAAAATGGATAATGCAAATAATGTATTTAATGCAAAAATTGACTTAATCATACAAAAATGACAAAATTGCAAAATAAAAATCAGAAATGCATGAAGTATGATTTAAATGAGCTAGAATATTTTTTATTCATTTTTTATATGCATGAAAGTATTTTTAAATGATTTAAATATGCATGAAATGCAATATAATGCATGAATTTATTTAAAAATGGAAAAAAATGAAAGAATTCTGAAATAAAATTCAAAAATGCATGAAACATGATTTAAATGGATCAAAATATTTTTTGTATATTTTTGTATGCATGAAAGTATTTTTAAATGATTTAAATATGCATGAAAATGCAATATAATGCATGAATTTATTTAATTATGAAAAAATGCAAAACTTATCAAATAAAATTCAAAAATGCATGAAAAATGATTTAAATGGATCAAAATATTTTTTGTATATTTTTGTATGCATGAAAGTATTTTTAAATGATTTAAATATGCATGAAAATGCAATATAATGCATGAATTTATTTAATTATGCAACAATGCAAAAATTATCAAATAAAATTCAGAAACTCAAAATTAATATTATGAAAGATTCAAAATATTTTTTGTGGAATTTTTTAACATTGGAAAGTATTTTTTAGGAATTTTTCAATTGAAATGCAATTAATTAAAGTAAGAATTTATTTAAATGATCAAAACAATTTAAAAAAATTGGAAAAAGTTCCACAAAATATTTAAAGTCATTTTGAGCCTATGATATTTTTTCTAGAATTTTTGGATGATTTTTGAATGCAAAATTAAATGATGCAAAATGCTAATTATGAAATAATAAAATGGAAATTCAAAAATTGCATGGACCAATCAGGACACGCCAACACATCATCTTCAACATCTAGCAAGCCCTAACACACACATTTTTTCCAGTTTCATGCAGGCAACTTCAAGCAATCGTATCTCACTCAATTCTCAACCAAATTAAATGATTCAAAGCTCAAAATAAAGATCACATGGCAAGCTACAACACACAACTTGTAAAATATCAAATGATCCATCACACATCAAGAAATCTGAGTGAGAAAATCAAGAAAATCATCCAAAATCTGGATTTTCAGAACTTCATGCTATGCAATATGCTTCACAAACAGCTGAAATTATACATCAAACCTAGTGTTTGGCCAGCTAACCACGCATACAAATCATCAAATTCATCAAATGCAAGCTAGAAATTCAGATTTGAAGTTTGAATCTTACCTCTTGATTTGGAAAATAAATCTAAATATGCCTCTGGATTTGAAGAGAAAACACCACACTCTTGCTCTTAGATCTTCAATGAAGTGATAATGATGAAGAAAATCCTCTATCAACACGATTTTGCTTCCAAGTATTAGAAAAACGAAAATGCAGAGCAAAAAGTGGATCTGGAAAACGAGAGAGAGGAAGCTAGCTTGCAAATGAGAAGCTTCTAATTTATATTGTGTGAAAATAGAGAGGGTAGCTTGGTCCTTTCAATCAAAATCCGTTATTTGCACACAAAAAAAGGTAAAAAGTGGCATCTTGGTTATGGCTTGCGTTTTGTGCACATTCTTGCTTGCTTGCTTGCGTTTTGTGAGCTGGATCATTAGTGAAGGCTTGGCTCACGTGATAGAATCCTCAAGCTTTCCAAAAATGATAAAAATCAGAAAACGCATGAAATGTGTGTGAGCAAAATGTGCTCAAAAGTGTTTAGGTTTTTATGGCAAATAAGGTATGCTAGCTGGCTGTTTCGAATCCTGGCTTGCTGGCTTAAATCAAACTTGCAAAATAACTTGAGAAATACACCAAAACACAACTATCCAAAAATCAGCTTTGTGTCACCTTTTTCTTCTTCAAATTTCTCACAAATGGCTCGTGCATTCCTTGGCCTCTTAATACACATCAATAGTTCCTAGCATGAGGATCAAAACAAGCTTTGGTTCATTCAAAATGGAGCAAAAATGAGTGAGATATGATTCTTCAAAGTCATGCATAAACAAGGCAAAATCTGGGCATCCACGCGCGCGTTCTGGCTTGCATGGGCATGCATGAGTCAGCTTCATGGCCTCAACTTGTGAGCCTTGTATCTTGATCAATTTTGAACCAAATGACATGATTCAAAGTTCCATTTAAAGCTCTCATGGCATACTTCAAAATGCATGAAGTGGTTTTCAAAAATTCCATCTAAAACAAAAGATATAAGCCTCAACATTATGCCTACCACCTATTTGTGAAAACTCCTCAAAGAAACGCCCAGAAAATGCCCAGAAAAATGCAAGCTTGCCCAACCTTGGTCAAATCTTGTGCATGAAACTTCTAACTCAAACATCTCTCAAATGGTGCATTTTTGAGAAATTTTACAAATTGGAAATCTTGTAGGATTTTTTCCAAGATTTCTAGAAATGTATGGTATGCAACCATTGGATAAAAATTGAGAAAATTATGATGTGTCAAAGTTCTATAGGGTGGACACTTAGAAAAAATTTCAAACTTCAAATTACTTCAAAAACAAGTTAACTCCAATTTCTTCAACTTTCTTGATTCAATGGTGAATTTGGTCATGAAAAATGAAAATATGATCTTTGAATTGATGGTTGACCAAAAGTCCACTTGGTCAACTCCTGACTTTGACTGATTTTGACCAAAATGACAATTTTGCCCCTTGTGATCAATTGACTTGCTTCTACTCAAAATTGAGCCTCGATATTTCACACATAGATGTCCAACAACATATAGAAACAATTGAAATCAAGTTTGAATGAAAAATCTGAAGAAATCCTAATTTCACTCAAAACCCTAATTTTGCTCCATGTGTTGAGCAATTCTTTGAACCATGATAAACTCAAGCTTCAAACTCCACAGAGGACCAAAACCCTAATTTCCTCAGATGAGTGCCATAGATGAATTTCCCACCAAATTCTTCAAAACTTTAATTCCTCTGGGATCAACAAGACAAATGGAATGTCTTGAGTTAAAACACATCTTGTAACTTGAAATTTCCACAGGCATGAGAGTTTGGAATTCCTTCAGAAGGGTATGCTAACCCAATCAACCTCCTTAGCTTGTAGAAGTCTTGAGAACCCAAAGAGCTTGGATCCTATCATGAGATATGAATGCAATGCAATATGATGTTTATGATAAAACATAAGCCTAAATCAAGAGGGTAAATTTTGGGGTGCAACATTGGGTAGTGATTAGTAACATGTTATAGAAGTGGTTATCTCTAATTCTAGGTTTTGGTTCTCAAATTGAAGTTGTAATTTGGGGATTTTGATGATTAAAACTAGATTTAATGATATGAATAGGTTTCCTATAATGTATACATGTTAGATGATGCTTAAAGGGTGATAAATTAGCATTAGGATCTGTTTTGGGGGTGAATTTCGTAGGTTGAAATGAACTGTCTGTAGCATAATTTTTGCTGAAAATCGTGAGGCCGCTGAGCGGGATGGGCTGAACGCGGAAAAAATATTCCTTTGTTTTATGCATGAATGGCTTAGGGGATTGCTTGCTTATAATTTATCATTAACTTACATGAATTTTAATAATTGTTTTTGATGAGTTTTGGATTATTTTTGGATGCGATTTCGATGAATACATGTCACTTGAATTAGTGTATGTATGTTATGTTTTGGATGGATTATTGAGAATAACATGTGTTGGATTGAATACTAAATTTTATTTGTGATGTGTGATAATAGTATATGCTATATGCATTGCTTGTTGTTGATGATACATGATGTTGTGCAATTGGTGGATAATTCACATGAGTTGAATTATGGTGATATGCTTGAATAATTGAGGTTGGTGGATAATCTTATTTTGCATATGTTGCTTGATGAATTGCACATGCATACATGGTTGACCTTGAAAATTGAGGTGGTGAAACTTTAGGTTCACATTTGGCTCAATTCTTGAATGAATAAGTAGCTGTGAAACAATGGGTTCACAATGATGGCTTTGGTCTTGTCTGGATCGGAAGTGTGGCTTTGGTTCTAAGTTAATGAATCGGAAGCGAGGAGAACAAATTGTTCCCAATGGTACCACACACATATTGAGTCACATTCCATTGTTGTCTCCTGAGTCATTGATGAATTTGTATTGTTTATTGGAATTGTGATATTTGATTATATGAATAGTTAAACTAATTGGATTGGTGACATTTATGATAATCGTGATAAATGTGAGTATGTTATACCTTGGATATTTTTATAATCATGTTATTTTAGAATATCACTTGAAGCGTGTGGAATTCGTGAATCAATATTGTTTCTATATTGCTTCCAATTATATATTTTTGGATAATGATGTAAGTTCTCACCCTTCTGTTGTGGTGTTGCCTCTATGTGGGTAACGTTTAGGTTCCGAGGATAGCGGTGCTTCGCACGAGACTAGTTGAGGAGTTTATCTATATATTCCTTATACTAGGTAGTGAGTCATTTCTCTGGTTATGTAACACGGGGATTATCTGGATTTCTGCTTTCATGAGATATTTATTATGTATTCTCATCTATGTTGGATTTATATGTTGAGATACTATGTTGATGTGACCTTGGTGCCAATGTATGAATTCTTATGATTTGATTTATGTTATGAATTCATCTTTAGTTCATCCAATGGTTATAGTATGAGATATAATCATTCATAGTATCTGAAATATTAAATACTCCGCTATGAAATGCATGATTTGGTCTTAAAGCATGAGATTCAAATAGGTGTTATGAATATGATCAGTGTATGTATTGTTTTAATTTAAAAATAAATATATATGTGACGCCCTCTTGATAGGCGTTCTATTTTACTCTGATTGTACAATATATTTATGCGGGGTCTTAGAGGGTGTTACACCGTAGTTCGGCTTAGATGTTTTGGTGGGTAGCAAGCTTTTTTATGAATGATGCTAGGTGAATCACGTCCTTTCTGAAAAAGTTTTAAACAATAAAAAGAGCTCGGGGGAGAAAAATGTTTGGATTGGTTGATTGCTTTTAATTTGAAAAAATATTTGAGTTGTTTTTAGAGTGTTTTATTATTTTCAAAAGAAAAAAGAGAGAAGTTTTAGTTTTAATGCAAGTATGCAATAGAAAGAAGAAAATACCTAAGGGAAACTATCTATTTCTACCCTTAATGTTATCATACAATGATTGATCCTAAGGTTGAGGATGAAGGAAGAGTATATATACCTATGTTGACACACATGGATAATTATCCTAATGTCTAGCTCGAAAGCTACCCTAACTGAGCGGTCCTAAGGGAAAAACAAACAAGTGCTTCGGCAAAAGCACACAAACATGCAATGCGAAATCATATGCAGGGAGATGAAGGCTTTAGCTAAGGGGAGAGAATCACCCGAAGCAAACAAGAACTAAGAGGGATAAGGGAGAGAGGCCATAGTCAATGGTAGCAAATCACCGGAGTCAACCAAGCTCTCTCTGTGTGGGATAAGGGAAAGTACACCATGACATTGAAATACCAGACAAGTAGAGTATATGAGTACAATCACAGAGTGAAAGCGCGAGTTAGCGCGAATTCTTGACAAAGCGTGAAGGGTTAGAATATGGACACTTATCCAATTGACGACTCGATACATCAACAAGCATAACTCCGAAGCATCGTGGTGCTTCACGAGCTAAGGATGACGACGACTTTTGAGCCCACGCTTTTTCCTACTTCTCATGATTTCTAGAAAACGGTAAGTGCGGAAAGATAAACCAGAGCAGTGTAATATTAAATGAGCACAATAGTTCGTAGCAATCAATAAAATTAGAACTACTATGAGAAATCTCGAGTAAGCTAGTATCAACAAATGCAAAAGTCAGAAATGGCTCGATCAATATAATCCACAATATGATATCATGCAGCATGTGCACGTAGCAGACACATCCTCACATTAGTCAAAACACCTGCACAAAGGTACATATCCAGATGTATAATATAATACATGTTTCTCGTAAACAAATGCGTCTAAAGCGTAAACAAAACCACGGGCAAAGTGGTAACCTCGGGCGAAGTGGCGTGTCAGTTTACCATAATTGGGTAACCAACAAAACTATCTTCAATGTACCTTGCACAAGTCAACAAATGCGTCAAAAATAACAAGGAGGCTGGAATATATTTGCACATTCATATTACAATTCAAAATATGATCCAATCATGAAGAAATGCAATACAAACATGTGTTGCAACATGGAAATAGAAAACCAGGCAGCCACATGCGCATAATGCAAAACACACCACAAAGGATATCAAAATCAAGCTAAATCCATCACAATGGTCCTCAAATAAAATGCTGAAAATAAGTAGACATCGAGAGAAGTTAGAAACCAAAAATACACATTAAAAATAGCCTAAAATGCATTATTTACAAAAATCAGCGCACAAAAACACCGTCACGGAATTGGCTCAAAGTCGCATGGTAAGCTACAAATGTACCAACGGTTCAAAAATGTGCACAGTTCGAATTAAAAGCGTGTGGAAGTATGACTTCCAAGTATGGGGAAGCAACTACATTTTAGAGAAAATACAAGGAAAATCAAACCGGAATCGATGGAATTCGCCTCAAATTCTATTCAAACATCAACATAAACTTCCTTGAGCATTGTCCATTAATTATACACATCCTTATGCTCATAAACCAAGTCAAATGGTGCAATCTAAACTATAATCAAGTGTCGACACAATTTCCAAATTCAACACTTTACACCAAAAATGAAACGCTATTTACAAAATTGAATCGAAAATTATGTTACCACATGATTAAATGTTCAACAATTATCCACAAAATTCAAGAGGCCAAGGTATGCCACAACTCAAATCCACCTTAAAATCCAACTATTCTTATGCTTCATGAATCGAAAAATCAAGAATTAACAAAGGTGAAATATAATCAACTCATAAAAGCATCAAGATTATTCAACATAATTTGAATGAACACCTCCAACCATCAATCACCCCATGAAATCAAAATTCAACTCCAAACTACAACTTCAATTTTTGAATTCGACATTAAAACATAACCTCGACACAACTCGAAATTCAAGACTACACCATAATTATCCAATTCTTCAACCAATAACACACTTCTCCATCATTGATAAATCAAGAAATTCACATAAACAACATTATTCAATTCATGAAATCAAATAATCAATCACAATTCTCAACTCATGAATATGCTAATTCAATTCAATTCAATTCATACTTTAATTAATTCTTGAATTCAATTCACACAAAAAATAGAATGCAAATAAGTTCAAGAAATCAAGTAGTAGAATTACCGGAATTGAAGAATTGGAGAAGAGGATAATTGGAATTCGATCAAAGCTTGGAGAAGAAGGCACTAGAAACGAATCAGAGAGGCAGAAAGGTCACCGGAAATGCGAACAACAACGTCAGCCTGAAGCGGACGCAGACAGAGGAAAGGTCGGAAGCGTGATAGTCTGGTTGTGAGGAAGAGCTCGACCAGTGAGAGCTAGTGACGGACTGGACTTTGCGTCGGAGGGAGGCGGACGCGGGCGATGAAGGGAGTTAACCGGGGTGTCGGACAGAGGGGATTGCGGCGTAAGGAGAAAAGAAAAAGAAAAATGGAAGAAAAAATTTTCGGCGCAGTAGTTTTGGTTTTCCAATGCGGTGGTTGGAGAATTCCGGCAAGTTGGTTGGTGGTTAGTGGTGGTTGTGCAAGTTTGAAGTTGAGAGAAAAGAGAGAGAAATTAGATAATGTTTTTGGTGATTTAAAAATTATGAGACCCTCTTGAAAAATTCTAAATTTTTGGATACATACTCCCTCCAAAAATGGGCCTTAAAAGGAAGTTGGACTCAAATTGGGCCCAAATTGACTTTATCTGAATTAAAACATCCACTCGCAGAATCATTAGTAACCGTGCGAAATTTGGAATCGAGCTCAACACAAAAAAGGCCCGGACCAAAATTTCATGCTACATAGACAAAATTTCAGCTCAAACGGATGAACGTCGAAGGAGATTTAAATTTTTGAGCGCGTCGACACTGAGCTAAAAATTGCACAGTGCAGAATTTCCCTGCAAAAGTTACCGATCAGTACTGGAAGATTGCCCCGAACAAAGGCCTTAAGATCAAAATTTGAACTCGGGATGTGAATGAAAATCGAAGCCAACGAAATTTGTGAAATTTTGGAATTAGTTCTGTCGCGATCCGATAAAAATCGAGAGATATGAATTTTTGAATATTGCGTATCAGAGAAACTTATATTCGGTTCAGCTCAAATATCTCTTTAGTAATAAAAAATTTGGGCATTATCCGTAAAGAATTAGCTTTCGGCTCGAACACAAAATTCAAAAAGGACATTGAGACGAAATTTTGGGCGCTGGAGCCACTCAATTTCGACGTTCTAGTCGAATGTTATGAATTTTTTAATGTCCCGGAAACACGGTTCGTCCAAACAAATCAATTTTCCTCTCTTTAAAGATTAATTTTTTTGGAGACCTTCTTCGCACAATTAGCCCCCGAACCGGGAATAAAAGTTGAAGATAACATCGAGATGGACTTGCCAATAAAAAATCAGCCAAAAATACCGAACGAGATGAGAGTTATGAATTTTTGAACACCCGAAACACATATAAACAACAAGTGAAATAAATTTTGTTCCAAAGAAATTAAATCATTTTGAGGCTTTTCTCGATGAATTGGATCTCGGTGCGAACATATGAAATATAGAAAATACCAAGACGGTTCCAATGCCAGTGAAACCACTCCAGATTAATACTCCAGTCGAAAGTTACGAATTTATGAGTTTGAACCAGCAAAATCGTTGTCTCTAATCCGAACTATTGTAAATCAACTAAAACGCTTGGATTTCTCTGCCATTTGAGATATGTTAGAACTCACGAGACCTTGTCATGATGATGAATCGGTTGAATATTGATTGAGATGTTTGAGAAGCCACAAAATGCAATTAAGCTCAGAGAAAAAAATTGTTTTAGCTGCTGTCATACAAAATAATTACTCTTTTCAAAGGGAATTACCTCAAACCCATGGTTAATGTATGAATGACTTGTATGCAATGCACCTAAAAAATTAAGCGTAAGCCAAATTGTTTATTAAAATGAAAAGGGCGAATTTTGGGGTACAACAACCACCTTATGATTCCTTTATTTCCTATTGATGATGTTTGTCATGTATGTTGTAAGGCATGTTTGGGTACATTTGGAAAACACGATATTTATTGTAGGGAGCTTCCAAGCTTCAAATACCGACACGACCTTGTTAGGATGTCTTGTTTGATATATTCTGACGTGTCGGAGTATCCGTGAAGAAAAAGGCGTTGGTGAAGTTTTTTATTGTCCCACTTGAGGGGAGAGCGACACTTAGGCCAACATGTTTGTGGGAGGGAAACATGATTGTGTGGACTTGACAGGAGTTTCTCCACTTATGGGTTTGAGGGATTGTGGTTTTACTGTGGGGCAAACAACTCTCAAAGTTGCTTCCAGTAAAGTGGTCAAACATGAAAAAATGTGTTCTAAAAATAACCATATTTTATACCATTTGTCTTTGACACTTTTGATTTCCTAGCATCAGAAGCAATTAATCCTTTATAGAAAATTTAAATACTTATGAATAACAATATTGTATCTTCTAATCTATGTACAGTTGTTTTTTATAAATAATTTAATGGATGTAACTCACCCATTAAAAATGGACAAATAGAATATCGCCGATTTCAAACCCGCGTCCCTTGTACACAATCATGCCTTGTACACAATCATGAACTGAAATTGATTTAATAGAACTACATAAATATTCTTTTTTTAAAATATTAACAACTGAACTGATTTAAAAAAACTACATAAATATCTTTTATAATATTAACAATATACTATTTCTCCGCTGTCGCCAAAGAAATGCGGTGATAATAACAATCTTGTTTAAACCATACACGAAAAACTCATCTCAAAAGAAATATAAAACATTCAATTATTTTTTATGTGAAAATATGATAACCACTTATTTACCATCAATTGTGTTCTTCCAAATTATTTGATTGCAAAACATATTATTTAAAGTTTTAAACCTAATAATAGATTCAAACTACACACGAGATTTTATTTAAAAATCATAATGAAATAAGCTCAACAAAAAAGTAACTAAAATATGTTTCTTCCGCACATTAATCCCGAAAAGCTGCCTTTAACTCTCTTGCGTTTCTTTTTTATTACTTGTCCTGACAACTTCTTCAACCACATATGTTTTGTAAAATTTTCACATGAGTTTATTATCATTGAAGAATTTTTCGAAACAACATCCTTTGGATTATAGAATTTGGTAATGACAAACTTCAGGTTGTCATTACACGGCCATACCATGGTATGTCTCTCGATTGTATTAAAAATCGAGACCAACTCGTGTGAGTCATATAAGAGGCTTCCACAATCCCATATAGGAAAAGGAGATGCTTCTTTCCCACTCCCAACCATCTCAAGAGATGTTTCCATGGAGACTATATTTTCTTTGATTGAGGAGAAGGCACTATGCCTCACACAAAATATTATGCACACCTATTGATCTATTTATATGAGATTCTCAATAGTCATAGTCATATACGTATTTAATAGGATATCTATATAAATGATCGAGTCTACTTTTAACAAAAACAATGACAAATGCATGAGTTTTAATATTGCTGGCAATAAATAAATTAACAAATATTTATATTAATTACTACTAATATAAATGTTTATTATGGAAAGTTAATTTTAATTTATTTTTCCTTTTCTTTTCTCTTTTTCTTCACTCTAGAGACTAGCCATGACTAACCGTCCATTAGTATTAATATTCATCATGCAAATTTGAACCAGTCAATAAAATTTTCTAAAAAATTAAGTCAAAACAAAAAGTTCAAAATTGTGAAAAAATAATAATGTTAAAGATATAAAACTACATATTATTATTTTTATGGGAAAAGATCAACTCATTTCACTAATAATAATATTCTGAAAATATGCTGGACAAACAACAAAATTATAAAAACTAATAAAAGATGGATTCGCATGCACCAAAATTCCCAGAGCCTCTCCAGTACTGACGTCGGTAATAGGAGAAAACCATTTTGTTATATCGACGATAAAATGTCCCTCAGAATCTCTAATGCAAACACCGACACCTACTTTATCATGAATAAAAGAAGCATCGATGTTACATTTAAATCGACCCGCAGAGGCTTTAACCCAACTAATATTAGAGAAAATCCTGTTTAAACTAATATTATTGCCTCGAACATATTGGGCTTCTTTCCACCCTACTTGGAGATGCATAGCTCGATTACAAATATCAACCACAAAGTCAACAATATGATTCCAAATATTATTATTCCTACTGTTTCAAATACACGGGATAGTAGTAAACATAGCTTGATGATCATGATTTGAAACTTGTAAGAAAGATAGAATAATAACGGTGATGTCCCCCCCGGTTATAAATCAAAGAACAAACTTAGTTTGGACCATAAGTCCACTATTTCCCAACACTCAATACTCTTTAGACATTGGAAGAATAAATGAACATTATTCTCTTCACCTTCCATACAACCTATACAAGTAGAAGGACAGTCAATACCCCGATCTAAGAGACGACTTCTAATGGAATACAATTCCTACAAAGCTGCCACACTAAGTTCTTTACTCTTGGAGAACATTTGATATTTCAAATAAGATTCCAATTACCGGTAACTCTAAGATGAGAAATATCGATGGCCTCGTTGATACATAACTGATACGCATTACGCACAGAAAAAAAACTCATCCTTCTCAAACTTCCAAATTAATTTATCCTCTTTAACTTCTCCAAATAAAGGTGTGTTAATAATCTTCTGAGCAACCACAAATCCTACTAGAGGATAAACCATATATGAGTTCCACTGCTTTCCATTAGACAACATCATATCTGAGACTTTGAGCGAATCAACCACGTGATTAGTTGGCCAAGAATTCATATAAAATACTATCATTATCATATTATTTTGATGGTAATAGGAATATGATGACTGCTACTCTTATTTTACATAAATATTCTAGACTTAATTTTCAGTTATATTTTAGGATATAAAAGGCCAGCATTAACTTAGAATAAGTTTGGACTGTCTTAATTTAATAGAATAAGAAAATATCATCCTTAAATATAGAATTTGAATGTTAAACTCTTCGGGTGCATTTGATTTGCTAAAAAATGAGGTATTAGATTATATAACCTTTTTTTTTATCTTGTTTGATGCAAAAACTAATCATGATATTGGATAAAAAATAATTTGAATGTTAAATTCTTCGGGTGCATTTGATTTGCTAAAAAATGAGGTATTAGATTATATAACCTTTTTTTTTTATCTTGTTTGATGCAAAAACTAATCATGATATTGGATAAAAAATATGGCAAATGAGTGGACAAAACTATGAATTCTTATCCCTCATTCAACCATGGGACAACTTTTTGTCCCAAGCCCAGATTATCAAAAAATATCAAAATACCATTTTTTACTTTCTTTCTCATAATTTAATATTGTAATTCATAAATATAATATTAATATTTATATATCAATAAATAATATTATAATAAAATATTATATTATATTTATCTAGTTCATTGATATATCAAATAAAATAGAGAAGAATCATCTTCTCATTATTTAATATTTTGATTCATAAATATCAATATTTTTATATCAATAAAAAGTATCATATAAACATTTATATTATTTTATCTATGACATAAATATATTAAATAAAGTAGAGTAAAAAATTATTTTTCATCTTTATTTTCCTTATTATTTAATATTTTAATTTATAAATATATTTTTTATATTAATAAATAATATTATAGTAAATATTATATTTATTTGAATGATGCATAGAGATATCAAACAAAATCAGGAAAAAAGTGTCCAATGCATTAACCATCAAACACAGTACACTAAAAAAGTTGTCTTGTACTTTCTAGTATTGTTTTGTTTAGTACTTCTTATTTTGCAAATCAAACACATTCTTCTTGTATAAATAGAACATCATGCACAATTTCAAATCAATCAAAAACAAATTTACATTAAACAAATTTCTGAATCTATTATGGTATTCAGAGCATTTTTTGCCACCACTGTGGCTTTTTCCGTTTTTCGCTACAAGCTCGTTGTGAGTCTTTAATGGCGGTCCAGTAATCACCAGCGCTCTTATATACGACATCGAGTCTTCCTTTCACTACTTTCAACTACAAATTTATAGAAAAACTAGATAGATGATAAGAAATATCTAGTGTGGCTACAACTGGTAGAACTAGTGCTTCAAGCGCAGTGTCATCATCATTATTGTGTTGTTATGTGAATTCTTGACTAATATTTATCCGAAGCAGATTGTCTTGCCGGTAACGTGAATCATGCATTCATTTCATGGGAAATCAATCCTAAAACTCAATTGTATCTCAAAGATATTCTACGTGTTTCTTCAATCACTAAAGACCTAATTAATGTTCACAAATTTGCTTATGATAATAATTGTTATTTCCAAATTCACCAATTTCACTATGTTGTGAAATCAAAGGCTGATAATACTCCTCTCCTTCATGGTCCAATAGCTTCCAGTGGCATATATCCTTTAGACAATACTAGTTTCAAGTCTATTTCATCCCTAAATAATGTTTCCTCTTCTCAAGTGAACCACACTGTGTCATCTCACACACTTTGGCATAATCAATTAGGACATCCTAGTCCTGTTACTCTAAATTATATTTTGAAGATGTGTAATTGACAAGTGGTTTTTACACAAATATTTAGCTCTTTTCTTTTACTTATCAAGCTTTGATTTCGTTTTACCGCATAATATGCTTTGGTTTTGTATTTTAGTGTTTTTCAGGTCAAAGGAATAAAACAGGACAAATCGGGGCGGAAAAAGTGCAGAATTCAGAGTTTCGTAAGAAGTGCTACAGGAGCCCTGACACGAGCCATGTTAGGGGGAAGACTTGGAAAGTGTGGACAACCAGGGGGCTTACACGGGCAGCCGTGTCACCTGACACGGGCCGTGTCACCTGACACGGGCCGTGTCAGCATGCTTGGAACTGAAAAGAAGAAAATAAATTTCTGAAGCTAACACGGGCAACTGTGTCGCTTGACACGGGCCGTGTCATCCAGTGACGCTGATTTTAATTGTTTTTGTAATTTTTCACTATTTGGGACCCAAAGAGGCGTTTTGGGCATTTTTAACCGACCTAAATGAGTTTTTGCTATTTACAGGAAATTCCACGATGAATTGGAAAACTTTTTAGCCCATAAATAATATTTTACACGATTGAAGATTGGAGAATTGGAGGTTCTTTGAGAGAAAAGGATTCTCATGAGCGGAAGTCATTGAAGATCCAAGTTATCCAAAATACCTGTAATGTCTAATTTTTATCTTGTAATTATTTTGAACAATATGAGTAGCTAAACCCCCCAATGCTAGAGGGTGTCTCTGATTTAATTTTGTAACTATGTTAAATTCCTGAGTTATCAATTTCATGGTTTTATTATTCGATTAATCTACAACGTTTTTATGCTTTCCTGATCGGACCAATTATGATTGAGTTACGGTTAACAACCAGCTGAACCGCGGTTGTTAAGGTTTTTGTGCGATTAGTCTGTAGTAGATATCACCTAGGACTATGGATAACCTATAGTTACCGGTTTACCAATGATCAAATAAAGGCTTGAATTCATCATAATTCTCTAAGGACTTAGGAATTAGGATTGAATGTTCCAAAGTTTTTCCCACTAAGGACTTAGGGGAAATATCCAAAGGGCTGTTAATTGAATGATATGAACTTGTTGAATAAATCAGGATTCAAGGTAATTATAGGGCAAATTATACACTTTACCCTAGCATGAACCTCATATTGTTAAAAAGCAAATTTATATTTCTGTTAATTGTTACGTATAATCTCAAAAGCAAAAATCTCAAATAGAGTTTTTTTGTTTCATTGAACGTGAATTGAACTCAAGAATTATATGCAGTCCTCGAGATCGATATTCGGAGAATTTATCTATTATTACAAGAGGCAAAAATAGTACACTTTCTATTTTTCTCATCAAGCTTTTGGCGCCATTGTCGGAGACTGCCTAGTTATTGTGTAATTTGAGTTCAATTAAAATTTTGTTGCTCCGCAACTAAATTTTTTTCTTTTATATTATTTTTATATTTTTGTGATTTGTGTCTAATATTTGTATGCGTTGAAAGCCATCAACTAAATTTATTTTGGACGCAGAAATTAAAAGGACTTTTCACGAAAGGCAAAGGCAAGCTCGATTAGCCATAACAGCTTCTGACGAAGAACATTCAATTCATACTAAGTCAGAGTCAGAAGAGGAAGGTTCGTCAGATCATTTGTGTTCATAGTCCGAAAAGAGATCATGGATGAAGATCCACCAAAGAGACTTCTTGGTGATTATGGTGGGGCAAATGCACTGGGTGGCAGGTTGACAATTGTAAACCATCTGGTGAATATGCCAAATTTTTAAATGCATCCGAGCACAATCACTCAGCTTGAGAGAAGATCTTTCACAGCGAAGGTCAATGAAGATGCCAACAAACACTTATAGAGATTTTTGACCATGAGTACCACATTGAAGATTGACAGGCATACAGATGAAGCAAAGAAATTAAGAATGTTTCCGTTTACCCTGTCTGAAGATGATGAGGAGAGGTTTTACTTACTACTTATTGGTAGTATTTCTACTAGGGAAGAGATGGAGAAAAATTTTCTTGGTGAGTACTTCCCAGCTTCTGGTTACATTTGCAAAAGATATGACATTGTGAATTTTAAGCAGAAAGAAGGAGAGTCACTCGGTGATTCTTATAAGCGATCCAAGAGGTTGTTGGTATCTTGTACCACTTACAATATAGACCAAACTGAGAAAATGAATATGTTTGTGAATGGCCTCAGATTAAGAAGATCATTGAAGCAATTGCTACGAATGAACATCTGGAAGAGTGTGACAGGATTACAAGCAAACTAGAGGGAGTGATTGATTTGAGTTGGAATTGAACAGGCAACTCAAAATGGAAGAGGCAATTGCTGCAGAAGTGGAGAAAAAGCTCAAAGTTATGAACATGGGTACTCAACAGGTAGCTCAGGTTAAAAATGTTGTTTGTGACATTTGTAGTGGACCACACCTTAATGTGCAATGTCTTGCAACTCCAAAACAAATTGAGGAGATAGAATTCTTGAATAAGAATAATCCTTATTCTAACACCTACAATCTTGGGTGGAAGAATCATCCGAAATTTGCATGGAATGATCAGCAACAACAAATTCCTCAAAATGCATAATAAGAGGTAGTTATTGAAAAGATGGCTGCCCACACCTCTCAATTTCAAGAAGAGACAAGAAGCAATCACAGGAATACCATAGCTGCAAAAAAAAAATTGGAAGTTCAAGTGGGACAGATTGAACAACAATTATCCCTGAAAGAGCAAGGCAACCAGAAGAATCATGAGAATGTGAATATTGTCACAACAAGGAGTGAGAATGTTGCTAAAGAAAGAGAGAAAGTTGTAAAGTTTGATGATAACATTATTGAAGTGGATTTAAAAGTGAGAGAGAATAAGAAAAATCATGAAGAAGTAGTGTCACTTGTGAAGCCAGATGTTAAACCAGTGATTAAGTTGCCATATCCCTCTCAAGTGGCAAACAAAGACACAAAAGAGAAAGAGTTTGATAAATTCGTCAAACAGTTCAAAAAGTTGGAGATCAACATACCTTTCTTTGAAGCACTCGAGAAAATTCCTTTGTAACAGAAATTCATGAAGGATGTTCTATAAAAAAGGCCAACAGATAATGAACAGGTACCCGTTGATGAGGAATTATGTGCAGTCACGCCAAAGAGAAAAATTCTTATTAAGCAGAAGGATTCAGGATCAGTTGCAATACCTTGCACAATAAAAGACAGAAAATTCAAAAGGGTTTTAATTGATTGTGGTTCTAGTGTCAGTTTGATGCCCTTGTCTATTTTCAAAAAGCTTGGTATTGAAAAGATAAGCGGGAGTGGGACAAAATTGAAATTTGTTAATCATACCGTCAAGCAGTCATATGGGATAGTTGAAGATGTACTGGTGGAAATTGACAATTTTGTTTTTCCTGTTGAGTTCTAGATAATGGATATCCTTGAAGATGAAGAGACTCCTATAATTCTTGGTCAACCATTTTTGCTAACTAGTCGGTGCAATTTTGATATAGAGATAGGTAATCTGACATTAAAATCTTTTGATGAAGAGATAACATTGAAAGTGTTGGAGATCAAGAAGCAGGATGCATGTGGAAAGAAAAAACCTTCAATGGGTATGATTAAAGTAGAAGGAGAAAATAAACTTTCAAAATCACTTCCCGAAGAAGTCTGAGGCAGAATCTCTCGGGTGGCATCAATAAAAATTCCAAAGTCCAGTCAAAAAGTCAGGAAGAGAAAGAATAAGGAACACAAAGGTGAGAAGATGGAAGTTGAAGATAATGGGAAACATGCAGTGGTTAATGCTTTTGATCTAGATGAGTTTTGGGTTGCAGACAGTACAAGCAACAAGGTGTGGAAGAGAAAATATCCCCCATAAGGGAAGAATCGTCGAGCCATGCGACGTTAAATGCAGCGCTTCGTGGGAAGCAACCCACGTTTTTCATAACTTAGTTTTTCTTTTTGTTTTGTTAGCAGGTAATAAAAAGGGAGCCTACTGGTGAAAGCTAGGAGGCAGCATCTGGTGTTGCATTACCCTCTGTGAGTCCCCTTTCTCGAGATTGTACTTAAACATTAAGGCTAATGTTCGATTCAAGTTTGGAGGAGGCTTTACTTCTTTTCTTTTCAAGTTATTTATTGGTTCTATGTTAATTGTTGTGTAAATCCATGAGTTGAAGTCCTTCCTAAATTTTGCCGATTTTTTATTTATTTATCAAGAACTTGTTTCTCATAGAGTTCGAGAATAGTATATAAAGACAAAGAGATGGTTGTTAGAGGGTATGGAGTTCAGAATAACATGACAGTGATACGAGTCCAACATGTAAATTTGTACCATAGTACTTGAATCTTGAGAAGTACTCCTTGAGTAGTTTATCTATACAGTCTGGCGTAATTTAGATTCACATGCAGGTATGATTGGTTGAGAAGCTAATAAGGATGACACTAAATTATGAAAAGGCGGTAAAAGGAAACCGACCCGCTAAGTTGGGTAGCTCTCACCAGGTTATTCAGCCCAAAGGGGGTTGATCCCTAAACGTCTCCAAATGAAGGAAAATATATAACTGCCAAGTTTGAAAATTTAATCGGTAATAAAAAGTAGAAAATGCTACTCGTTTGGTGCCCGAACAAGTGAAATTCTTGGTTATTCATGGGCATGTTATGATTATCATAAATCTCTGTGCCACAATTTGATTGTGCGAATGAAAAAGGAGGGAATTCGGAAAAGACTTAAGTACAAAGCATAGTTGGAGAGGTATTTAAAGAGGAACCTCAAGGTTAAAAATTTCTTACAAAGACTCTTCGTGTTATGTGAAGGCTGGATGGACTACCTTTAGAACAATATGAACTGAAGTCCCACGTACAAGTACCAGACTGCTTTGATTTTCATCAGTTATTGTAATTGTCGCTTGAGGTCAAGCAACAATTTTAGTTTGGGGGAGTTTGTCCAGTGGTTTTTACACAGACATTTAGCAGTTATTTTAGTTATAGTTTCTTTTACTTGTCAAGCCTTGATTTCGTTTTACCGCATATTATGATTTGGTTTTTTGTTTTAGTGTTTTCAATTCAAAAGAATAAAACATGATAAATTGGGGTGGAAAAACTGCATAATTCAGAGTTTCAGAGGAAGTTCTACAGGAGCGGGTTGTGTCAGGGGGAGACTTGGAAAGCATAGACAATTAGGGGACTAACACGGGCATCTGTGTCTCCTGACACAGGCCATGCAACATGCCTGAAGCTTAAAAAAAGAAAATAAATTCCAAAGCTGACATGGGCGGTTGTGTCTCCTGACACGGGTCGTCTCAGCCAGTGACGCTGATTTTAATTGTTTTGTAATTTTTCACTATTTGGGACCAAAGGGGCGTTCTGGGAATTTTCAACCGACCTAAATGAGTTTTTGCTATTTAAAGGAGTTTCCACAGTGAATTAGAAAACTTTTTATCCATGAAAGAATATTTTACACGATTGAAGATTAGACAGTTGGAGGTTCCTTGGGAGCGGATGATTCTCATCAGAGGAAGCTATTGAAGATTCAAGTTATTCAAAATACCTGTAATATCTAATTTTTATCTTGTAATTATTTTGAACAGTATGAGTAGCTAAACCGCCCTAATGCTAGGGGGTGCCCCTAATTTGATTTTGTAACTATGTTGAATTCCCGAGTTATCAATTTCATGGTTTTATTATTCAATTTAATCTACAATGTTTTTATGCTTTTCTGATTGGACCAATTATGATTGATTTACGGTTAACAACCAACTGGACCGCGGTTGTTAATGTTTTTGTGCGATTAGACAGTAGTAGATATCACCTAGGACTAGGGATACCCTATAGTTACCGGTTAACCCTTGATAAAATATGTTTGATTTCATCATAATTCTCTAAGGACTTAGGAATTAGGATTGAATGTTCAAAAGTTTTTCCCACTAAGGACTTAGGGGAAAATAACCCAAAGGGTTGGTAATTGAATGATATGAACTTGTTGAATAAATCAGGATTCAAGGTAATTACAGGGCAAATTATACATTTTACCCTAGCATGCACCTCATATTGTTAAAAAGAAAATTTATATTTCTGTTAATTGTTAAGTATAATATCAAAACCAAAAATCCCAAATATAGTTTTTTTGTTTAATTGAACGAGAATTGAACCCAATAATTATACGCAGTCCTCGAGATCGACATTTGGGGAACTTACCTATTATTATAAGAGGCAAAATTAGTACACTTGGTATTTTTCGCATCAGTAATCTCTCTAGTATTCCACGAAATAATATTGACTTTTATGTTGCTTGTTGCGTGTGAAAGTCTCATAGGTTGCCTTCTCAGCCTTCTAATACTATTTATACTGAGCCTCTTCAACTTGTATATTGTGATTTGTGGGGTCCAACACCAATGGTGTCATCTATGGGGTATAAATACTATGTTTCATTTATTGATGTCTTCAATCATCATACATGGATATATTTTATAAAAACAAAGGATGAAATATTGTCTAAATTTATGGAATTGAAGAGTCTGGTTGAACTTCAAATTAAACATTAAGCTAAAAGGCATACAAACATATTGGGGTGAGTTTAGACCTTCCAAACAGTTCCTAGCTAATCTAGTAATTATCCACCAACTTATTTTCCCTCACACTCACCATCAGAATGGGGTTGGTTGAAAGGAAACACATAGATATTGTTGAAAAATATTTTTCCTTGTTGTCTCAAGCTTCCCTTCCATATCGTTTTTGGGACCATGCATTTTATATTGCAGTTTATCTAATTAACATTTTACCTACCTCACACACTAATCTAATTCTTGTCCAAGTTTTGTTTAATACACCTCCAAATTATGCTTTCCTTAAAGTGTTTGGTTGTGTCTGTTTTCCATTACTTAGACTCTACAACAATCATAAACTACATTTCAGGTCCCCAGAGTGTACCTTTCTTGTCTATTCATCATCGCATAAAGGCTACAAATGTCTTGATGCATCTAGAAGGTTATTCATCTCTTAAGATATGTTGTACAATGAGTATTTATTTCCCTTCAACTATCTCAAACTACCTTCACAGTCCAACCATATACCTTTATTCATACCCTTCACCTATCCTCTTGGAGTTGTGTATTTCATTCCTATGCCATTTACCCCACCCATTAGACAAACACAATCAGAGATATCCCACCTCAAATATACTCACCTATTCCATCTCACCAAAGTTCTATTCACCTTATTGATAGTCATAACTCCACCTCACTAAATCTACAACCTAAAACAAAATTGATCCCAATTCCCCTACCCTAATCCCTAAGCCTCTCACCACTCACTCCTATTAGTCACCATCCTATGACGACACATTGCAAAACTATAAATCCTAGACCCCGTTAGTTTCTTACCCTTCTCTTAACCACCACAAAGCCTACCAATATCAAACAAGCCCTTACCTAACCTTAGTGGACTCAACCGGTGGAAACTAAGTATAATGCTCTTATGACAAACAACACTTAGAATTTAACATCTCCACCCACTAGAAAATTGAATGTAGGATGTACATGGGTTTTTTCGTGTCAAAAAGAACCCTGATGGCTCTATGAAAAAATATAAGGAAAGGCTTGTATCTAAGATTTACCTTCAAAATTATGGGTGTGAATACACATAAACCTCCTCACCAGTTGTGAAGCCCATCACTTTGTTAATTATGCTAACCATTATCCTCACAAACAATTGGACACTCAAGAAAGTTGATGTGAACAATACTTTTCTTAATGGCTATCTTGATGAGGATGTATATGTTCGCGGTAAAAAGTGACGAACGAGGAAATCGAATTGGAATTCGAATCTCAGGCTCAAAACGATTTACTCTTTTGATTTTTTTTAAAAGATTCCGCGAGCACCAAACTTTATTGTTTCCAAACAAGAAAAGAAGATGGAAAAGGGGAAAGCTGACATACCCTAAATATGATATGTGATGCGACTAGCGTGAACTAGACGCAACGCATTGGGAAGAGACCAGGGTAAGGGGGTTGGTTATATAAAGGGAAGGTATTAGCATCCTATATATCTATAGTTTTCTATAGGAACTTTTTTATGCATATTTTGTATGTTTGTGTGTTTTATTTTCTATGCTATTTCGGGAAAATTTCTCCTCTACGATTTAAGAAAGGTAGGTTAGGTAGGAACCTAAGTTTTGTTATAATTATTATGCTCGCAAAGATCATTGGGATCCTCTACATACATATCCCCTAGTGGGAATCAGAGCATTTGTAGCTCGATCTAAGGGAACTAAGGTTTGTTTGGTTTGATGGAGAAAGAAGTATGCTCGCAAAGGGTGAGACCTTGTGCCTACGTATTCTCAAAAGGAGGTTGAGAAAGTCAGAGCAATCGTAGTTCCCACTTATGTGCTAGTGGAAGCAAAAATGTTAAGAGACAAAGACAAATGTCATCTAAATGAAAAATGTATCTAATCTATTTCATCATATACATTTTTGAAAATTTGATTGATTAAATCTTTCATTGTAAGCATTGGGTGTTTTGCTCGAGTGTACAAGCGTTACCACTTACAAGTTAAGAAAGATGTTTGAAAAACGTCTGAATCTTTCATTATAAGCATTGGGAATTTTGCTTGAGTGTAGAAGCGTTGCCACTTACAAGTTAAGAAAGATGTTTTGTTTTGAAAAAGTGTTTGTTTTGAAAAAATATTTGATTTGAAAAAGTTTGATTCGTATGAGATTCTATAGATGAGATACTTCTTCCATAGAGATGATACATGCCTAAATCTCTAGGAGAAATTGATTATTGATTAGGGGGATGCTTTTAAGAAGCATGTGGGTCCTTGTATTGTAAGCCCAAGAGGAGGCATTCTGAGGGACATCGAGGGTCCTTGTATTGTGAGTCCAAGAGGAGGCATTCCGAGGGACATCGAGAGTCCTTGTATTGGGAGCCCAAGAGGAGGCTATATGGTATGGCTGGCTTGGATTTTAGAGTGATTTCACTGAAAAACCATACTCTTAGGATTCAAGAGTGATTTCATTGGGAAATCATACTCTTAGGGTTCTATCCTAGTGAATGTGATTCTTTGTATTGGAAGTCCAATAGGAGACTGTTAGAGATTTCCAGGTCTCTTTCTTGTATGATGCCCAAGATAAGGCTAAACTCAACGAGGGAGTTCTTTTGTACGAAGCCCGAGAGGAGGCTAACTTAACAGGGGAGTTCTTTTGTACGAAGCCCAAGCATAGGCTAACTCAACAAGTGAGTTATCTTGTACAAAGCGCAAGAGGAGGCTAAATCAACAAGTGAGTTATCTTGTACAAAGTCCAAGAGGAGGCTATGGGGAACCTAGGTGTTATACTAGTTGTAATGTTATAAATGAATAAGTATACGAACATGCATATATGACAAAGTGTGTGTGTGTGTGTGCATTCATAGGAGTTTATGAAGGAAATATATAAACAAGTGTTTAAAACAAGCAATTAAAGGCTAGTATAACTTGAATATATACAAAGGACTGTGAAAGTAAATATATAAACAAGTATTTAAAACAAGTGGATAAGCTAGTATACTTGGATATATACAAGCGAGTGAGACTTACACCTTAAGGGAGACTCACTGGTTTAAGAGCAGTTTCACTGGGAATAATGCTCCTCTTAATACCAGGGGAGTTGGTGTATAAACAAGCGGATGAAAATTAGCGGAACGAAGCTAATTGTACTTGAATATTTAAAAAGATGTTTGTATATGTACAAGGAATTGAGCATGTACGCAAAAGGGTGGATATGTATAAGGAAACTAAATATGTACATATGAGGGTTGGTGTCACACCCCAAAATTTGACGTTCTAACTTTAATTTATCTGACTTAAGCATCACATTCATATGCATATGCTTCCATTAGGTCATTGGCATTAAACAGTCATTCATTCATCACATTTACATCGCTAGTTGCGTTTAGGTTGACCGAAAGTCAATTCACATTTACATGTTTCTTGCATCGTATTAAGTTGATTATATGTCGATGATATTGATATTTCAATTTTATAAACAGACCGTAAAAAACAATTAGACACTGTGCGGAAAATTAGCGGGAAAAATATTTCAAGTTTTCGTCTTTAACTCACTGCTTTATGAATCTACGTGTCGCGAAGATCATGAAAATGTGCCCGCTCTAATTTTTCGATACATTTTTTAGTCTCGTTTTTAATCGTAAGTGTTTTACAATCGGGTATTCTTTATTATCATTTTATTTAAATTTTAATCATTTTGATAATTTTTCTTTAATCTTTGAGACCTGTAGTTTATTTTAATGTGCTCATTTATTTTTTTTGGATAATTTTTTTCCAAACTGTTATCATTTTTGACAATTTTAAATGTCTATTTTTTATCTCCAAAAATCAAAACAAAAATATTTTCGGTGGATTAATTTTTACCCTATTGAACTTAATAGTCCATTTTATCATTAGGGTCATTTTGGGTATTATAAAAAAATTAACTAAACCTAATTTTTATGTATATGTATATATGTGTTATGTTATAAGAAAAAAAAGAGGGAGCAAGATAAAGAGAACGGAGGCGGATGTGAGACGTCCATATATATCTCTTCACAAACAACATTCTCCATCTCTCTCATCAATGTCACTCCACCACCATCACATTCCTCACCTACGCCGAACTCTCCTTAATCATCATATAATCCATTTCGCGTTACCACTCTCATCGCCCTAAACCGTCATACTCTCCCCAGTTCCATCTTCAACACCACACCCTTTTCACCACCAGATCTCCGTCACTGTTTGGTTTTCTCCAGCGAACTGCCAACCGGAAGTGATGGCCGAAACTACAGCTCCGATGACTGGTATCTCACAACCCTAGACACATGTCTCCTTTTTGTTGGTTAGTTTGTGTTTGTTTTATTATTATGTTATAATTTATTTTTCTTTTTAGAATTATATCATTTAATAAAACCATGACCAATTGATGAACATTGTGTAACACACATAAAAAAACATGACGAAAATTAATGAAAATAATTCTGATGTTTTTTTTTGTTAAGATCATGGTTTGTTTATTGGATTAGGCCCAAGATTTTCGCTGCCCATACCCCCTTGTTAAACCCATATCTGACTTTATGACTTAGTTTAGTGCATTCTGAGATACTGCTTTTACCCCCTCATGTTATGTTCATAACATTGATACTTAGGTGATTATGCTTTCGATTTCGATTTTTTCGACATATAAAAATCTATAGAAATAAGTTTCTGACATTTTAATGTCTTTGGATATTTTTGACATTTTTTGGGACTTTTTAACAATTAATTTCCATTAGTTTTTAGTCAATTTTTGATAATATGTGTAGAAATAACTTTTTTTATAACACTTCAAATTTCTTTTTGCACATGACACCTAACACATGTTCTAACTTGTTGCAATTTCATTTTATTTTTATCTCATAATTATGTTACTAACAAGTTCGTTATTTGTGAATATATCCAAAGATTATTCAATCATTCACTTTCAATTAACGAATCCACACTTGCTCATTGCATTTTATTGTTGAATTTCTATTTAATATTTAGTAATGTATATACAAAATATTTAGTATTTTTATTCTTATATTTAGTATTGTAAATATATAATTATACATATTACTTTTGATTTTATACTTTACCATATTCATTTGTAAATAAAATTATATTGTAATTATCATCAACGTGTTGTGATTTCGAACTTTGAACTCAATTTGATTTTCGAACGCATTTGAACGCAAAAATGTTGTTTGTCTCCTAGAATTGATTTCTAAATAAATCTATTCTAATTAATATAATAAAATGCAATGGTCAATAATCGATACTTGAGCTTTGTAAGCTTCTCCACATTGTTTTTATTTGTATCTCGTGTGATGTAGGGATCTTTATCTGATATTCACCTAATGTGTCAAGCTTTATCCGATCTTGAAGTTTACTTGAAGCTCTTTTCTCGCACTACGCGGTGGAGTTTACTTGATTATTCGAATTAATTTGATTTAGTTGTATTGTTTGTTTATTTAGACTTTTTATCGCACTTCTCTATTTGATGTATCCCCATTCGTAAATTTGTATCCCCATCCCCATGTGGTTTGTAATAGTTTAGGATTTTATTTCCTTGTGTGTTCTAATTATTGCTTAATTACGCGTTTGTCATCATATTAGAACACATAGCCTCCTCTCGGGCTCCTCATCAATGATCAGGTATACATACACAGTGCACACTTGCACACATTCATAGTTTGGTCATGGGCTTTTCTCCAACGACAACTATCCAATCGATTGTTCCAATCGGTTGTTTAGAATACTAGTGTCACACTAGTCCCACTTTCTAGGAGCATACATATAGCCACCTTGTATGGGCTCGCTTGCTTTGCTACTTCATTACGTCCTTAATCGAATTCCTATATCCTATTGGCTCATACGCCAAATTCTTAAAGGGTTCAATAGTTGAGGATGGGCATTGCCATTATCACAAGGTTAGTCGAAACCCTAGTTTGCATCGATTAACCATAACCCGAATAAACATTGGTCTATATACCAATTATCCATGCACAAGGGTTTCATAGTTGGGGGTATGAGCACCTATCCTCACGAGATTAATTAAGTCCATATACTTGATTAATCATAATCCGATTCAACTCCTTTTGGTCCATATACCAAACGTTAAAACACTTTCATAAAGAAAGTCTTCAAACCTCGATCCAACGTCGAGTTTCTTTTCAAAATATTTTCATAAATAAATATTCTACTTATCTCTTCCCAAACGTATGGTAGTCTGTCCTGTTTCGACCCTCGATCGTATGTTTGGTTTCTTTAAATGAATCTAATTAAGTGAACTTTGTTTTGCCTCTCCTTTTCTTAATAGAACTTTTTGGGTAAAAAAAGATGATTAGGATGGTTTTGTCCATTCATCTGAGTACTTGGGGCGTTAGCCGCTGAACGCTTATGGTCTGATGCTCGTCTCTCGCATAAAATCAACTCACTTACAAAGAGCGTGCGATAGCCATTTCAAATACGAACAAATACTTAGATTTTCAAACAAACTAAACAAGTCAAAAGTTTAAGCATTTGAAATGTCTAATGCATAATTTTTCTTATAAAATCAACACAACCAACTTCAACATTTTCAAGAGAAACTACAGAACTCTGACTTTCCATTGCACGAGGGAGTACGTAGGCACAAGACGCGATGTCTTTGGCGAGTTCAAAAACCTAAAAATAAAGACACCTCTTCTTTCTCCTTTCTTAATTTAGAAATTAGAGAATATGCATACACACACACTTAGAACTAAACGGGTCCCATCGAGTACGATGGATGTGAGGGGTGCTAATACCTTCCCCTTGCATAACCGACTCCCGAATCCATGTCCTTTGGTCACGTAAACCGCCTTATCCATCATTTGTGGGTTTTATCTATATTTTTCCGTCTGTTTAGGACAAATAAAATTAGGTGGCGACTTCATTATTTTAAAATAATCGATGAGAAAAAACCAGTCATCACAGTTGGCGACTTCACTGGGGACTAACTGACTAAGCGTGTCAACCCTAGCTTAGCTCTTCATATGTGTTTTTATTTTTCCTTTCTTCTTTTTGCTCTATTTTTATGTTTATAATTTAGTCATTTGATTCCTATTGCTTTAATTATTACCTTGTTGATATATTATCTTGTATAGGAATGATGGATGGGATTATAGGAAAAGCCCACTATCAAGGCTATAGAACACATAAATTAGAATGGTTGCGTAGTATTAATTTGCTAGACGGAAATGTATTGTAAGTTGGTGCGAAGACCGCACCTAGAGGAGGTTATTTCTAAGACATTATCGCTGATCACAAGTTATTTTTACGTTGACGATAATATTGTTAGAAGGGATTTTTTCTCTAGTTTGACCTTTAAGGAAACCTAAATTTTTGGCCTTAACAATGCTCAAATGTGACGTTCTTGGATTTATCATCTAACCACAAATTTATTTGTGTTGAAAATGATATCGCCAAGTTGGGATCAATGATTTTGAGTATCCCGTTTAGATCCTTGTGTCGAGGGTCACGTTCTGTTAGTCTGTTAGACCTGCTTTGTCTATTCGGGATAATACGTAATCCTCCCTCAAACCAAATTCTCTCAGGAAAAAATACTGTAGCCTTGCAAGTATCAATTGCAATGGACTATAATATTAGAATTTGTGTTTGTTGTATCAAAAAACCTAAGAGCCATCCTGGGGGGAATTGTTGGGTAGACGTCGAAACCGTGTCCGACCGTCCTTTTTAAAAAACCTCTGTCTGTTTAACTTTACCTGTGATTTTGTGCATAGTGTTAATATTATATTTTATTGCATCACATTGCATTCTTACATGCGTTACTATTGCATTGCATTTTCATAAAAATAAATAAATAATAATAATTATCATTTGCATTCATCAACATGCATTCATTTTCTCCTCCACTACAAAAAGCTCATGTCACCTTCTGTTTCTGCCCAGTTAGCTGATTTCCTGCACTCATGGCAAGTCCAATAGACCGATTGGAACATAATCAAGTTGTGATCAGAGAGGATCTGGAAGTTGTGAAAGACAAGGTGGACCAAATGTTGGAAGCCATGCTAGCTTCTTCGAAGAACAATGTCCAGGATGCTGCTACAGATCATGCTGATTCCATGTCAGGCTTTACTGTGATGTCTAATCCAATGTACGATTATCCTCTTGCGGTGGATGATCATATTCAACCTCAATTGTTGCTCAAGATTCTATCCAATGCAATCCCTACTGTCCAAAGAGAATCAATTGTTCAAGAGGGTTGTATCATACATCCTCATGCTGCTAAGGAGCCTAAGATTGCAAACTACGTGCAAAATCCTCAAGGAACAAATTCAATGGTCAACATCAGAACTCCTGAAGATACAGAGGCCAGGAAAATGTGTATTTATCTGAAGGAACAATTGAGGGTATTGAAAGGAAAAGATACTTTTGGTATGGATGTTGTTGATCTTTGTTTAGTGTCAGATGTCGTGATTCCACCAAAGTTTAAGATGCCAAAATTTGAGAAGTACAAAGGTGGTAGTTGCCCGCAAGATCCTCGCCTCTCGATGGTATATGCCACTGGAGAAAAATGATGTTCATAATTGGAAAGAATTATCTTCCGCATTCATGAAACAATACGAGTTCAACCTTGCCATGGATCTAACCCGTATTCAACTACAAAATCTTTCTCAAAATGTTAACGAGTCGTTCAAGGAGTATGCTAAAAGATGGAGTTGGTTGCTCGAGTTAAACCACCAATGCTTGATAAGGAGTTGGTTGACTTGTTTTTGAATACCTTACCTGGTTTATACTTCGAAAGAATGATAGGTTGTGCATCATCAAGCTTCTATAACTTGGTGATAGTGGGAAAACGCATTGAGAGCGGTCTCAAAAGTGGAAGACTCGAAGATACTTCGAGTAGCCAAGTTGATGAGGAAGAATTCTTCAGAGGTTCTCAAATGGAAGAAGAGGATTATGAAACCAATGCAATTTGGGAAGCTCCATAAGTTACACCTCTTATACCTTGTGGTCAACCTCCGTATGCAGCAGTTGTCCAGTACCAGCACCCGATGCATCTCGACCCATAATATCATCAACCATGGGGCACTCCTCATGCAAAGAAGCAAGCTCAAGGCCGTGGATATGAGGGTCGGCATCAGAATCCACACAAACCTCAAAGTAATCTAGAAAGAAGGAATTCTCCTTTTGATCCAATTCCAGTGACCTACAGCCAACTGCTACCATATCTAGTTCAAGGCTTGTTGGTGGTTCCCAAATTTCTTAACCTACCAAAGTCATTCCCTCCTGTGTATGATTTCAATGCGCGATGTGGATATCATGCTAGAACAGTAGGACACTCGACAGAAGACTACAACACCTACAAAGCCAAAGTTCAACAGTTGATTGACCAGAAGTACTTGACTCTTCAAGGAGGAAATCTATTTCTGAACGGCAACCCCATACTCAAATGAGTACCAAGATTGCAAGAAGTACCCTCTGAAGTTGGTGAGTCAGAAAGGACAACTCACCATCGAAGCTGGCGATCCTTGGGGCATCTTTATCATTTTTCACTGGCATTTTCTTTGTTTGTTAATGTACTGTTTGCTTTTAAGTTTGTTGTTTTAAATGGTAATATTAATGAAATAAGCATGCATTGTTTTGAATCAATCCATTCGTGTTCACTCATTTTGTCATCTTTAGTATATATATATATATATATATATATATATATATATATATATATATATATATATACACACACACACATATATATCATTTCTTCTAGTTTATTGTCTTTGTCAAACTTTTGGTTATGCAAAGATTGGAGGGAGCTTGATGAAAACAAAATACCCATAATTACTGAAAGTATGCTTTCAAATAAAACTTTGCTGACGATGTACAAGCATTGTTTCAATTCCCTAAACACTGGAGTTATAAGGGAGATAGACCCTCGTTAACCCCTTTGAACCTTGAAGTAGGAATTTCTTTTCTGTTTCAAAAAAACCCTCATTTATTAACCCAAGGGCGGGTAGTGTTCAGTTAATCTGATCAAGCGTTCAAAACTCATCAAGTGTGCACATTAAAGGATATAACAATGGTTATTCTCCAAAAGGTTGAGGAAGGTCAAAACTGTAATAGGAAAACTTCTTCTATCAACAGTGTGCATCAAAAGAGAATGATGCCATGTTGGTTATCTCTCGCACATCAAGAGGTCAACAGATGACGATACAAAAATGGTTATTCGTCATCCAACAAGGACTCAGGAGGACACAATTACTTCCAATAAATCAGAGATAACTCGAGGTCACATGACATGTAAAAAAAAGAAGAAAAAAAGCCTAGAAGGTAGAAAAGGATTCCCAAAGAAAGATCTTGAGCAAAGGACAAGTTGTGTGACGCGAGACACCAAGAACAAAAATGTTAGTGACTGTCGTGTCCAAGAAACATCAGTGGTCCCTAAATCATTATTACTTCTCTCGAGAGATGAGTGCTTGTATCAAGTTAGCTTAATGTAGGACCGGAGAACATCAGGAAAAAAGGGTGGGTACAAATAAACTTTGAGCCTTTATCCTTTGTTTAAAAAAAACCATGAACCAGACCATGTTATAACCCTCAAAAGACCTAATAGAAGCAAGGTTTCTTTTGAAATCATACTCAACAAGGTCGCGTTAACCTGACTCTTAAAGATATTTGCTAATCATGTGTATTGGTATCAAATTTCCGTGTCATCTTTCATAGTTAAAAAAAAAAGTGATCCATTCTCTGTTTTCTTTTCCTTATCATTTCAAATAATGAGTTTGATTTCAAAAATTTGCATGAAGATTGCATTAAAATTACTATTTTGAATAAATCAGTCTTATTTGCAAGTCAGCATTTAGCATCAAGGAAGATCACCAGTGAATAATCAACAAGGAATTCAAATATCCTTCATTGACCCAAGCGTGCGCGAAGAATCTAAGGACCCTATTGACAGGGACATTTTCAAAAGATCAATTAGCATAGGGCACATTGTTCCAAGATTCAGTCAATCTGAGATGGTCACCTCAACATATTGAAGTCTTTCCAAGACACGTATTGGTTCATGCTATTTCTATAGCACATTGAAGCCAATCCTTCAAGATTTAGTCAATTTGGGGCAGTCACATCGAGATACGGTAATATCTCTCAAAGCATATGTTAATCAGGGGAATCCTACATTGGAATTCAAGATTCTGGGGAAATATCTCAAATATCGGATTAATGTAAGTTGTTTCCAGCATCATCTCGAAGAAAATCTCATCAGAGACTCAACAGACTGGGGCAATGAATGCCACATGCGGACAATCATTTTCCGTATCTTCAAGCTGCTTAAGAAAATTTTCTCCCAAGCGTCAACAACTGTTGTATTTAAATTGAGTGGCAGGAAATCATGCTAGCAACGTCCTCTTGCTGGAAAAACCTGTTTCAAGAATATTTTGGTCTTAACCAGTCATTCAGTCAAAATATCTTACATGCATTAGCATCAATCTAACATCAAATCATGCATCAAATCATGCATCTCATATTGTGCAATAAAAATTCGACCTTGTTGGGTATTTTTAAACCAGTTCTCGTCTGGTAGTCAGTTCTCGCCTGACTGTTAATTTAAATCCAGCTCTTGCCTAGTAATCGCTTCGCAGGATCATATCATTTAAATCCGGGCTCCGTAGTTAGTTCTCGCCCGATCATAATTTAAATCCGCTTCTCGTCGTAGTCTCGTGTAATCAGTATCATTTTAATTCAATCGCCTGTAGTGGGCTTTGTCGACCTAATTTAAATCCGCCTGCTCAGTCGGGCTCGCTCGACCGTTAATTTAAATCCATTTCTCGTCTGGTGATCTAACTTAAAGTCAGTTCTCGTCTAACGATTCTTCCTTCAAGGTCAAATTTTATTTGGCATATATCGGATAATCCATACATGCATTCATAAATCATCATGCAAATCATTGTCATGCATTAGTCACGTCGCTTCAGTAAGAAATATTGAATTTCTGGCAACAGATACTTGATGTCAAATAGAATGTAATGACACTGGTATCTGATGAACGTTTAAACAATATTAATAACATGGTAAAAACAGTAAAGATGACAATCAATTGTTAACCCAGTTCGGTGTGTAACTACACCTACATTTCTGGCTACTGTGGAGGAAATCCACTATAAGAGGTGTTAATTCCATATTAAACCAACTGTTTAAATACTTCACTTAAGACCTACCCAATGCAACTTCAATCTAAGAAACACTCAGACCTGAGAACCTACGTACTCCCCCTCAATCACAACAGTGATTACAAACCAATACTCAAAAGAATTACGAAGACATTCTTCAACACAAATACTTGATCATGCTTCAAAGCTTTTAATTAAGAGACATAGCACTCGTGCTTCAAAGCTTTGAGTGACAAAACTTACACTTACAGAAAATCCTACTCCAATACAATTATCATCGTGATAATTGCTTGGCTCACAAGAAAACTAAAACAAAGAAAAGTCTTGAACTCACGATCAACATTCTCGTCTCGCTTTCTTTCTTCTATTTTTCTTCACATTTCAAAATAAGGATTAGTGATATTTAAAGAGCATACTTGGACCTTGCTTTTAGAGAACAAATTAGGTTTATCCGTTAACCTAATTTCCACAAATCAAGGTGCTATAGATTAAGCTACGCACGCTTTCACTTGAAACAAACCACCCATAAAAACTTTCCTAAAAATAATCGTAATAAAAACCGCATAAACTACTCGTAATGTAATGTCTTAACATTAGATGACATCACATATCATGCACACTTTCGCGTAACCTATTCTTCTCGAGAATAGCATAACATTTGTTATGAAAATATATTGAGCCGCATCCGAAACACACTCCTCCTGCTAATGTCTTCATATCAGAATGTCATGACATCAGTCAAGACATTGGCACACCAACGTGGTTTTTCCAAAAATTGCAGCCAACACAAAACACTTACAAACTCCCCCTTTGGATTTTTTTTGGCTAAAACCATCTTATCTATCAGAGAGCAACTAGAGCAGCAGAAATCAGAGTAATAAAACTACCAAACTAAACCTATAGTATTAACCCATAACAATCCTGATTAATTCTCCCCCTTTTAGCCACAAAGGAGCCAAAGGTACAAGTTCCCAGTACATCAAGTTCAAGAGCACACCATTAGTTACAGTGCCAAGAAACATAAAGTCGAACCACAAAAACATCGCTAAACAAAGATACAAAAACATCAACAAGTCGCAAACACCAAGCGTAAACAGCACCGCACCAAAAACAAAACACCAATAACTCTTCGTAGAATCATCTCCCGAGTTGTCACCGTCTTCATCATCTTCTTCATTGAACTTTTGTCGCAACAACAAGCTATTCTTCCTCTTCCTCTTCCATCTTTTCATCCTCAACCTCTTCATCGCCTTAATCCCTGCCTACGCACCTTATCAATTATTCAAGTGATTGCTTTAGCCTCAAGCTCTTGGCGGTGTTTCCTTCAAAGATGGCTATAACATTAGCCTCTTGGCGTAACCTCGCTCGAGAATAGCATAACATTTGTTATGAAAATATATCGAGCTGCAA